>CM068312.1:17265540-17710540 GCA_034768735.1 Schistosoma mekongi
GTTACTCATTCTGTAAGCTGTGTTGAATTGGTGTTATACGTATGTAGTGTCAGCAACTGAAGGAAGCGACCTTGGGACTAGAACTGAGCAATCTACAAGGTAAAAAAAGGCGATAACATATAATTACTGCTAAAGTCAATATTAAAGGTGCTACTTCATAGTGGACTACATCAATAAAGAACACTGATAAAATATTCACAGAAATGTTATTCACTTACTTCGAGTTTATCCACATCAACCTTCACATATAGTGCCGAACGATCAGTGCTCAAATCTTCGAAAGCAGGGGCAATAGTTTTACATGGCCCACACCACGTTGCGAAAAAATCAACAATGATCAACTTATCTTTATTATTCTTCACGAAGGTATCAAAATCGTCCTAAAATTTCAGGAAAAGCATCGTTCGAAATTAGAAACAATAAATGCGACAGTATACAACTATGTAGCAGTACCTTAGTGCTTAAAAATGGACCAAGAAGGCAGTAGTGCTTATGTGAACAGCTAATCGAACAGGTATTTTCATGGATTTGAAAATACACAACCAACGAAAGAATTCATTTAAGATAGGGTATCAATCTCTTGCTTAAATGGATGTTCATCCTTCTCCCTAAATAAGTAGTCTGTGTACAAACAAGCAGTATAAAATATGATGGATGCTACACGTAATTATCTTCTTAAAATTTGGACTACTGTTTGAAACTTGGTAGATGGACCAGAAGCTTACTTCAGACTTGAAAGTAAACTACGCACTTGTGCGTTATAATAACTACGATAAAGAGAAAACTTACATCGGTTTCTATATGCACTACGTTACTCATTCTGTAAGCTGTGTTGAATTGGTGTTATACGTATGTAGTGTCAGCAACTGAAGGAAGCGACCTTGGGACTAGAACTGAGCAATCTACAAGGTAAAAAAAGGCGTTAAAAAACAACCATGAGGCCACTAATATCATCTAGAAGCACTTACGTTTGGAATCTAGATTAGCACCCTAGTGTGCCGTGAAAATCCTAAAAATTCAACTACCGAAACAACCTCCGGACCTGAGACCAACAAATTGAAAGACCTTGACACCAGAATAGACAAACAAATGTCCAATATCTTAATGTCAAGCTAATTTAAACTAACTAGTTTCTCTGAACTAATATATAGCAGTTAAAGTGCGGTACCATGTCTTTGGTAGCGTTAAATGGGGAAAGTTTAATCTTTCAACTGTATACTACCATCCGGCGGCGATAAATGTTTAATTGGTTGATATGACTTCAGTCTTAAGTAAGAAGGATAATAGGTCTGGTGACTTGTATTAATCTTTACAATAGTATTTTTCTGTGCAGGCCCATCTTTTCCTTGAAATAGTTTATCAATAGAGCTGACACTACATTTTTCAGGTAGCGTGTTCCAGTCGTTGGCTACTCAATGTGTAAAACGGACTACCAGTGTGAGTTTATTCACTCTCGGTTTTCGAATCTTCTTAAGGCGGCTTCTAAGATGGCTAGTTCGAGAGGACTTAAAACAGCAAGACATATTGACACCTAAGCCATTATTCATGATACTGAAAGTTTACATTCATCTCATGTTCTGCAAAAAGATAAAGGGAAAATATTCGAGCGTTTTAGACCAGTATTGTAAAGAAAGCTTCAAAGGTCTGTTGCTAGCTTATTCTCAGCTGCTGACCACCTGTAAGTGCTTTGACATTTTTAATAAGAAAGTGATTAGGTGCTTGGAAACGGTATTCAAGACGAAGTCTCACGTACATAGGACACATCTTTATCAAACACTTGAATACCCTTCACAATGACCATAACACTAGAAATCTTTTATCTGCTACTGTTTTGCAGTATACAGTGGTTTTCAAGGCATGACTTATAATCACTTATAATCCTTAGATTGTTCTACTTGTATGATTGATTCATTATTTAAAGTGCATTGGTGGCTGTAACCGCGGCCGTCGTGTTTTAGTTTGCTCTTCCTGCAATTCATCTGTAACCCAAACCTTTAGACAATTCAGCCAATTCTTCCAAATTGAACTGAAAACCGAGTTGGTCGGTAACGCCGCATAATCTTTTCAAAACCCTTACGTCATCAGCAAATAAGCGTCGGTGATACTATCTGGCGTAACAATTCATTCACGTAGAGCAGAAATAAAAGAGGGCCCAAAATGGTACATTGTAGAAGTAGGAAAACTTCGCTTAGTACATAAATAAATAAATAGCTTTAATTCTCTAGTATCATTGTGTACATGAGAGCATGCCAGTTTACAGGCATGATCAGAGTGATATGAGTTTACATACATGCAAATATTCCAACGAAGTGTTACTGTCAGGACTTTTATAGCATAAAAAGGAGTTGAATTGAGAACTAAACCAACTGCAACAAAGTTTGCAGTACTAGGACGCTAAATATATATATTGTAGCATGCTGCATATATGACAAAGTACCGCGCGCTCTTTGACCAATGCGTTACAATTCCTAAAAACAGCTGAGGGTTAGTAGAATGGATTATTGAGCATGTCCAGGCGCAAGATAGGACCAACAGTACTTGGAACTTGGGTGTTGAGGAGAAGACAATAGTATTATATCAGTAAATTCCATACTTGTCTTGGTCATAATCTTCTACAACTAAAGGAAAGACAAAAGAAGAGAGAACACAAAACAAAAGCACTAGTATTTCGGGGTTAACAAATCTAATGGGCAGGATTAGTATTTATGCTTTCAAAATACTACTTAAGCTTGAGGGATGATTAAAAGGGAAGAACACTATTATATGACCAAGACAGGTGAGAGGTGCTCACATGTTCAGAGTTCCCATTATTTTGCTAGTGGAGTAAGAAACAATAGTTGGTGTGAACATTTTTAATGAGGTCTCAGAAGAGGTGAAATTACTAACATGCCGTACAAATAGAGGAAGTAAGTCTGTTTCCCGAATGGTTCCAGATTCTCTAGAACTTATTAGTAAAATAAGTCATATAAAGATTAGATTCAGAATGTGATATTTTTATTTTCGAGGCTGAGTTGCGAAGGTTATAGCAAAAAGGTTCCTCAAACTGAATTGTACTAGGCGATGAGAACGCTAATTTGTTTAATATATTGTAAAAGAAGATTAGGTTTAATTTTAGCCGTCGCCTCCATAAGGTATCTAGTCCTAACTTAGTGCATCTAGTTTTATAGTCTAGAGTACGATCAGCCTCAAGAATACGAAGAGTAAAGCGACGTTGTAGAGACTCCAGTCTGAGTTTATGCCTAATGGAAACATTACTGAGAATAAAGGTGCAGTATTCTATCAAAGGTCTGACAAACTTTATGTAGCAGAATACGAGTATCATTGCTATAAAAGTTACGTAGTATTCAACCCAGTAAGCGATGTGACTCGGGTGTCTGCATATTGACCTGTTTTGTAAAAGACAGATTATAAAAGTACCTTAGTCCTAAGTAAACTACTGACTGAAGTCTAGACAGCTTACTACCGTTTATGGACAGATCAAGATTGAGGCAGTTATCCCTAAAACATATCCAACCACATTAAGAGTCATTAAGATCTAACTTCCATTTTCAGCACCATACTGCGACCTTGTTGAGCTCGGCAGTGAAGCCACTGAACGTGTGTGCAAATTTGAGATCATTTGCGTATAAAAAGGGTCTACCAATGCTGAAGCATTTACATATATCATTTATGTAAGCTATAAAAAGCGGTGGGCCTAAGACACGTCCTTGTATAACGCCACTTGTAACCGGTTAGGACTTCGTAAGGGTAGAATTAATTTTAACTATTAGATATCTATTACTGGGGAAAGAGTTTAACCATGCAAGTAATGGATTCCTAATCCCATAAGAGGAGAGTTTGCCTACAAGAAGCTTGTGGTTAACCATATCAGAGGCTTTAGATATATCTAAGCATAATACTAATACCAAGTGCACAAGGCTTCGTTTAGTAAAGACTAAATTAACGAATTCAAAGTGACAAGTCATACAGGACCTAGTTTTGAGGAAACCATGTTGGGAATTAAAGTTAGGTTTTCGGAGAGTAAATAATCTGACATTTGATTACATACTATTTTTTCCATTATTCTATGGGCTTATAGTTATGTAGGTTTGTCCTGTCACTTGATTTGAATCGAGGGCATATGTATGAGGTTTTCCATCGATTAGGGTAAGATTCTGTTGTTAATGAAAGGTCAAACAGTTTTAAGAGGATTAATGGTAAAATAGGTCATCCGAGTTTGAAGTACATGGATGCTATGCCATCTACTCCATAGCTACTTGACGTTCTAAGTGAGTTTATGGACTTACAAATATTGTTATAAGTGAAGGTAACGGATTCCATATGGTTAGTAACCGTGTTGATAATGTCTACCTGATTTTCTTCCAGGGGTTTACTCCTGTTAGCAAAGAAATCGTTGAACAGGTTGGTTATGATATTATGGTCGGTAATCATTAATATATCTCTTAAAATGCAGGGAATATCACTATTCTGGGAAGGTTTGGGGCGTTTATTGAACAACCGTACCAAGTTTTGTACCTTGGAGCTACTGTGGATTGCTGTTAATTCTTCGTTAATCGCCTTTAACCTGTGGACTTCTTTTACTTGATTGAAGGTCATGGTGATTTCCATAAATGCTGAGAAGTCATTTGAGTTAAGATAGCTCTTCTGTAGACGTCTTGGCTTCTTACGGTAATGAAGTGGTATATACAAATCATTTGTCTTAATTATATTGCTTAGTTTAATAGGCACAGTCGTATCTAAACATGAGTTATTAATTTGATAAAAAATATCTAGTGCATCTGTAAGACAAGAAAAAATTGTCCCAGTCAGAGCAACTTAGAAGGGTGTGCAGAATATTCCAGCCTACATTTTTATAATTTCGATATATTCTAGTTTTTTGTAATTTATGAATATTAGAGTGACTAAAATCCAAAGGAAGAGCACATAGAACCATTTTGTGGCCACTGCTTTAGAGCTCTTTGGGAACTTGAAGTGACAGAGGAGTGACATCATGACAGAAAACTAGGTCAAGAATGTTATGATGTCTAGTAGGAGTGTGTGCACACTGTGTCCAACAGTGCTTGTCTAATGTAGTAGGAAGGTTTTCTTCATCGTATGAAAGTCCTCTGCCAACATTTCAGTCTATCCTAGGAAGGTTAAAGTCTCCTGCGATGGCTTTCGCATTATAAGTTAGAGTAGAGGTATGTACAAAAGCATTAATTGTGTTATTTATAGTTATCGAGGTGTTAGGAGTTCTGTATATACATCCAAAGAGTAAACTGTGGTTCGGGGTATTGATCGATATCCAGACAGACTCTGGTTCTTTACCGAGCATTTCGTCATCAAGTTTATTAGACGACAAATAAGTACTAATGTTCATTAGACAATCACTACCCCGTTTATATTCTTTATTGCCGCGATATAACATATTGTTGTAAACGGCTAGTTCTGAGTCAGTAACTGAGGAGGAACACTATGTTTCTGTGACAAATATTGAAGAAGGTTTAGCTAATAAGGCTATAATTCTTAGGGTTGATATTTTATTAAGAAGTGAGTGGGCGTTAATTACTGAAACGTCCAGACATGAAGAGTGGATTGTGAAGGATCGAATAAGATCTTTAACTATGTCGTTCGTGTTACGTATAACTAGGTGTTGGTTTGAAAAGGCAATCTGACTGTCTGAGGTAATGCCTGGGCAAGCGGTATTGCTAGGGGGACTAGTGACGATGTGCACAAAGTGGAAGGTGCCCTGGTAGCCCACCAGGAGTATAATTATAATCATAATAGTAAGGAGGAAGAGTAGAACCACTTACACGATCTGAATAGGTGTATGGTGAAGGGTTACCAAGGCTTAGAGAATAGTGGTGTGTATTTGGCAATCTAGAATTCCTAACAAAGTTATTTGCGGCACGATAGTAAAAAGGGTCGTGTACTTGTTCGCCGCTTGGTTTACGCTGATATTTAAATGCGCTATGTTTCGACTGGTTACATACAGCCTGTGGGCGCATACGACCTTGATTACTACTGAGTCAATTATCATTAGGCAATGTGGCTATATAATGATGTGATAGACACAGTAGTATTGTGCCCTCTTTGTGTAGATGAGATCATATAACCTTGCTTGGAACTTGCCTTCAGTTTCGATGATCTTTTTGTCTCGTTCTTCACTATGCCAAAGTTGTTTGGTGGGCTATCGCTTGCCTTTACGTATACTTTGGGAGTCTGCATTTTCTCACCAAATGAGAAACTAGGAAGCCTAATATTATTAGACGTTGTGTAGTCTAAATCTATATAATTCGAGGGGTGGTTGTCAGAGGTTTGACCTGCAGTTTTTACGGCTTGTAGCACAACGCTTGTTTGTTGATAAATAGCATCATCATGGAATTACGTAGCAGTACTAAGTGTAGTTAGGCATTTTACACCAGTGTTGTTCTGCCCAACTTTACCTAAGTGGGAAGTATCTAGTCTCTTATGTCTCTGGATTACGATCTTATCCTCTACTGCACGAGCATTTGTATACTTAGTAGTTGTGGCTATTAGCTGTCCAGCCCGTTTTAACTGATCTGCTGTCGACTGAGAATCAAAGCGGAAGAGAATAGGGCATGAGTACTTCTGGTGTTTTTTGTTAAGGCGGAGGCATTGGCAAGAACAATCTGAGAGACTAGCTGCTTTTAGTATAGAATGCCTAACGGTTCTCAGTGGTGCCTTATCCGGTATATTGTAGACAATTACGTTCTGACGGGATATCATACGTTTAGCTACCTCTGTAGTAATGAAGGTTGATACTTTAGAAATGTCTTCAAGTACAGGTGGATTTGTGTCCCTGGTCAGTAGCAACTTAAGGAGCGACAATGTGTTAAGTTCTTGCCTAACGCCACAAACTAATGCTGAGAATGACTCCACTTGAGAACGTGTTTCTGCTAGCTGATGAGATGTTGTGGTTCGCATTTAACCTTCTCGAGGCTACTGTTCTGTGGCGTAGATGTGTGATCCATATCAGATATTTTCGGTAACTGAATCGCTGGTGTGAAATCTAGCATTACTGGGTCTGTCAAACCTGGGGTCACAAGACTAGAAGTTTATTCGATAGTGGAGTTGTTATCAAATGAGCACTGTGGGCTTTGACGAGCTCGTTTTTTGAAGAGACTACCCATAATTAAATAATTAGAGTCAATGTAAGCTATCTGAGGTATTAGCTTTGACAAAACAGACAAGTGTAATGATTATTAGCCTTTTAAAAAAACACACGACAAGTTACCACAAAAGTTGAACGTACCACTCAAGTTTTGGGTTCAATGCGTCCAATGAGTGTTCCGTTAGCTTGGACTCTGTCTCTGCTTGCTTAGGAGGTATTTTTTGTCTAAATTTGAATTGCCATATTGTCCCAAAGTCTGATATGGCCTACGTGGGACACTTTATCGAATGATTTTCTGAAGTCAGTGAATATTACGTTCACTTATAGCCCGTGACTAATAGCTTCTGCCCAGTTATTCCCCACAGATAACGAGTTAGTAAGACAGGGAAGGCATCTACGAAACCCCTGTTGCTCTGGAGTTAGCAAGCTTTGCGATACTACACGAATCAATATTTTGTCACGGATTAATTTTTCTAGGATTTTGACCATTATCCTAATCAAAACTGATAGGCGTATAGTTAAATACCAGCTTCTTTATAGGTGCTTAAAGGTAATTATGTACAACGTTAGTTAGCGTTTTCAGAAGCTCTAGTACACTTCGTGGTCAGGTGAATTAACTTCATATTATGCGTAACGCTAGCAATGGACAGGACTATATTTAGTTCTTTTGTAAAACTCTGATATTTTTCAGTTTCCCTAAAATATCTCGGCATATAATCCTTATGAACTATCCGTTCTATGACTTCAATTCATCAAGTTTATCAAACACACGGTTACATATTTTAGCATCATGGTTATCAGAGTCGTCGTGACTAACCTTTTCCCATGTATCCTTACAGGCTTACACACTATCATCTTTATCTATGCTCATAGTTATTTCAAACATCAGTTTGGAGTTTGTTTCTAAGAAAATGTCAACATCTGGTAGCCCCGATGAGATCCAGGCACATCCAAGTGGCAACTCTCAAATAGGACAAAACGCGTGTCATGGATTCTGCTTGGCAAACGCAATCCAACTCAAACAACTGGTATATCTGAAATATAGTGTATAGTCTGGTCGAATCTATTAGTTCATTACTGACTTACTTACTTATGCCCGTTACTCCTCGCTGAGGAGCATAGGCTGCTCACCATGGTTCTCCATTTAACTCTGTCGTAGGCAATCCTTTCCAATTGTTTCCAGTGGCTGTTCATCCTTTTAATGTCTGCTTCCAATTCTCAACGCAGTGTGTTCTTTGGCCTTCCTCTCTTCGGTTTCCCAACAAGATCCCAAGTTAATGCTTGTCTCGTGATGCAGTCTGATGGTTTGCGTAATGTATGTCCTAATTTCCTTTTCGAAAAGAAGTTGGTTTGTCTTTTCCCATAGTAAGCTGTTGCTGATGATTTCTGGCCAACGGACATTCAGTATCTTTCGTAGGCAGTTGTTTATAAATACTTGTATCCGTCTGATGATGTTTGCAGTAATTCTCCAAGTTTCAGCTACATACAGCAGGACTGTCTTCACGTTCGAATTAAAAAGTCAGACTTTGAGGTTAGTTGATATTTGTTTTGAGTCCCATATGTTTTTCAACTGTAGGAATGCTGCCCTTGCTTTGCCAATCCTTGTCTTTACATCTGCATCGGACCCTCCTTGTTCATCGATGATGCTCCCCAGATATGTGAAAGTATTCACTTCTTCCAGAGTTTCGCCATCAAGTTGAATTGGGTTGGTACTCTCTGTGTTGTATTTAAGAATCTTGCTCTTACCCTTATGTATGTTCAAGCCTACTGATGCCGAAGTTGCTGCTACACTGGTTGTCTTTGCTTGCATTTGTGGGTGTGTATGTGCTAAAAGAGCTAGATCATCTGCGAAGTCCAAATCATCGAGTTGCATCCTACTTGTCCATTGAATCCCGTACATTCCCTCAGATGTGGAGGTCTTCATGATCCAGTCAACCACTAGAAGGGAGAGAAAAGGTGAGAGCAGGCAACCTTGTCTGACTCCGGTCCTCACTGAAAATGCATTTATCAGTTGTCCTCCATGCACAATTTTGCACTGTGTTCCGTCGTAAGAGTTCCGGATGATGTTGACGAGTTTCTCTGGTACGCCGTAGTGTCGAAGAAGTTTCCATAGTGTTCTCCTATCTACACTGTCAAACGCCTTCTCATAATCAATGAAGTTGACGTACAGTGATTGTTTAACGGTGATCAGTATTGTCGCTATTTGGTCCGTGCACGACCGATCCTTACGAAAACCAGCTTTTTGATTTCGAAGTTGGGGCTCCACTGAATCTTTCATTCTGTTCAGCAATACTCTGTTAAAGACTTTTCCTGGTATCGACAGTAGCGTGATCCCTTTGTAGTTGTCGCATTTGCTCAAATCTCCTTTCTTTGGTATCTTGATAAGATGTCCTTCTTTCCAGTCTGCAGCCGGCACTTGTTCTTCCTCCCAGATCTTTTTGAATAAAACGTGGAGTATCCTTGCTGTTAGATTGATATCTGACTTCAGTGCTTCAGCTGGTATATTGTCCGGTCCAGCTGCTTTCCCACTTTTGATTTGTCTGATGGCCATCTTGATTTCTTCCATCGTTGGTGGAGTGACATCAATCGGGAGATCTGTAAGTGCTGCTTCGATGTCCGGTGGGTTCAGTGGAGCTGGCCTATTCACGAGTTCCTCAAAGTGTTCTACCCACCTATTCTTTTGTTCTTGAATCTCAGTGAGTGTCTTGCCTTCTTTGTTCTTGACTGGTCGCTCTGGTTTACCATGTTTATCTGCCAGTTTCTTCGTTGTATCAAATAGCTGTTTCATATTTCCTTCTCTTGCAGCCTTCTCCGCTGTCATTGCAAGGCCTTTGATGTATTTCCGTTTGTCGGCTCTAATGCTCTTCTTTACCTGCTTATTTGATTCTGAGTATTCAGCTTGAGCCTTGATTTTCTCTGCTCTTGTTCGGCTGTTGTTGATTTTTATCTTCTTGTTCCTTCTTTGTCGAATTTTGTTCAATGTCTCAGTGGAGATCCATTCCTTATAATGGTGCTTATTTCGGCCAGGAACCACCTGACAAGTTGACGTTAGTGCTTCTTTGATTCTTTTCCAGCTGTCCTCCATAGCGGTTTCTTCTTCTTTCGGCTGATCTTATAAAGCTTGGAACCTGTCGAGCGATATTTTGAATTCTTTGAGTTTGTAAGTGTCTCAGAGAAAGACTGTATTGAACCGTTGTACTGCTGACACTCCAGTTGTCCACTGCTTCTTTAGCTTCAGCTTTATTTTAGAAACCACCAGGTGGTGGTTTGAAGCTATGCCAGCTCCTCTCCTGGTTCTTACATCTTCCATTGATCTTCCAAATTTTTTATTGATACATATATGATCGATTTGATTCTCTGTAGTATGATCCGGTGAGACCCATGTAGCCTTGTGTATGCATTTGTGGGCGAACATTGTACCACCTATAACCAATTTGTTGAAGGCACATAGGTTTGTAAATCCTTCACCATTGTCATTTCTGTCTCCCAGTCCTTGTCGTCCCATGATTTCTTCATATCCAGTGTTGTCCATTCCGACTTTGGCGTTTAGGTCCCCCATCAGTATTGTCATATCCTTTCCTCGACACTTTTCTATAATTGATTGTAGTCTATCGTAAAACTGATCTTTGTCCTCGTCGTTGCCGTCGTTGGTTGGTGCATAACATTGGATAATATTCATCGTAATCCCTTTCTTCATTGTTTTGAAAGATGTTTTGATGATCCTAGGTCTATGCAGTTCCCATCCCACAAGTGCATTACGTGCCTCCTTGGACAGCATCAGAGCAACTCCTTGGGTGTGAGGAGCATTTTCCTCTTCGTGGCCGGAGTATAGTAGCGTCTCTCCCGAAGCCAATGTTTTCTGTCCAGCTTGAGTCCAATGGGTTTCGCTGATTCCGAGTATTTTCAAGTTGTATCTCTTCAATTCTGCAGCTATCTGATTTGTCTTCCCGCTCTCCCACACTGTCCGAACATTCCATGTACCTATAAAAATGTTTGCTCTGGTTGTTAGGAGGGGGGCATCGGCCTCATGACTTCCGAAGAATTTCGGCTTTTATCATGAGGCGTCATGAATCCTTCCACTCCCAGGGCAGAGTTTAAATGGTTTATCTTGTTTAATCTGGTTTGCGTTTTTTTTTAGCAAGTTTGGGTTTTACGGGATGGGGGTGCTAGCCCCATGCCCGACCCTCCTCCTTTACCCGGGCTTGGGACCGGCAGTAACCCTAGGAATTCTACAGGCGGAGTTCATACTTTTGTGTAAATGTGTCGAAGAAACCTTCTCACACAAACAAGAACAAGTGTCACTCATATTGTAATAATCCCTTAGATGTAAGGCCATAGGTTAAGTAGTGGTTAAACAATTCCATGCTTACTACGGAACCACCAAAAAATGCACTGTCTTTAACGGATGCAAGATAGAAAAATCACTATTATGTTGGGATTCCGTTAGGACGGCTCCCAGGAACCTTTATTAAGCTTCCAGAACCCTTTAAAAAGCCATATACACTCCAACCAACCACTGATCGACGGGCGTGCTTTGATTGGATGATGATCGAATTGTCTTCGTCCGGATTGGGATGAATTACAATAATGATTTTATTGTTTCAGAAAACTATAAATAAACGGATATTTTGTACATAACTCACCATCTTACTAGAATAACGATTCTGGCCTTCTTTTCTTCTGAATTTGCGACTAGGTGGGTTCAAAGCGTTCGAGTGCTGAAGTTGTCCGTGATTAGTCAGGCTATCAAGTACGAGCTATAACATATTTAAGGTAGTAGGCGCAATTATTGATGGTATCAATCATGTGTCGTTGAATTCTTCTTGTTAGTTAGGTAAATGGTCCGTATGGTATTTGGAAGAACAAGTTATTACTTAAGTTTCATCTAGAACAACAATAAGCAGCCAATTTGACCGTGGACAATCAGTATTTGATCAGTTTAAGAAGGGCCACTTGCTTGTAACCTGACACCTTAAATGTTGATTACCTAGAGTCAATCTGTCCATTAAAGTTTGCTTTAAATAAAAAAGCGAAAACTTGTGCTATATACTTTACAGGTTTTACGTGGTTGACAAGTGATATAATATGACGTTCTGCTAATGCTGATAAACGGTTGACTAAATTATTGATGTTGCGTAGCTTGAAACAATTCTCACCTCCATCAATTTATGATACAATGCGATCATCCATTGTCATTATTAATAACTATCTAACTCCTGACAAATGTGAA
Source organism: Schistosoma mekongi (assembly GCA_034768735.1). Taxonomy (NCBI): domain Eukaryota; kingdom Metazoa; phylum Platyhelminthes; class Trematoda; order Strigeidida; family Schistosomatidae; genus Schistosoma; species Schistosoma mekongi. Next base: position 17,277,885 of record CM068312.1, read on the forward strand.
CTCCACTAGTCACCACCAGTGGAAATTCTACCAGTGGATGCCGGCGCAGTTGTTCAGATGGTTAGGCATCCACCAACCAGTAGCCCCTGTGCAGTAATCTACGGTGCACATCTATGAGAAATCCCATATTAGGACGAGCCAGCTGTCTACTGCTCCTTACTTTTCAATGGCACCCTACCAACATCAGTTTGTGACGAATCCAATCAATAAAACTTTGCGCCAATCTCCACAAACCACCTTAATTTATGTATGATATATCATATAGATTTGCATGGTGAATTGACCTTAGACAGCCATTGAAAATATGTAGAGACTAAACAAGTGCTTTATCCCAGCATAGTACTTTCAAACGCTTGTCCACAACCACACCAGTGATCAAAGTTAGAAAAATCAAGACCCAACAATGAACTATCAATTCACTGAGCTAGCACTTAATATGGCTGATATTTTTAATTTCAGTCAACTCACTGACTAAATGGTGCAGATAATTAAGCGTATTTCCACATACCTGATTTTCTTGGATTTGATTCACAGGTGGAGTAGAGAATAAGTTGGGAGTTCCATGATAAAATGAGATGTCTGTCAAATGTTCCTTGGCTCTCGGTTAGTCCCGAATCTAGACCGATTAGTAACTAGTCTAAGCAACAAATTATTACGAATCTCAACATGACCACCTCAACTCGAATAATTGATTTCACAGTGACTTACAAATACATTCGTGTTAAAAGTTGTATATACGATATAACAGCTATCATCTATTCAATTACTAATATATGTTCATCTTTTAAATATAGATACTATATATCAGCTACAAACCCAACTAATTCTACTTCAGTTTGATCAATAGGTTAGTAATACAAGTTCACATACTTATGGAGTGATATGAAGCCATAGATTAATGTTGGTTGAGTACCAATCGAAACCAGGAAGCAATAGACAACTGTTTCGTCCTTACATAGTACTCCTTAGTAGCTAATACCTCCTATCAGATTCCTTCATAGAATCAAACATAGGGTATCCAGTCTGGAAAACGCTCAACCCCCCCCCCCTACAACACTGAACAGACGTCTAATAGTCGAATTCCCCAATCAAAATGTAACTTCAGGACACTAAACAGCAAGCCATATTTATTTGACACTGCGGAAACTGTTGAATTTATAGTTTCATATCAAAAACTGACCCTAGTCAGATTACCATTGAAAATCAAGAAGCATTAGAAAGATTTTTCGTCTTAGTATGAAACTGCGCAACAACATCTATCCACGACTTCATCAGGGCTCTAATCCAGAGAATTCAGGCGTCGTAAAGTGATTAACCTAGTAATGATCAATATACATTTAAGAGTAACTGGTTTCAAAGGGTGGTTCTAGAGCTTCAATAACAGAAATTGGTTGATTTTCCTGGTGACTGGATTCAAAACGTTTAATATACGAAAAATGTCACTTTCTACATTTAACAAAGTCGATTCATTTCAAGGGAAAAGTAGATTAGTAAAGTTTGATTGATCTACAAAGTATTTTATCAGTAACTATAATAAGACCCAGTTACTGATGAGTATGACCCAGACGATCATTTGACTACTGATTCCTACCTTTTTTAAAGTTATTTATGCTCTGTTGAATAAACTTTAAGATATCAGTTTACCTACTTTCGTTGAGGTAGTTAGGTGGAATGTTGGGGCTTCATTTTAATATACTACTGAATAATCCAATTACTCCCTGGAGAAGTTAAGCGTAGTTTATTTATCTCTTAGATGAATCTTTATAAATTTTCTTCCTAGTTTGAACTGTGCACCTTTACATTGATATAGTGGATTTATTTAGTTAGTGTAAAATGAACCATGCCATCCGATTTTATATAATGTCGCCAAATTGTTATGGCTCGAATGTGCAACCAATTAACTGATATGATCTTGTGTGGGCCACGTTACAATAACAAACATCAGTAAAGATTCCTTGGCGGTCCTTATGAGTCTGTCCGACTCCTACTCAGTCCCAGGCAGGAATAAGAATGATATAAGCCGATAAACCAACCAGACAAATCATATTACATATCAAGCACTTCCTTATATATGCAGAAACCAGACCATATAGTCAGCCAATTAGGAAATTAACATTAATACAAGATAAGGGCGATGGTGACAGTGAATTGAGATAACGCATTCTCAATTAATTAGCTGTAGTTCAAAAATGGGAGATGACATACTAATAGTCAATAGATCAAGTTGGAGGATAAGGCTAATGAAACATAATAATGATAGAAGTCGTTGGAATGATCTTTTCAAACAGTTTCTTCATGAATCATTCAATATAACATTTTGTATTTTACCTCTGATGATTTTACACTGTCTACATGAATCAATAGTGTTTAAGTTGTTTAATATTACGAAATAATGTAAAGTTAACAACAGAAACTTATATACGTATATACAACTTCTTTGATTTATGAACAGTATCATCAATGATAAAATGCCATCTAATCACTTGTGAAATCTTACTAGATTCGTATTAGGAACTATGAATCATTTCTTGAGAAAAGCATTTTGGGAATGTATCAATTAGTTTGCGTTGTTTAGGTTTTTCTGGAGTACTCTAGTTAAGGTAGACTACAAACCGAAAGTATGTTTATCTTTTCTTCGATATTTAAAGTGTCTAAAATGATCACTATTTGTTACCAAATATGTATATATCTGGATGCCTATACTCAGTACATCAATCGATAGAGAAGTAGCACCTAATATAAATGAACTGGGTTCAAGTCCATGTACGTGTTCGATACCATTTTGATAAGCGTAATCCAACTTTAAACATAAATTTGACATGGCTCAGTGGTTTAATGGCTAAGCGCTTACCTTGAAATCTGAAGGTCGTAGACTGGATTCGCAGGTGGGGTCGTTAATCCACATTGTCAAAGAGTTCCATTCTAGGACGAAACGGTTGTTCAGTAACAGTTGTTGGTTCTCAGTTGTTCTCTAACTCAGATCAATTCGTGATATGAACTTAGCATTCTGCAATCTTTGCAACACCCAATTACAATAGAATCATGATTAAAGACCACTTGAAATATGGATAATTTTATACAAAACGACAGAATTCAGTTCTTCTTTAAAAAAATTGTTGACCGATGCCAGTTTTCAGGATGATCAGGAATACTTTAATCTTCCGGTAGCAGGTCATCATTTTACCTAAATGAGTTGAAACTTTATCCAAACGTTAAACAGATATAACTTCGCTAGATCTGTTATCAAATACTTGATATTCGAAGAATGAATAATATATAAACATGTTTGGTAGAATGGATGAGTGATACTTAGATCTTCTAAAGAAATGTCAACATTTAAGCTCGATTCGAGAATTCATAGAACTAGTTGTTTGACTTAGGCTTAATATAAGGTGATTATCAACAAATACTTGAATAGTATTGAAATGGTTTTGTAAAGAAAGGTATTACGTTTAGTTGTTTGTATTCATCACAGATTGATGTTGGTTGGGTACCACTGAAAATCAGGGAGTACTGGACGGTTGTTTAGTTCAAGCATAGAACGCCTCAGAAGTCCCAGTGCAGCGAGACTAATGGTTAAGCACTCGCCATGATACGTGAAAGCTATGGGCTAGATTCCTTGACTGAGTCATAAGTACGCACTACCGAGGAGTCTAAAACTAGTAAAAAGAACTTGTCAAAAACTCATCGGTTTTCATTGGTAACCACCCAACACCAATCTATGACGAATGCAGACAACTCAATATTTGAATAGTTACAACGTAGAATTGATAATAATTACAGAAATAGGTCAAATTGTAAGTTGTTCTAGACACCAAGTTCTGTCAGCAACTGTGTGAAACATTACAATGATTGGTTGTGTTTTTAGTCCACTTATTATAATGTTTCACTACGATATTCAGCAATACTTATAAGCAAATATGTAAACTTAATTGAACTTGTAGAAATAGTTTGAAATTAAGTTGAATGGTTTATTTCCTTCACACATATTAGTTGGATACCACTGTAAATCACAGAGCACTGGACAACTGTTACATTCTAGCAATTATGTACTCTCGACTTTACCATGGAATTAAACTCAAGGCCTACAGGCTGGAGAATACTAAACTATGAAAAGTCCTATACTAAAGTTAAACAGCCGTTCAGTGCTCCCTGATTTTCAGTGTTATCCACCTAACATCAATCCATAGCGAATATAAACAACTGAATACATAAGTTAATGACAACAACAATAATAATAATAATCGATAACATTTGTTAATAATAATCAATAATTGGATATAATAACAACAATAAGTGATGGACCGAAACAAATTAGTCTCTGCACAAGTGTAGTTGTCTGAACTCAGCAGCCAGTGATGGACGTGGTGTCGTTTGACCCGATACGAACTAAGTCCCAGTCTCGGTGTGAATATGAACACTAGGATATAGGTACATCCAGTTGACTAGTCTCAAATAGTATGAAACGTTCATCCTGGATTTCACTTGCCAGTCACAATATAGCTTAAACAAGATGATATTTATTCAGAAATGAATATGGAGATATAAACAAGAATAAGTCGATTCAAGTCTATGAAGAAGGGAGAAGCGCATTTAGATGCTGGAATAATGTTGATTAATATACCATCTCTACTGTATTTCGTTAAGATGATATAGTTGCCTAATTTGAAAAGAAACCATACAATGAGTATAATCATACTGGCCACGGCTTCTTATTTCTTTAATACATGTTACATAAGAGGCAGTCTTGCTAGACAAAAATAGTATTTAATAACATAGTAAAATAGGCAGATAGTTAGATTGTTATGCACTCTGATTTATACGCTGGATACACTTTGTATTCTCAGTTTTGGAAGGAGTTAAAATAATTCATTCAACGTCCATTGATTAATACTTACAGAATGACTTAAAGTTTACTGATATTGCACTAAACCTACAAGTGGATAACAATGTCTTTTTGGAAAGATAACAATAAAGAGACTTATGCATAAAATCAAGATAAAATTAAAAGTTAAAAAAAAAAATTCTCTTGTCTCCAGCACCTTTTGTTTTTGACCCCATTGAAAGACAATATCACTGTGAATAATTTAGTATTTTTCTAATACATGAATGCTGTCTACCAAGTATAATAAAAGTGACTATACCAAATTACATTACATGTTCATTCATCCTAATTGTATTCTAATAATTAAGCAGAATACGGGTTATGTAAGTAGAAATAAATATCATTGGACGACGAGAAAACCACGTCTGTTATTAGAACTACAGATGTTGGATTGTAATATTATTAGGTCATGTGTAAATATAATTTTCAAATATCAATCAACTTCAAGTACATATATGATTGAGCAGATGAATATAAATAAAAGAGTCGATACGAAGAATGAGGTAAAAATGTATTTTGGAATATAGATAATCCAACAAGCGACCAAGGTTCAAATGGACTAGAAGAGAAGATAGTTTAATCAAAATTTGACCAAGATTCAAACACATACACACATAAAGAAATGTGTAATTTAGAAATTGATATGGACGTAGGATAATTTGGAGCTCTACGTCTATAGCAGTTAATACTATCTATTCTGACGAGTTTACAACATTTTAATTAAGAATTCGTAATTAACAGGATTCAGGCGGTCTTAACTATTCATTCCAAGTCTAACTAAATTATGCATATAACTTAAAATTCCTCTGAATAAGCGATATGAAAGTAGATCAGAGCGTATATATAAAACTGTGGTTATCGGAAATATTGTTAAGTTATTCAGATGTTGATAAGTCAGTTAAATACAAATAGAATTCAGATGCATTAGACTTCTTAGTCTATCTGAACATCTCAGCAGCATGTTGGAGAATTAGTCACTTTCATAAACCATATGAGCTTCAACTTCATTTTATCGACTGAATCACCTCATATCCAATGCTTTCTTTCATTGAAGGTCATTTGCGAATCATCAATAGAAAATAAGACAATCACTACAATATGATTGGACAACCAATTGTCAATGTAAAACAATGATTGGCTAGCATTTGACAACCAATCATATGATTGCATTTGAAGGTTACGACTCATAAACAGTTTGCTAATATTTTGGCTCAATAAGACATTATGCACACAATCGGCTATGTCAATTATTAATGTTTTCACTTTCATAAGCGATGTGAGATGGAGTATAAGTCGTAAAGACGAAATATGCTGTACTCTTCAGTAAGCGGAACTAAAGCTTGTGAAGTATAAAAGATCAATTTAGAAGAAGTATTATTACATAACTGTAAATGGGAAAACATTTCTTCATATTGTCACCTTTCAACAATTTGAAAGTTAACCGGATTTAATGTTACCATCAAACCTTTCTTTCACAAAATCATTTCTATGGAAATGGAGTAGTAATTCATATAATACTGTATATAATTTCAGGAAATATTATCTAATTGTTTTAATTACATTTGGTTTAATACTCTTAACTAATGTATCCCTGCTAACTAATCCATCGCTGATTATTTCTGATAAATGGAATAATTCTAATGTTCGTCCTTATTTAAATGGATCTGCCGAAATAAATGCAGGTAATCTCATTGTCTTTAAAATTGTGTAACACTCTACACATAAACTTAAGGACATTTTAGTCTGCTGTTTATTATGAATTTCTTTCACATGTAGTTTAGTTTAATTTCTGACAGCATGTCATGTACGTAAGGATATTTTCGGTTTTTTTTATTTGCATTATAACATGGAGGAAATACTAGTTTGCTTTCAACCTGTGTCAATTGCTCTCAACATCACACGACAGGAGTCAGAAAACAAAGACAACGACATTAAAGGCCTTAATTCAGAATTATTGGATGTATTAATTTAAAAACAAATAGCTATGTTTACTGGGACGCATGACCATTTAGGTCCTACCATGCCAAGCAAATCTGTTGACGAGCGATAAGACTAAACGGAACAACCTAAGGTCTAAGGGTGAAGTCTTTCTCTTAGCTGCAATGGGGTGAGGTGGCAGTAAGGTATTTTCCTCAGATAACCAGCATTTGCAAAGATGCCGCCTTCTCACAATCGAATTAAGAGGTTAGAAAAGGTCGACCATAATAGTTTCACAAATCCCTTTACCTCACTGATTTCCATCCCTAGCATTAAGGGCTTTTATAGAGCGCTCCAGAAACTCCCCATAATGTGGTTGTGTACGATCGGCCTCAAGCAATTGTCCCTTGAGCTCTTTAGTCACGCTTCCAGATCACTAAGACCAGCACTAGCTAGGCTTTCTCATCACATACCTGAATAAGTAATATCTTTCCATGGTATGGGCAACCAGGAAGTGGCAACTACTCTCGTACATCTAACAGCACACAAAATCATCTTGTTCGAGGTCAAGTCTCACCATCGACTCTTAATAACTCTTGTCCGTGCGACCATAGGAATCTTCGTAACATCGCTCGTATATCATGGAATAGCCAAATCAGTAATAGTGAGGTTAGACAAAAGGTTCTTAAGAAACACGGTAAATCAGTCGAAGAAGCCATTAACCTTCATCGACTGAGATGGTTGGGACATGTATTGCGCGTACCCGACCACCGTCTACCTCGTTGTACAATGTTGGCTAGGGTTAAAGTAGAATGGAAAAAGGGTAGGAGTGGCCGAACCAAAACATGGCATCAGTTCATGAAGTCCTTGACTATTGGTCCAAGCTATGTAGGTAGATGTATATTACCTGGTTGAGGTCCGCGTGATAGTCGCAATAAATGGCTGGAGATACTAGGCGATATGGTTCAGAATCGGTCACAGTGGCGCAAGTGTATTCACTTTTTAACCTCATCTAGATCTTGAATTCTATTATTGTTTGCTACACACTTTTGCTTTACTCCTCCCTCTTGTATTCTGTTATTACGTTACCTCTGTAATCTCGTAGTGCTAATGTGGTATGGCAGCTTGAACCTACGGGCGTATGTGTCCGGTTCTACGTTGCTGATGATGATGATTATGTCTGTGCGACTAAGCCTCCTTATATAACTATATCACCTCACGCCTCTAATGCTAATGGTTCGAGTTCATGAAACGTTATTCCTGGCCTCGTGAAACCCCGTACTAAACTGCATATCTTAAAATTAACTTTCGAACCGTGTGCCAAATAGGACAACAAACCTCCTTAGCTATGACTTTAGAATTCGGCTCCATCAATATCTGCTGCGTCTCTGAAACGCGTATACAGAATCCAAGTACAATCATTCGCTTGATCTCACCTTGTCAAAATAAAGAACCGGCCTGATTTATCCTTCATGTTTCCGGAGTCCCTACCACTACAACTCGAGGCCTTGTTGGTGGTGGTATGGCACTAAGTTCGAAAACCGAACACTCTTCTAGACTAGATTTCAATAAATAGTCGCTTGTGTGCTCTCCGATTAAACGGGACTGTAAGAATTTGGAAAAATAGGAATGCACGCCGTCGCCTTGTTATCTCTGCCTACGCTCCCACCGATTGCAGCTAAGATGAAGTAAAATATGAATTTTACAGACAGTTTTCTGACCTCCGTAAAGCTAAGCGCACTGTTGTGGTAATAGTGGCTGGCGGCTTTAATGTCCAAGCAAACAAAACAGTAAGGCACCTAGGTGGGTCCTATTTTGTTACTGCTCAATGAACAGATAATGGTAACAGTCTGTTCCATTTATGTTCAGATAACCGTCTATTTCTCGTACCAACCCTAAGCATACGGAAAGACATCAGTTGACATGACGACCTCCACAATCAACTCAATGCTGGACTCGAATAAACCACATTACCATCAACCATCGTTGGAAAGGCCCGATGGAAGACTGACGCTCATTTCGGAGCACATGTTTAGACTCGGATCATGCTTTAGTACGTGCGCGTATTAGTCTGCGTTCCATTGGACGTGAAAGATCCACGGCAAGTATCCCCCTCAGAGTTCAATTTAATGATGAAAAAGTCGAGAACACATTTTAGGAACAACTAAAAAACCAATTAGTCACCTTTGTAAGTGATACCCATCCTGAGTCAGCTTGGAATGATATCCAAAAAGCTGCTCAAACAGCAGTAATATCTGTTGGTAAACGAAACCATAAACTCAGTGGATTTCAGCTATATCTACTGAGCTGGTAGAAGCTCGGCAACACATCCCGTCTGGTTCTGAACACGATAAGGAGTGAAGGTAACTTAAATACAAGCTGGATAAAGCTTACACAATGATCGTGAGCAGTAGTGGGTGGCGAAATCTAAGTAGATGGAAAAGGCAGAGGCAATAGGTAACAGTAGGCAACTGTTCAGACTTACCAAGGAAACAGGTGTCAAAAACCTAACTGTCAGTGAGAGTATATCAAGAAAAGATGGAACTGTTAATGCGCTCTTAATCTAGGAGATTGGACCTATGGAAAGGCAACTTCAAGAGACAGTTCAACTGGCCCTCGGCCTCATCTCAGTTGCCCACCATTCCCAAGCAACCTAAGTTGCAAATTGATACCAGCCCCCCAAGTCTTGGTGAGGTTGAGAAGGCTATAGGGAATCTAAGGCCAGAGAGAGCAACAGGACCTGATGGATTAACTCCTTAGATATTTACATATGGTGGTCAAGTTTTAGCAGCTAGCTTAACTGAGATCTTGGCTAGAACTGGACATAATCCCATCTGATTGGCCTATGTTATGTTTTCTTTCAGATGAGACAAACGCGTGAGTTCTTATTAGCTTTAATACGGTCCGCGATACGACGGAGCTAAATTTTTTAGGATAATCGGATTCCATATATGATTCATTCGATAGTTTGGACTTCAAACGGATATCATGATTTGTCCCTTCCTAGCCCACAGCTACTCCAAAAGACTAGAGTTGTAAGGAGATTATATTGTGGAGCAAAATATATCAGATGAGACTAGCAAACAACGTTTATATATCCTACATTTGAAATTGAATTAATTGATGCAGGTTACAAATCAACCTTACAAGAAAATCAGTACAACGCCTTTCGCTTGATTTAATGACCGATTGTATTTTTGGGATTTTAATCCCCAACTGTCTCGAACACTAACTGTCCTGGTCTATAAGAAGTATCAGAAGTCCTCTTGTGGCAATTACCGAGGAATCAGTTTAACGAATATAGTATCAAAAATACTCCAAGTAGTGTTCCCCAAGGTTGTCCATTCACTTAATTTTACCATTGACATGATTTTAGAGTTAACACTTTTGTTGTTTGACTTCTTAGTGGTTGACCTTCTTTCAAGAGATCAACTTGTTGACTTAGAATATGCCGATGATGTAGTTCTATTGGGCGAAGATGCTGATAAAATGCAGAATCTTCTGACTACCTTAAGCATCAATGTATGGATATTTGGGACGCGATTCTTCTTATCGAAATGCAAATTGTTGCCTCAGGACTGGCTTACTTCGCCAGCAAATTTAGCGATAGGGTGTGAAGTAGTTGAATGTATTGATCGATTCACTTATCTTGGGAGTCTCATCAATCCTGATGGTCTGGTATCTGATGAAATCTCGGCTCGTTTACAGAAGGCTCGGTCAGCTTTTGCCAATGTGCGTCACTTGTAGTATAGGTGAGACATCCGTGTGGCGCGTTCGTTTACTGAGCAACAGTCCGATCCGTTCTACTACATGGATGTTAAACATTGTTAGTAAGGATGGAGAATATTCGTAGGCTTATAGTGTTCATTCACCGATGTCTTTGAAGCATTTTTCGTGTTTTCTGGAACCACCAAGTAACCAATAAGTAAGTTAGGAATATAGAGTACTAGGTAAACATGGTATATTGATTGATGAAGTAGTGAATCTTCATCAGCTGAGGTGTTATGCATACCCAACTACCGCCTATCTTGACGAGTATTTTCATTTGTATCTGGTAATTGGGAAATGGTAACCTGAAATGAAGTCTGCACATATCAAGTTCTACATTATAACTGATTGACTGTGATATTCGAATAAACTTCGAACTTTTAATGCATAGTTATATTTGTCTATAAAGTCATTTTAATAATGTAATATAAGTGATCTTTTGTTATGATCAGTATTATTTATATTTTTATTTGGATTATACTAATTTCAACTGAATTCAGTGAGAGTATCGTCACATTCAATTTAGACTTCACATAAATTCACTATTTAAAAACATTTTCTTGTCGCTTCAAAACCATCATAACATTATCTGACTAAATACTTGGCTTCTAACCATATACTAAATGTAGTAGCGGTGTGGGGATTTAGTACTAGTAGATTTTTTGATTAATCAAACTGCATTGAATGAGACCGGGATTCAAACCTATGTCTTAGTATAATTGATAGTTTATCCTCTTTATTATCACGTTCACAACTACTAATAGATTATTGATAATTAGAATTTCACTAATTCAACTTAATTCATTTTAGGATGTTATAACATACAATTGACATTCTCCTATCTCTCATTAAATCTAGTTTCTTGAGATACATTCCTATTAAACTTTAGTAGAATGATTTGTATCTTCTGTAGACTTTAGTAAAACTTATTATGAGATGGTTATTTTTGTTAAGATTGGTTATTTATTTGATTGAATATGTCACAGATTGATATTCGTAAAGTACCATTAAAAAACCAGGGAGTACTGGAGAACTGTTTCGTTGTAGTGTGGGACTCTTCAGCAGTGCGCACCCCAGATTCGGCACCAGGGGCTTTAGGTTGACGGTGAACGCCTAACCATCTGCACCACTGGGTCGGCATCCAATGGTAGAATTCCCACTTCCAACAATTTGTGATGTTTTTTCTTTAACTATATGTTTATATTTACTTGATAGTTGCATGATGAATGATTCATTTTATTGTTTCCCAATCAGAGACAATTACCCCCCCCCTCCCGTTTGAATTAATTTAACCTTATTAAGTGTGCATACATGTGTGTGTGTGTGTGCGTACACAGAGTTTTCTTCCTGTTTTTTTTGTTTTGTTTTACAAGTGAGCATATTTTCCTTTCAATATTATTCTTGTTGTTGGAAAAATAAAGTGCACAGAAAATCAGGGTCATTTTATTTATTTGTATCTATCTCCACACACACATACACACACACAGTCTAGCTATTTTCTTCTAGATGTGCTTTATGTATTGTTGATATTTGTTAAGTGAAAAGGGTGAGGAAGAGGAAATCGTGGAGATATTAATAATCAGCTATTCAGTCAGTCAGTCAGTCAAGTTGGTCAGGGCTGATTTATAGAATTTTTGTATTTTAATCCTGGCTAAGTCATTTTATTTTCGTATAGATGGATAGACCAAGCTAATATTCATCATGATGATGATAATAATAATAATAATACTAATCGATAGATTAACCGATCAATAGCTTACAATTCGTCCAATTCCGTTACTATTTTGTTCCTTCTCTCTCTCTCTCTCTCTGTATGATGTATATCTGCATACATATGTGTACAACATGAAGGTATGAGGATTTGACCTTGTCGATATTTTATTGACGAGGCTAAATACTATTTACAGTGAAGTCGATTGAAAGAATCTAAACGCTAAATTACTATATCTATTTCTAAAAAAAATAAATGAATTATAGAATGTGAAAAATTAAATCATTGTACATCTCATTAATACTTTCCTACCTTCCTCCTTCTCCCCCCTTCTCTCTCTCTCTCTCAGTTTCACAATTATTATTTCTATATGAATGTTCAACTAAGGGTTATCTACAATTAATTGTATGTGTTATGTAATTTTCATTAAGAAATTTAGTATATCATATCTATTGAAGTTATCCTATAACCTGCCTATGTAGTAGGTGTATAACTAGATATACATTGAATGAACTCTTCATATTCTCCTAGATATTAAGTTCCATTATTCTTTTGTATATACGTTTGCTTCATTCTTTTCAGTCTTCATTGATAAGGATAGTAGGTACGGTGACCTGTATTAATCCTTACAATGGTTTGCTTGTATAGATCTAGTTTTTCCTTGAAAGAGTTCACTGATGAAGCTGACACTACCTGTTCGGGTAACGCTTCCCAGTCGTTGACCTCTTGATGTGAAAAACGGATTCCCACTGTGAGTTTATTCGATCTCGATTTTCGAACTTTTTCGAGGTGCCCTCTAAGAGGGAGCAAAACGATAAGACATATTAACGCCTTAATCATTATTTAAGATACGGTATGTCAATATAAGGTCACCTCATGTTCTACGATAAGATAAAGGGAGTAGATTTAGGCGTTTCAGACGCTTATCGTAAGAGAGGTTTGGAAGACCTAATACTGGCTTTGTACCTACTAGTTAAACTCACCCAAGTGTCTTGATGTCCTTAATACGATAGGGACTTGCCGCTTGGATACAGTATGCAAGACGAGGTCTCATGTACCTACTTACTTACTTGCTTACTTACGCCCGTTACTCCTCACTGAGGAGCATAGGCTGCTCACCAGGATTCTCCATTCAACTCTGTCCAGAGCAATCTTTTCCAATTGTTTCCAGTTGCTGTTCATCCTTTTAATGTCTGCTTCCAATTCTCGACGTAGTGTGTTCTTTGGCCTTCCTCTTTTCCGTTTCCCAACAAGATTCCATATTAATACTTGTCTCGTGATGCAGTCTGATGGTTTGCTTAATGTATATCCTATCCATTTCCAACGTCTTTTCCTAATTTCCTCTTCGAAAGGAAGTTGGTTTGTCCTCTCTCATAGTAGACTGTTGCTGATGATTTCCGGCCAACGGACATTCAGTATCTTTCGTAGGCAGTTGTTTATAAATACTTGTATCCGTCTGATGATGTTTGCAGTAATTCTCCAAGTTTCAGCTCCATACAGCAGGACTGTCTTCACGTTCGAATTGGAGAGTCTGACTTTGAGTTTAGTTGATATTTGTTTTGAGTTCCAGATGTTTTTCAGCTGTTGGAATGCTGTCCTGGCTTTGCCAATCCTTGACTTTACATCTGCATCGGACCCTCCTTGTTTATCAATGATGCTCCCCAGATATGTGAAAGTATTCACTTCTTCCAGAGTTTCTCCATCAAGTTGAATAGGATTGGTGCTCCCTGTGTTGTATATGAGAATCTTGCTCTTTCCCCTATGTATGTTCAGGCCTACTGATGCTGAGGTTGCTGTTACGTTGTTTGTCTTCGCTTGCATTTATTGGTGTGTATCGGCTAGATCTAGATCATCCGCAAAGTTCAAATCACCGAGTTGCATCCCACTTGTCCATTGAATTCTGTGCATCCCCTCAGATGTGGGGGTCTTCATAATCTAATTAACCAATAGGAGGAAAAGATAAGGCGAAAGTAGGCAGTCTCGTCTGACTCTGGTCCTCACTGTGAATGCATTTGTCAGTTGTCCTCCATGCGCAATTTTGCACTGTGTTCCATCCTAAGAGTTCCGGATGATGTCGGAAGATCTGTAAGTGCTGCTTCGATGTCCGGTGGGTTCAGTGGAGCTGGCCTATTCAAGAGTTCCTCAAATTGTTCTACCCACCTATTCTTTTGTTCTTGAATCTCAGTGAGTGTCTTGCCTTCTTTGTTCTTGACTGGTCGCTCTGGTTTACCATGTTTATCTGCCAGTTTCTTCGTTGTATCAAATAGCTGTTTCATATTTCATTTTCTCGCAGCTTTTTTCGCTATCGTTGCAAGGCCTTCGATATATTTCCGTTTGTCGGCTCTAATGCTCTGCTTTACTTACTTATTTGTTTCTGTCCCGACCGTGCTGCTACCTTGACGTGGTGGTCGGGCTTGCCTATTGTGATCACTCAATTGGGCTATACTGGCTGGAACAATCGTTCCTCTAGGTCCTACCATGCCAGGCAGGTCGGTTGAAGAGCGGTGAGACCAAAAGCAGCAAATATAGGGTCCTAGGACGAAGTCGTACTGCCGGCTGTACAGAGGTGTGACGGCAGTAAGGTGTTTTCTTCGGACAGCCAGCATAGCAGCGATGCTGCCTTCCCACAAAGGAAGGGCGGGGTTAGAAAAGGTCGACCCCAAAAATGCACACCTCACCTTACTCCATGGATTTCCGTCTCCGGCAGTAAGGCCTCAACAAGTACGGAGCTACAACAACGAAAACTTCTCTCCAAAAGGCCATGTGTGACCGGCCTCAAGCAGTTATTTCCTGGGCACTGTGGTCACGCTTCCAGGTCTTTCAGACCAACCCTAACAGATTTTGCTTTTCAGATACATCAAGGAAAACCTTTCGATAATTTGGGTAACTAAGAAGAAATAACCGCCCTAATACCTCTAACAACACACAAGATCACCGCTATTTTAATCAAACTCCTTCTTCTATTCATAATATTTATCTTTCCCATACTTTCAAGCCTGATTCCCTATCTTCAACTTCCTCTTGTGTCATTAGTGCTAACGATTCCGGCCCACGAAATAACGTCCCGAGCATACTAAGACCACGCTCCAAACTTCACATTGGTGCATTCAATGTACGAACCCTGTGTCAAATAGGGCAACAAGCCTCCCTAGCTAGGACATTAGAATCCCGCGCCATGGATATGTTGTGTCTCCAAAACGCGTATACAGGATCCTAGCGTGGTCATTCACTTGACCTCACCTAGTCAGAGTGAAGAACCTTCGCGATACACTCTTCGTTTATCTGGCGATCCAACAGCAACTTCTCGTTGGCTCGCTAGTGTAAGAACTCGGAAAGATAGGGACACACGCCGTTGTCTTTTCTTCGTTTCTGCCTACGCTCCCACCGACTACAGCCTGGATGAAGTGAAAGATGAATTTTACAGAAAACTTTCTGAACTACTTGATAGGGCCAAACACTCAGATTTGGTAATCTTAGCTGGTGATTTTAGCGCCCAAATAGGTAGCTTGAACCAATCTGAAAGACATGTAGGTGGATGCCTCAATGTTGCAGCTCAGAGAACGGATAACGGTGACCGTCTGCTGCAGCTTTGCTCAGATAATCGGTTATTTCTAGCCAACACGAACTTTAAGCACAAGGAGCGACATCGTTTAACATGTAGACCTCCTGGCCCTACTCAACAGTGGACTCAAATAGACCATATTGCGATTAGTTACCGTTGGAGAGGCTCGATAGAAGATTGCCGATCCTTCTGGAGTTCATGTTTGGATTCTGATCACGCTCTACTACGAGTACGCATTTGCTTGTATCTTACTGGGCCAAGAAAAACTACCATAGGAAAACCCACTAGAATTCAGTTCAGCAATGAAACAGCCAAGATTAAATTCCAGAAACAACTGAGGAATGACTTAGGCAAATATAAAGATGCGTCCCGACTAGATACTGCTGGGTAAGATGTTCAAGCAACTGTGGCATCTACAATGATATCTATCAAGGACTTAAATCAACATGTCAAGGAAAATCAATGGATCTCAATGGCTTCTGCTGATTTAATAGACTCCCGAAGACTTATCCCATCGGGCTCCGAACACGATGATGAGCGATGTGTAATCAGGCATAAACTGACGAAAAGTCTGCGAAACGACCGTGAGCAGTGGTGGGTAACGAAAGCAAAAGAAATGGAAAAGGCAGCGGCGATAGGTAACACTAGACAACTTTTCAAGTTGATAAAAGAAACCGTGGTTAAAAAATCCAGCGTTAGTGAGACGATTTCCGAAAAAGATGGAACGCTTATTAGCTCTCAGTCTAGACGTTTAGAACGATGGGCTGAACACTTCAAAGAACAGTTTAGTTGGTCTTCAGCTACTTTAAAACTTCCCACTATTTCGAGACAGCCAGAATGGAAAGTCGACTTAGGTCCTCCGACTCTTGTCGAAGTCGAAAAAGCTGTAGCCAATCTAAGGCAAGGCAAGGCAGCGGGTCCAGACGGATTATCCCCAGAGGTGTTTAAGGATGGTGGTCCCACATTGACAACCAGACTGACTGATATTTTGACTAAGGTTTGGGAACTTAACATAATTCCGTCTGGCTGGTGTCGATCGTTAATCGTCCCATAAGAAAGGGTCAAAATCGTCCTGCAATAACCATAGAGGAATTAGTTTGACTAATATAGTGTCTAAAATACTAGCTTCTATAATTATCAGACGCTTAACTGCAACTCGTGATCTCCAAATACGAGAAAATCAGACTGGTTTCAGACCAGGTCGCGGTTGTATAGGCCAGATATTCACCGTTCGTCAGATCTTAGAACACAGACATACTTTTCGGCGGCCGACAATAGTGGTTTTCCTTGACTTGAAAGCGGCATTTGACTCCATAGACCGTGAAGTTCTATGGCAGTGTCTTTCATTGAAAGGCGTGCCCTAAAAGTACATAAAACTTGTTAAGGCTCTTTACTCAAGCCTTATTAGTCGTGTCAGAGCATATGGCGAACTGTCATCTGAACTTGTAACCTCAAGTGGTGTTCGTCAAGGCTGCCCACTTTCCCCATTTTTGTTTAATTTCATAGTTGACATACTGTTAGAAATTACACTTTCATCGTCTGACTTTTCAGGAATCGATCTCCTACCAGGAGATCCACTTATTGACTTAGAATATGCTGACGATATAGTCCTGTTCGGCGAAGGCGCTGATACGATGCAGAAGCTTTTAACGGCAATAAGCTCCAATACAAGCATTTTCGGAATGCGTTTCTCCCCCTCTAAATGCAAACTATTGCTCCAGGACTGGTTTTCGTCAACCCCTGAACTAAAGATAGGGAGTGAAGTAGTTGAGCACGTCGACCACTTCACTTATCTTGGAAGTCTGATTAGCCCTAATGAGTTAGTCTCTGACGAAATCTCAGTACGAATTCAAAAAGTTCGTTTGGCTTTTGCCAACTTACGTCAGCTATGGCGTAGACGAGATATTCGTCTTTTGACGAAAGGGAGAGTATACTGCTCAACAGTTCGCTCTGTCTTACTGTATGGGTGTGAGACGTGGCCATTAAAGGTAGATGACACTCGAAGGTTATTAGTTTTTGACCATCGATGTCTACGAAACATCGCTCGCGTTAGCTGGGATCACCGAGTAATTAACAACGAGGCTAGACGACGGGTGTTAGGCAAATGTGGTAAATCAGTCGATGAGGTTGTGAATCTTCATCGACTGAGGTAGTTGGGACATGTGTTGCGTATGCCCAACTACCGTCTTCCTCGACGCGCAATGTTGGATGATATAGGAGCAGGAGGATGGAAGAGAGTTAGAGGCGGCCAAACTAAAACATGGCATCAGTCCATGAAGTCACTGACTGCCGGTTTAAGTCGTGTCGGTAGCTGCAGACTACCTGAATGGGGTCCTCACGATTACCATAACCAGTGGATTGAAACACTGAGTGACATGGCCCAGAATCGGTCACAATGGCGCAGATGTATTCACTCATTGTCCTCCCTTAAATCATGAGCTTTAAATTATTCCATTACTTTCTTTCAATGCTTCCTGAATCATATTCTATATGTTCACACTCCTTGTTACTATTATTATTTTATTTTATTCAAGTGATTTTTACTAGTGGTGGTGGTGTTAATCTTGAGGTGCCATGGTGGTATGGCAACTTGAACCGATGCACACATGTGCCAGGTTCTATGTTGATTGTACATACATACACATTTGTTTCTGTGTATTCAGTTTGTGCGTAGCTACAACTCTGCTCTCATTCGGCTGTTGTTGATTTCTGTCTTCTTGTTCGTCTGTTGAATTTTGCTTAGGATCTCAGTGGAGATCCATTCCTTATAATGGTGATTATTGCGGCCCAGAACCTCCTGACACGTTGAAGTTAGTGCCTCTTTGATTCCTTTCCAGTTGTCCTCCATAATGGTTTCTTCCTCTTTCAATAGATCTTGTAAGGCTTGGAACCTGTTGTTGAGAGCTATTTCGAATTCCTTGAGTTTGTGAGTATCTCGAAGAAAGACTGTATTGAACCGTTGTACTGCTGTTACTCTAGTTGTCCACTGCTACATTAGCTTCAGTTTCATTTTAGCAACCACCAGGTGGTGGTCTGAAGCTATGTCAGCTCCTCTCCTGGTTCTTATATCTTCCATTGATCTTCTTAATTTTTTATTGATGCATATATGATTGATTCGATTCTCTGTAGTATGACCCGGTGAGACCCATGTAGCCTTGTGTATGCATTTGTGGGGGGGGGATATTGTACCACCTATAATCAATTTGTTGAAAGCACATAGGTTAGTAAATCCTTCACCATTGTCATTTCTTCCTCCAAGTTCCTGTCGTTTCATGATTTCTTCATATCCAGTGTTGTTCATTCCGACTTTGGCATTTAGGTCCCCCATCAGGATTGTTAGATTCTTTCCTCGACTCTTCGCTATAATTGATTGTAGTCTATCGTAAAACTGATCTTTGTCCTCGTCGTTGCCGTCGTTGGTTGGTGCATAACATTGGATAATATTTATTGTAATCCCTTTCTTCATTGTTTTGAAAGATGTTTTGATGATCCTAGGTCTATGCAGTTCCCATCCCACAAGTGCATTACGTGCTTTTTTGGACAGCATCAGAACAACTCCTTGGGTGTGAGGAGCATTTTCCTCCTCGTGGCTGGAATATATCAGCATCACTCTCGAAGCCAATGTTTTTTGCCCAGCTTGAGTCCAATGGGTTGCTCTGATTCCGAGCATTGCCAAGGTGTTTCTCTTCATTTCTGCAGCTATTTGATTGGTCTTCCCGCTCTCCCACACTGTCCGAACACTCCATGTACCTATAAGATATTTTGCTCTGGTCGTTAGCAGGAGCATCAGCCTCATGACTTCCGAAGAATTTCGGCTTTCATCATAAGGCGTCATAAACAATCCTTCCACTCCTAGGGCAGAGTTTAAATGATTTAGCTTGTTTAGTCTGGTTAACGTTTTTTTAGCTTGGGTTGTACGGGATGGGAATGCTAGCCTCATGCCCAACCCTCCTCCTAACCGGCAGTAACCATAGGAGAGCTACAGGCGGAGTTATTCATCATTTACTTGACTCTAATTTATTTCATCCATCTACTGAATGAGTAAAATACACTAAGTTTTAGGTAACAAACCCTTCTCAAACATTCGAAATGTTTATGTATTTAAACAGATAAAGTAGTACAGTTGGACACTAAAATGTATGTACCACATAATTAGGACAGATTGTTTTCATAAATGTAAGTCACTATAATTGTGTGTGGTCTAGGATATTCCCTAAAAGCTAGTACTAAGGCAAGGAATCACTTCTTACACCTTTGACATAAAGGTGTAGTCACGATGGTTGTGCAGGTGAAGTCCCACAATAGCCGGTGGCCAATATGAGTTTATACACTAATCGTTTGCTCAGAATGTTAGAGCTCATTCGTCCCATTGATTTAGAAACAGGATTTTACAACTCCAGAAGTGGAACCTTCACTACTCACAAAACCTGATTTGAGCGATAGACATTCGTTTCTGTTCTGCCACTTTTGTAAAAATACATCCCTGTTGAGTGAATGGAGCAAACTCTGTGGATGAATTTTTGTTTCACGATAGTTAAATTATTAAGTAAATAGAAGATAGAGAATAGATTAAATCATATTTGAAATTAAAAATATAATTCATTGTTATAGGCCTCTTAAGCGTTTTGATTGTAGATTACAATTAAGCTGTAAAATTGAATAGAAATTCTCACAAGTTAAATAAGCATTTATTTTGATATTGCAATTAAATTACTCGACTATTAGATATCAATTTTTACATCTGAACTGTATGTGGGACAGTCAACAGTCACCAATGATCAACTATTAGTAATATCTATGAATTTCCGATTATTTGAAAGATTGAATTTTCTCGACATTCCATTGTGAATCGTCTACTTTGAGAGTGTATTAGTGAACATTGTCATTGATAATCGATAATGACCTTGCTATCTATCTATTGCTTTGGAGTTTTTAATGCTTTTCATATTGTATCCATTAGGTGATGCGAAGTTATTTATCACTTGCATAAAATGGTTGATTTGTACATTACTTCAATCATCTGAATCTCAAATTAGTTGATATGTTTATGGGTTCTTACTGATTGAAGTTTAACGTGTTGCATACACTCTCAACCATCGCCTAAGTGGACACTTGATTCTAATAGATATGAATGTAAGTTATGTGAAAGCTAGAAATCATGTACATGAGGCGAGGCTCCATAATGCTTTTAACTTTGAACAGAATAAGTTGAATTCATTTCATTTGATTGTTGATACTCATTAACACAGGGCAGCAAAGATTTGAATAAAGTTAAGTGACAAAATAAAAGATTGTAATTTTCGTACTATACTTATGAGAACATTCTAGGATGGTGACATTGACACAATGTCAAGGAATTGAAGATCTGTTGTTGCATAATAAATAACCTCTAATGATGATTAAAGCAAACTAAAGTAAATCAGTAGAGATGTGTTAGTTAAAAATGGAATTATTGAAATAATGAGAGAGTTGAATAAACGACTTATTGAAATGAAAGTCAGTTAGTCAGTTATGCACAACATAGGACCTGGCAAATACAAACATAGGTCAAAGTTGCTATACTACATGAGCACGATGAGATTAAATTAACAAAATAAATACCACGTTACAGTTTGGCAAAAAGGAGCGAAACGAAGGTGTATGCTGAAGACCAATTCTCAACCATATCATCCAACATCCAACCGCGTCACGATTATCGTGCAGACCCTATTCAAGTAGCCCGTATCTCCCATTATTCAACAATTTTATGAATTTGTGCCTTGTTTTGGTTTGGGCTCCTATTTTTCTTTCATCCTATCTCCACATCAACCAGCATCAGGCGTCGAACTAGGTCGGACATAGATAATACATGCCCCAACCACCTCAGTAGACAAAGATTCACATCTTCATCCACTAGTGTACCATCTTTCTTAAGTATTTTATGCTTAGTCTCACAATTACTTACTCAGTCATCCCATAATACTCGAGCTGTGTCTTGTGGATATTTATGATCAAAGACCTTCAGCCTACGCGTGTCTTTTGTCTCAGTAGCCTAAGTTTCGTACCCATAGAATAACATAGAGCGGACTAGAATCTAGTATACTCGTCTTTAATTTAAGAGACAGATATCTGCATTATCAAGTACTAAGTAAATGTTATCTATATTCGGTTACAAATGCTCTTAAAATTGACTTGAATGACAAGACTAAAGTAGAGGGGACGAACTCGAGCTATTCCCAGGATGACATTGAGAAAGTGACTAGTTTTTCGTGTGAAATCTAATAGATAGCAAACGCACTAAATTCAAATATATATAACCTTTCAGTGTACCCTTAACTTTTTATTCTAGTTCCAAAGCTTAAATGATCTAGAATCATATGGATGAATTACTGTTTCTCATTCATTATTTTCTTAAAATAGACGAACTTATTGGGACCATTCAGAAGTTTATCAATCATGTTAAAAACTTATAAACATTTGAATTTCTTTGTTTTATAACATATTATTCATTCACACTACCTTCATTCTAATTGGTTTTATTTTGGTTGTCGTGACGATACATGGTTACCTCTGACATTTCGTCTCTGGTAAAATAGTTGAAACAATCGATATTCAATCGCATGGTTTTAAGTTCGAACCCCATTTTGTGTAACCAACCGAATATTAGTATCATTGTACTACACGCTTCAAGTGTAGCTTGTAACTAAATACATTTAAGATATTCTTTGACTATACCGTCAATCACCTTAATGTTGAAATACTTTGTTTTATGAGTTAACATAATTAGTCCACTGAAACTAGTTACATAAGCATATATCATATATTACAGCAAACAGTTCCGTTAGTGTCATTCAGTTTTAGGATGATTGAAAAGTATGAATCATGTTTATATGCTGCATGTGTACGATATGTGTGTGTGTGTGCATGTGTTACGATGGTGTAAATTAATTTTTATGGTATAATCTCGAACCCAGGTCAAATATAACATTTTATAAATCAATATTTAATCGATGTAAAACTAATGTCCAAATGATTACCTCAAATGACTTCTCCAACTTTAACAAAAAAAAAAGAACAAACAAACATGAAAAGTTGAATTATTTTTCAAATGTTGGATGGATTTACATTCTAATAACTGACTACATTTGTAGTGTACAAATATCTATCTATCTGATAAAAATGAATGAGTATACTGCCAAGCAATTCTCTTTTGCCTATCTGTTCAAGTGATGATAACTAGTAGTGAAGTAGGATAGGAAAATGTTATGTATGTTTAAAATAGTATGTGACATGAATCATAGTGATAGACATTTTGACAATCTAATTGATAGGATTCATGTGGCTGTTGTAATCCATTCTTTTGAGATATAGCTCAGAAACTGTCATAATTTCAATTCAATTCATTCAATCTTTTATTCTCTAAAATTATTTTATAATTTACTTCTCACAAATCAATGGTTCTCTATGTTTAATCTTCCTTTTAAGACCACTGACTTGACTACCAGTGTTGTTTATTCAATTCCCTCTGCTGATAGATCGATCAAAATAGGGAAACATAACTAAAGTGTATTAAACAATTCCTTAACACTATTGCAGATGTCGATAAAAGTAAGTGAATATATGATCTGAATTACATAATAACTACATGTTTTCACCGTTGACTTGGACTGTTGTACTCAGTAATTTCAGTCAGTTTTAGTTGTTTCTTTCAATCAGAGTGCTAAATGATAAAGTGTAAATTTTATTAATGATTTCATTACAAGCATAAATCTATATCAGTGTAGTGCACTATGCATGCGCCCATATGGTATACATAAAAATATTGAAACTTAAATTGAAATTTACGAAAAAATAGTTACAATGTAACTGGATCTTTCGATTGATTTGTCATGAACTGAAATTGATCAATCCCTATTACTATATATGCATAGTGAGCGGATTGCCTCGATATAGCGATAGTTCTTAAGTATGGTTTGAATTGGTGAACGCGCTGACGTTTAGCACGAGATAAACTAAGTTCGAGTCTCGCTGTAAATATCAACACTAGGATAAAGGTAAATCCAGTTAACGAGTTCTAAATAGAACGAAACACGCTTTATGAATTTCTCTTGCCAGTCACAATCTAATTCAAACAATACAATAGAAAAATAATTGAAAGTTTCAGTTGAAATACACTAAGGGAATACTGAAAACATTACAGATAACCTCAGTTCAGTAAAAATATTTTCCACTATATGAAATCAAAATAATAAAAGATTATAATGAAACTATACTAGGCGATTTGTTTATATTTTGGATAATAGCTGGTAATTATAGTATTGGTTCCTTTAGATCTACATAACAGATCAACTAACTACTTAGTCAAAGATCAACCGATCACAACTGTTAACAGGAATAGATCATAAACTATTCAGTAGAATAAACGAAATACGATGGTAAAGAAATGGTAATTTCGAATACATTAAGAAGTAATGCTATAATTAATACTCTATTCATTACAGTTTACAATAGAATCTATAAATGATCACGGTTAGCATTGACTAAATATAAAAATTTTAATGATAATTATAGTGTTAATTGCTAGCAAGTGACAAACAAGAGCTTAATAGAGATGACGATGATAATTTTTAGCTTAGGAAGAATGTTGGAGATGTATACTGTGAAGTACTCATTGTTTTCTAGATACAAACGTTTACTTTTTAGAACCAACTACTGTTTTTCTCTTGAATTGGTATATATACACTGTGATCTTGTGTTCACTTTGAAGATCTTGACTCTTTATGAATTATAGATTTATCTGTATATATATCATTTATTATTAAACGTGATTTTCAAACCAGCATTAATATCCTCTTCTCCACCCGCCCCTCTTTGTGATAGATGCATTAGTCATGTAGATAGATGTCAAGCATTCGACGTAGAGAGAAATTAATTCAGAGAGGTAGTATAACTCATTGTCTCAGATATCTCGGAATAGAAATTAATTGTGATTCTACTGTGGTTTTCTTTAACGCTTTTCATGAAATGGAAGGAGTCCTTAGTTTAATGAAGTTCTTTGTTGTGTTTTTCAAGAAAATACATTTCCTATTCCTATTTCACCTATGCATTTTTATGTTGTTTTTTTTTCTGCCCTTGAATCACAACTTCTCGTCTTTCTTTACAATATTATATCTCTGTTTGTGTTATGTGCATTTTGTTTGATGCCTAAAATCTGTGTAAATAAATCACATTGAGCGATTATATAAGCATTCATTAGTCCAATTCATGTACTATAATAATCCTGTAAAATGAATTTAAGATGACTACCAAGGCAGTAGAATCAGTGATTCTATAATGAATTACACATAGTAACTATGAATTCCTGGAATACAACTTATAAACTGTTATTAAAACTTAATATCAAAAGAAAGAGAAATAACAATGTATTAGAATCAATTTTAAGTTGCTATCCAACATCATCAACTATTCATCTTACTTTTTGTTGGTACTTGTTTATTTAACATTGGAGGGGGGGGGCAGTTGCATTACGTCGTTAAGCAAGTGTTTAGTACTGCCAATCCCTATTACTGATGGTAATCAGGAGACTTCAGGTTGTCAGCGTCTCCACTGAATAGAACTATGAAGTTGGCACATTCTATTTCTACAAGTGGTCCTCCTGGTAGGCAATTAATTTCTGGAACTGTAACTTTTAACAAGAAATGGCATGAAGAGTTTAAAATGTTTTGATAATACAATAAAATAAAGATTTAGTTTTCAAAGTAGATTAAGGTTGTTAACCATTTCTTTCTGAACATATAAATCAAGTTTTCGAAGTGTAATACGAATTCCTTCAGAAAATATCAAGACTGGAGTTTCATTATTTATTATTCACTTTCAAGTATTTGAAGCTATCAACTCGATGTCCTGCATCAAATAGATGTTTTCCGTTTGTATTACTCAACGTATTTCTTTCTCTTGAGCATCGGCTTCTGCTAACATGTTCATGAAATCTAATATAAAACCTCCATTCTGTTTGACTATTGTAGCTTCTTTGGCAAGTACATGAAAATCTATAAATTCACTTGTCGATATCATGAATGGAGTACTTGTTTATCTTTGATTGAGTTATTTAGTATGCTTTATGTAGAACTGTTAGACCTGTCTGGTGAATAGTTTCCACTTATTGTTTTTGCAGCATCAACACCTTTATAGTTGAGTTACTCTCGATTTAGTTTTTTAGTTCTTATCTTATCAGTGAACTGTTGTAAGTATCTGTTTTGTCTTAGACATTCTTCAACACTCATCAATTACTTAGGGATACATATCTTTTCTAATGTATAAAATGGTGTTCTGACTAATTCTTTTTTTATAACTGATTACCAATTCTACTACAGTTTACATAACAACCATTTCATTTTCTCATTTTATAAGTCGGACGTTGATAACATCAAGAAAATGTATGTTGTCGTTCTTGTCTCTCTTTAAGGTCTTCCACATATCTAACAAGGCTGGTTTTTGTAAAAGACAGCAGGTCCTGCAAGAAAAAGGTGAATAGAAAGAATAACACACTGAAGTATATCAACTTCTTCGGATATACTTCTCGCTCTTTTCTAAATTTACCACTATATTATGACATAATATAGCTGCTAAATTCAGAGTACTACTCTTGCATCTGTAAGCAAACTGATATAGATCAACATGCTCCTTGAATCCAAACTGAAATTTAAGTGGTAATAGTTTCTCGTTTGTTTTGAGAAAAGTGGTTATTGGTATAAGGCTAAACGTAATACTATAATGTTTAAATTACCTTTGTTTTCAACGTTTTACGGTCAGTCATAACGTACGTGTGTACACCAGTTCAAGTTGCCATGTTTAACACCTATAAAATAGGATGGATCGGACTGCTGCGCAGTAAACTCATCCTTTGATTAGTGGACGGATGTCTTGCCTGCTCCACAAGTGACGCAAGTTGGAAAAAGCCAATATAGTCTTCTGTATGCGAGCCGAGACTTCATCAGACACCAGGCCATCATGTCTAATGAGACTCGCAAGATAAGTGAACTGGTCAACACACTCTACTACTACTTCGCTCCTTATCTTTTGGATTTGTTGTGGTAGAATTGTATCTCAGATATACTTACATTGACTCCTAAGGTGGTCAAAAGACTGCATTTTGTCAGTATCTTCACCCTATAGAACGATATCATCTGCATATTCTAAGTTAACAAGTTGATCTCCTGGAAGAAGGTTAATCCCCGAAAACTCAGACACCGAAAGTGTTAACTCTAAAGGCATGTCAATGATAAAATTAAGTAAAAATGGGGAAAGTGGATAACTTTGGTTAACTCCACAGTTCGTCATTAATTATGACTCGACCAGTACTGTTCGGGTTGTGAGATCCTACAAGATTAATATGCTTTGTCGATGCACCTTTGAATGGTAGAGATTTCTATATAACCTCACGATCAACACAGTGAGACATCATCAATAATTACGACTATTGTTGGACATGGTGAAGTATGCTTATGTTTTAGAAGCTTCGGAAGTGTGAATATTTGATCTATACAACGAAATTCAGGTCTGAAATCACCTTGGTTTTCTCGAGTTTGCTCTTCACGACCCTTAGTTAGGCATCGAAGTATTATTATAGTCAATATTTTGTATTATATTGGCGAAAAATGATTCGTTAACGATAGGCATTAATAATTGACATAAACCTTCTTGACATTTATTCAAAAGGAGGTTTATGATGTCGTCAGGATACATACAATCATAACCTTGAAGGATAAAAAAATACTTGTTAGAAGAATTTTTGCAGGATAAACGTTTTCATGTACACACTAAATTCAAACAATCCATCTCTTGACTTACTAGGCAATTCAATCATTTTGCATCAGTAGGTTTACTCTCATTGTAAAGTCTTTTGTTTTCTTTTCTCCATCTTCTAAGCTATGGTGATAGTAAGCTGGTCGAATGTTATAAACATTGTGGGACGACAAACATGAAAAGCAAAATTTAAGATAATAAGTGTTTGTATTTACTGTGATTTCGATTGTATTATTTGAATATACTCCCCAATTATTTGATTGAATATGTTACAGATTCATGTTGGCATGGTACTATTGAAAACCAGGGAGCGCTGGACAGCTGCTTCGTTCTAGTGTGGAACTCGTCAGTAATGTGCACCCTAAATTCCACCCTAGGAGCGTTAGGTTAGTGAACACCCAACCCTCCGCACCACTGAACCGGTATTCAATGGTCAAATTCTCACTTCTATCAATTTGTGATATATAGCGCGTCTGGAGTGCACACAGCTGAGAAGCTCTACACTAGAACGAAACGGCTGTTCGGTGTTCTCTGATTTTTAGTGGCACCCTGCCAACATCAATCAGTGACGTATTCAATCAATTAAAAATACCAATCTACACAAGATTAACCATTTAATGTGAATCTCCAATTAATCAATTGAAGCATCATTGTATACTTTTGTTGCTAAACGTGACTTATTTTCTAATGAACGAACGTTAAATATTTACCTCGAGAAAATATGTCAATCATAAAAAGGCACCGAAAAATAACAGTTCCATATGGAAACAAATTAATTTATAACATATTTAGTGTACTTATGTCATTCTTACCCTTAACTTTAAACCCTTACCTATTCCAAACACTAAGCCCTCTATTCTTTCTGGACTAAAATTACTCATTAAACGATCAAGCGTTGCATGGTCATTAAGTGCGATTTTCATCGTTGATTAAATTATGCCCAATGACCTTTAAGTCAATTATTTACCTATGGTTGGTCTCTTCTTTCATATTCATTCGTCGTTGAAGGGAGCTATTAGTCATGTTAACCTTTTTTTCTGTTGAAGATTTTCTAATCTTAACTCTCCTGGTTAGATTATTATGTTTTTATTTTGTTGTAAACAATTAACACAATCAAGGAGGTATTTACAGTATATAGATACATCCAGCCGACGAGTCCTAAATAGGACGAAATGCGCCTCCTGGATTCAGCTTACCAGTCACAATCCTACTTAAACAATATTTGTAAATGGTTCTGTTAAACTGGATCAATTAATTATTCACTTAGCAATTAGTTAATCACATAAATATAACACAATCTATTTATAGAATATTGTTAATCTATTCAATAGGTAATAGTAATGGCCTAGGATACACATAAACATGTAACTATGTATATGAAATACAATTTTTTGTTATAAACAATTGATAGAATGTTATACAATTAATGTAATTCTTATTTTGAATATTATCATAGATATTAATCAAAATAACATTGAATTACATCACTATCAACACGAACAATCGACCTTATACATTACAAGTACATTAGTTAAAGTCTGAATTGTAGTGGTTGATTATTTGAATGTCTCTAAACGTTATGATAGTGTATGCATATATATATATATATATATATATATATATATATATATATATATATATATATATATATGATTTGATCTCTCGACAAAAATGTATACATTTGCATACCTGCTTATAATGGACGAGGTCATTCGAAATTATAATTCAACAGAATTCATCTACGCGCATATACTATACTATACTATGCTATACTATATGTATACATAGTATACATCTGTCAGTCAATTAGCTAACCTCATAATATCCAATACACTGGTGATTGTAGAAGTTTACAGTTTGACATCACTAGTTAATTCTTTCATTAATTCATTTACTTAATATAGATTTGTATATTTGTCTTTAATTAATGAAAGCTAGTGATTGATTGTTTAAAGTGAATTGTATTGTAGGTGAGTTCGAACATACAATTTAGTGTAACTGAAGTTGAACACTTTAACTACTGAAATATTGCTTCGCTTAAGTTCAGTTAAAAAAAAACAGCAAATAAATAAAGTTAGGCCTGAAATCTGATTAGTTAATATTCATAGATGAATTTTTACAACTTAAGTTTATCATGAATTAACATCATAGAGATTATTAGAATGGACTTGTATCTTCCCGTTTATTTGTTATAAACTGAAGCTGGTCAGTGTCTGTTGCTATATATGCATTTTGAGCGGATTGCTTTTCGATATAGCGATTATTCACAAGTATCATTTAAGTTGGATTATGACTGGCAAGTGGAAGATACAAGTTCATTCTAATACGTATGCTCCCGTTGCACAACTGTGATTGTGTGGACTCAATAGTCTAGTGGTTATCGCTGTGGCGTTTGGCATGGAATGGACTGAGCTCGAATCCCACTATAAACATCAACATTGGGATGCAGGTAGATCTAGCCGACGAGTCACAAGTAGGACAAAACATGCGTCTTGGATTCCACCTGCCAGTCACAATCCAACTTAAATTATACAGATTATCTCCTATCTGACTTTTAGTCTAGTTTCGTGAATAATATTCTCTAAAAAATATCTAACTTCTCCTACAAGGTAGGACATTTATTGACTTTGAACTAATGGTAGTAAAGACCCTATCAATGTAGAAAGTTTCTTAAATGCCTTGAACAACAATAAAAGCATATCAAACAGGATAGATTACTTCAGAACTAACTAGATTTATCAGAGGGAATAGAATAGTTTAATGCGTGAATCATTTTACTTGTCTTAATCAGATATGATTGGTTGGCGTCTGATGAAATCTCGGCACGTATTCATATAGCTTGACTTTTACTAACTTGTGTTATTTGTAGCGTTGGATTCGATTTCATTTGTCAGCCAATGGACGAGCATACTGCCCACCAGTTAGTTCTACATTACTTTATGGTTGGGAAACATTATCTATAAAAGCTGCAGATTTTGATCTTCATGACATTAATTACTTTCATTGTAACCGTCGACTAAGTGATGCTGAGGCTAGGCGCAAGACACTAGTGGGGATGGGGAGGGGAAGATGATAAATCAATCGATGCGGTTACGAATCTTCATCGACTTAGGTGGTTTGGAGTTATGCTACATTACATATGCTCAGCAACTCACAGCCTACCTGGGCAGACGAGGTTAACTAATGCAGAGGTAGGATGGAAGAAAACTAGGGGCGGCTATACCTAAACATGACACGAGTTCATGAAGTCATCTGATTGTTAGTGTTAGCATCCATCAGTGTATAAGAGATGTTTGGCAACATGATTGAGAATCAGTCAGAGTGACGCAGATGTTTTTTTGCTCTTTTTCTTCCTCTAGTTACAGTATTCCTTCATCTACACCCTTTCATTAAACGTTGCTGTGCTATGTTCTGGATGTCTATTCTTTTTCACTGCCATCACTATTGCATTTTCCTTTAGTTAATTTAATGTCGTTATGCTAATGTGGTATGATAACTTCAGTCGACCTGCAACTGTTACAGGTGCTATGTTGTTTATAATTGACCAAACTACAGCTCCATATAGTGAGGTTGGTCTCTGACAAAATCTCAGTACGAATTCAAAATCCTCGTTTGCCTTTTATCAACTTACATCATCTATGGTACAGGCGAGATATTCGTCTCTCAACGAAAGGAAGAGTATACTACGAAACAGTTCGCTCTGCATGGATGTGAGACGTGGCCATTATTGATATTTGAGCATCAATGTCTTCGAAACATCGGTCGTGTTAGCTGGGATCACCGAGTAAATAATAACGAAGTTAGACGTTGGGTATTAGGCAAACATGGTAAGTCAGTCGACGATGTTGTAGATTTTCACCGACTGAGGTGGTCGAGACACGTTCTACGTTTGTTCAACCACCGTCTGCCTCGGCGCGCGATGATGGTTGATGTAGGAGCAGGATGGAAGAGAGTTAGGGGAGGTCAAACCAAAACTTGACATCGGTACATGAAGTCACTGACTGCTAGTTTGAGTCGTGTCGGTAGATT
Source organism: Schistosoma mekongi (assembly GCA_034768735.1). Classification (NCBI taxonomy): domain Eukaryota; kingdom Metazoa; phylum Platyhelminthes; class Trematoda; order Strigeidida; family Schistosomatidae; genus Schistosoma; species Schistosoma mekongi. Next base: position 17,309,541 of record CM068312.1, read on the forward strand.
CAGACTGCCTGGTTGGGGTCCTCACGAATGCCGTAAGAAGTAGATAGAAACGATGAGTGACATGGCTCAGAATCGGTTACAATGGCACAGATGTATTCACTGATTGTCCTCCTTTAAATCGTGAGGTTTATATGATCGATTCGTATGATCATATGGTTAATGTGACCTTGCGTGCACGAAGTCATAATAACGAGCGCCCGTGAGAGTCCCTAGCTAATCACTGCACGTCTGCCCGACGTCCCAAGCCGAAATTGAGAACATAGATTAATGAACTAACCAGACAGAATCGTATTGTATTTTAGGTATTCCTTTATATATACATAAAATCAAACCACACAGCGAATCAGTTAGGAGTGTAACATTAATACGAAGCAAAGGAGATAATGTCAGTGAACAGAGGTAACTTGAACACAACTAATTAACTGTATTTCATAATAAGAGACAATATACTAACAGTAAATATACTGAATTGGAGGATAAGATAAGAGGGACGTAACAATGATAGAAATGTAATGTTTACACCACCCACACTTAAAATAATTGAAATAGTATTGTAAAACACAGTTCCGAAACTTCGTTACTCTTCTTTAGTCGTCTAACATAACAAACATACTATACGAATATCACTACTTGGCAGTATCAATATGGTAGATAACACTGTGAGTTTCAATAATGAACACTTCAGTATTAAGTTGCAAATATTCACCTGTGCATATGCTTCACTTTACTGTTGTAAATACCTTTTATTTGTAAGCGTTAGTATCTTCCTGTTATGTATGTTAAGGATTCGAATTGATCATTTCCTACTGTTATATGTGTATCTTATCCGGATTGCCTTTATATATATGTATAAATCTGTCATGTTACAAGTATTTATAAACAATAAATTGCACAGTGGTCCACTTTATTTTACTACTTTTATGTGAAACATAACTATGAATAGTAGATGATATTCATTAGTTACTATTGGTATTTCCTCATAGATATCTTCCAGCATAAGATTTTTTGTATACCCCTCCATGAATTAATTCTTACTTTCAGAAGAATATTCTTTTATTCAGTGTTTTACTGTCACTAATGTTACTATCATTTCGACTACATTTAATATTCATGTTGTTATGTTTTTAAATGTGTGTGACAACTTTGAATAGTGTTACGTATCAGATTCAAACGTTGTACATAACTGATTGATTGGTGTAGATACCTTTAACTGATATCTCAAAATTAAGATGTAACTCTCATATTTTATGTCTGTGTCTGTATGTAGGAACAACATAGAAACTGGGACATGTGTGCATCAGTTTAAGTTGCCACATTCTAACAGCACAGTAAGAATAACATCAAGTTAGTTGGGATCATAGTTAATTCACTGATGATAATAATAATGATAATAATGTTAGTAATAATCAGTCATTTGCAACGTAGAACGTGGTACTTGCGTGCATCTGTTCAAGTTCCCAGGCTAAAATTAACAGATAGTGATGAGATTATCGGATCACATTCCATTGTAGAGGAGGTAGTAACAGACTTAGTATTGGTAGATAGGATTAGAGATCAAAGGTACGATTTAAGAAAGTATAATTCAGCAAACAGAAAATTATGATGAATTCAGAAGCTTAGAATTTGGAAGAGGACAGGAAATGGATGCGCCTGCTCCATTACCAACGATTCTAAGCCCTTTCACCCAAAGTCTGCAACCATTAGTTATGATCATCACGCAGACACCAACCAGGTACTCTGTACCTATCAACGTGCCTCAGCCCAATTGTCAATGACTTCATGGACTGGCGATATGTTTTGGTTTGGCCGCCTCTAGGATTTTTCCGGTCTGCTCATACACCAGACAGCAATGTTCTTCGAGATAGGTGGTGGTTGGACATACATAACACGTGTCCTAACCAACTCAGCCGATGAAGATTCACTACTTCATCAATCGATTTACCATGTTTACCTAGTACTTTGTTCCTAACCCACTTATTGGTTACTTGGTGGTCACAGAAAACACGAGAAATCTTTCAAAGATATCTGTGATCGAACAATAGTAACCTGCAGATATTCTCTGTTCTTAATGGCTATGTTTCATATTCATGAATTAAGACAGATAGGACTGTTGCACAGTAAATGCATCTTTTCTATGGTAGACGAATATTTTAGCTACACTACAAGTGACGCAAATCATCAAAAGCCAATCGAGCCTTCTATATGCAAGCCAAGATTTCTTCAGATACTAGACCATCAGGACTAATGAGGCTGTCAAGATAAGGGCGTCACCAACCATTGTTTATGGCATTCTCACGGATCCTAACCAGGTAGTCTCCATCTATTAACCGGACTGAAACAATCAGTTAGTGACTTCGTGAATCGGTGTTATGTTTTGGTGTAGCCACCCGTAACTTTCTTCCGTCTTACTTCAATATCAGTCGGCATCACGCGTAGAAATAGACATTAGCTAGACATACGTAATAGATATCTTAACCACCTCAGTCGATGAAGATTCATAGCTTCTTTGACTGGTTTACCATTTGCACTATGTCCCCAAGTGTCTCCACCCTTTGAGATTATAACACAGATTCCAACCAAGTGATCTTCATCTACCAACATAGCTCAGACCAACTATGAAATACTTCATGGAGTGATACCATGTTTTGGTATGAATATCATCTACTCTTAATAGGCACATTTCTCATCCATACAGTTAGAAAAATACAGACTACTGAGTAGTAGTATACTCGTTCTTGCGTTGTGACATGAACTCTCATATTTTAGATTACACTGTTATAGACAATTATTAATTCCCATCTAAATTAGTACTTTTCATTATCATTGATTTATTTAATTTAACTACTACTATATAGATTGGCCATCGAATTCATTTGTGATTTGTTTCATTTGTTTTTCATGATTCCTTATCTTTTATTGTAACTGTTCATTAGGTATATCAATACCTATCTGTTCCATAGTAGAATTGAGTGGGTGGGGTGGACTAGGGTAGGGTAGGGTAGATCGGTAGTTGTATGTATGGTAACCATTACCTTGATTACTTGTTTTTACCTAACTTTTGACACGTAGAGACATTCACATGGGTTGTCGAATAATGCATTTCGATATAGAAACAGAATGTGTATTGTTATGCAAACTTTAATTCTTAAACATGATGACTCATTTGGTTGTTTGTAATTGTCACAGATAATTGTTGTTGATGGTTGGGTACCACTAAAAACTAGGGGGAACTGGACAGTTGTTTCCTCTTAGTATGGGACTCAGAAGTGCATACCCTTGATTTCACTAAGGAATCGAACACAAGGCCTTCAAGTTGCCTAACGCCTAACCCTTCGCACCACTGAGGCGACGTCCAATGGTAGAATTCGCACTTCCATCAGTTCCAAACAACTAAACTCACTACCTATCCCCACAAAACCGCCACACTTTTAATCTGTGGAAATCTACTTGTCATATTAAGTAGCAAGTTAAGTGTGATGTAAATGTGTGTATGTAGATTGTATGTTAAAATCAATGACTGTATATGTATGTTGCCAAATACGGTGATCAAATCGTCCACGGATGAATGTGATTAACTTTCCAGCTTTTCACTACATTTAAGTAGAGTCTCTCCACCTGTAACGGTGACTTTGGTGTAGTAATCTACTTAACCCAATAGAACTATATTAAATGGAACATTGATCAACCAATCACCGATCTACCTTGTCGCATGATATTGCGTAGTTTAAGAGTATGGTGGGAAAAAGCTAGGTGTGAAGAAGCCAAAACATAACATCGGTTCATGGAGTCATTCACTGTTGACCTGAGCCATGCTGGTAAGAGAAGATTACTTACTCGTGCTCAAAGCGACCATGTTAACGAATAATTAGCTACACTGGTTGACATGGCTCAGAATTGGCCTCAGTGGCGCAGGTATATTTTAGATCTTAAGTTTCACTGACCTTTCATATTCATTATTGTTTATCTATATTATGGTATTAATATTACTAATTTGATCTCATCGTGCTAATATAGTTTGCCGATTTGGACCGATATATTTATGTTCTAGGCTTCCTTTTGTTCTTGATTGACTAAATATCCTCCTGTGAATATTGAATCACAGTATGGCTTCATACATTTTGCTAAGTATTGTCTTTTTAAATCGTACTTTCAGTGTTTTGTTCTCATAACTATCATCACTACTATTCGTCTTGTTAATTTGATCTGTTTATGCTGATGTAATGTGGTAACTTAGATTAACATACATTTTTGCTAGGTTTTCTGTTGATTAGGACTGAGGGATGTTTAGAAGTGGGGGAGGGATTATTGTACCATAACACGGTGCTCAGGCTGTATCGTTATTTGTTAGTGGGATATAGACCGGATTAAAGCATGCTCAGTGCATGATCGTGATGGCGCACGCTGATTGGCTACTTCTAAACCAATCAGTTCTAGTGGATTGTTGCAGAAGATTCTGGATGCTTCTTATGTAAATACTATAAATACATTAACGTTTGTCTAACTAACGATTCCTACTTCTGTCTACCCTTGTTATTTGGAATATAATTTGTTCCTGTTCAAACGTGTTGTGATTTGGGATCTTGTCGAGTGTTCGGTGTCTAAGAATACTAAGCAATTGGGTCGTTATACTTTAGAAACATAACATTATTGTAGAAAGAAGTCAGCGTCTTAAATCTCTGTATCTATTTATGACGACGTGTTGTCTAGTAATATTAAATAAGTAAGAAGGGTTTATTCAATACTTCTTATTTTCACCTTTGTTCCCCAACTGGTTGATATCACTCCATGAATCCAATCACCTTCGAATTAACCACTGAATAGCGATTTATTGACGAAAACTTTGGAACTTCATCAAGTAGGCTACATTTTAATAGCATCTCATTTTACCTAAATCAGTTTAGGTGATTGTATAGTTTCTCTAAGTTTCATTAATCTACATTTTGTACATTAGTAAATTAATCAATCGACTATGTTAATGAGTTTAAAGCATAAAGATTATACTTTCATTTGTTTAACAAGTGTAATATCAATAATAAATTGTACTTTTCTATATTTTTCATTAATTCATTTTAGTAAATCAAACATTATTGTCCCTTGAGTTTTTTTCACAAACAAGTGATGATTCTGATTATCAAATTCTTGGCTCATATAATCAACATATCAATTTGAATGTATCAATCACATCACCATTACTCAGGAATAAACGTTTAAGTGATACACATTCACCTCCGCATATTATCCCAGATTTACCAAATTTATTAAGATTTTTTGATCGTACTGGTTTACAAGTTTTATGTCGTGCTGCTGGTAATCCTACTCCACAAATTCGATGGTTTTCTCTACCAACTAATGGTCGACCTACAACAACTAGTGCAGATCGTTTATTCTTCAGTGGTAGTAGTAGCAGTTCAACTGTAACTCCATCTATTTATCAAACAGTTGAGTTTCAAAATGATGGAGATTATATCAGTGAACTTGGTTATAATAGTCGTGTCAGGTAGGTCATCCGTGGTGATTTTTTTTGTTTTAAGGCTTTTTTTTTAATGTTTTCATTATAACCAAAAAGAGAAGTATCAGAGTAATGCATACTATATTCCTGTATAGTTGCACTTTATAGCTACACCTTTATGCGTGTGTGAAGGTTAGCGATACAACATGGTCTCCAAAAGCGAAGAAGCTTAAATAAATTTGTAACCTACAAATCAACAATTAAGTAGTGTGTCTATTTAGCCACTTCTTCAATAGTTACTATACATTCATTAATTTTCCCATTTAAAATCAATGAAATGACTTCATGTCAGGCTTCTGATAAATTCTACTGAATATGACTATATGGAATGCTCTTGGCTCCTTCGGGATTTCTGTGACTCGTCCCAATATCCCCTCTCTCTATAGCCTCTTGAATATAATTGTCTCCTAGTATCCGGTTGCAACGTTGTCACTGGGTTTCATCGACTCTCCATCGTCCATGATGACTGGATTGTTTTAGTTATCTTTTAGCTTCTCTGTTTTTTTATTTTATCTTCGCTCTTACAGTTTGTTTGGAACATGATTCACAGTATCTCATGAAAAACCTTCAAAGATAGACTTAGCATTGACAAGTTTTTTCGTCTTTACGTATCTTGTTTATGTGTCTTTTTTTACGTGCTAAATTTTCCCCTTATTAGTTAATGTACTTTTTCATTCTTTCGTTCATCAATTCGTGACTCACATTTGCTGGAAGCCACCGATAGGTATTTCATGTTGGGTCTGTTTATCTATCTTAGTGGCAGCATGCTTTTAAAAATAGTGTATACTTAATTTGTAAGCATGCATCATTCTAGTGACTTTCTGTCCTGCACGGTGGCGTTTAGTGTATCACGATGAGATATTAAAAATTTATTTATTAACTGGTTAGTATTCCATCTTTACTCCGTTTGTCGGTACCCTTTTGAATGTATCGGACTGTGGATGAGACAGCGGAGGTTAAATAAAAGATCACGAGATAATTAAACCAACAAGCTAAAGTCTACTTATATTTCAAGTATTCATGTACATATTATTTGATTTGAATTGTAATTGGCAAGCGGAATCCAAGACACTCGTTTCATCCTATTTATGACCCGTCAGCTGGATGCACCTGCATCCTATTGTTGATGTCCAAAACTGGGCTCCAAGTCAGTTTGTTTCGTGCCAAACATCACCGCGATCACCACTAGGCTACTGAGTGCAGACAACCACAGTTGTACAACCGGCGCATATATGTAATTAGAATGTATTTGGATCTTCCCGTTAATTTGTAGTGGACAGAAATCACGAACTGAGTTCAAGTCCAGTGTGAACATTAACACTGGGATGCAAGTGCATCCAGCAGATGAGTCCCAAATAGGACAAAACGAACGTCCTGCATTCCACTTGTTAGCCACAATCCAGCTCAAACGAACTACCGTCATATTGAGGCAATCCGCTCAGAATGCACATACGGCAGCAGAGACTGATTAGTTTCAGTACATGATAAGCAACAGGAAGATCCAAATGCATTCTAGTTCCTGTACATACATGTAAAGCCTGATCGAGAAATTAAGCAATTATAAAAAAAATATCAATAAAGAACGAGGTGGACAGTGATAAGGAACTGGGGTAACGTGTAGACAATTAATTAGTTATAGTTCATGAATAGAAAATGACAGCAAGAGTTAATAAATCAGATGAGAAGTTAAGACAAGGGGGAATGCACAAAATATGGATATGTAACTTCCTTTGTTGATGTAACCAAAGTATAAGAAATAATTTTCTGGAAAGTAGTTCTGGGAGTTAGTCATTCTATTTAATTCTCCCAATCTAATGTATCTGTACACTGGAATGTGATACTACCTATCTTCACATTCAATAAACTAGTCACAACTCAAAAAGATATACCAAAAAGACTGCATTTCATCAGCTTTTTTCACTAAACAGGATTTTATTAGCTTATGATTTCATGTTGGTAAGTGAATTTTTCGATAAGAGATCAGTTTTTGAAGATTCTAACAAAGAAAGTTTATTTCCATTGGTAAGTCTACAATGTAATTAAACAGAAAATGGATAATACAGACTATTTTGATGGACACCATTTGGCAGTTCGCTATAAGTTCTGACTCGATAAATTTTGTTGGAGTAAATATTCTTTACAAGGCTTATATATTTCTATGGTAAGCTTTCACTGACATAAACACTGATTACAAGTGTTTGTTTCATCTACCTGTTACCCATCATTTAGCAAAGGCCGCCTATCAGAGTTAGGCTAAAATACTGTGTTTTTGTTTTTCTCTTTCAGAGAAACGCCTCAGGTTGATCATCAAGAATTATCTTCCATAGAAAGTTTCACAACATCATCATCATCTAGTCAACAGATTAATACAAATATTGGCATAAGTAGTAGTAACAGTGGTAATAGTATTTCCAGCAGTATAAACAACAATAATAATGATAATAAGCATACTTCTAGTAATCAAGTTCTAGTTGGCAATGGTTGGCTTAATTTTACTGCTACGCGTTCATCTACTATGAGAATGGTGTTTTTTTGTCAAGCAGAGAATTACCTTGGTCAAGCTAGATCACGTAAAATGGTTATTCATCAAGGTAAATTTTTTAATTTCATGAATTCCTCTTGTTAACTGTGTTTTCCACTCTGATAACAAGATTTTCACTGATGTTTTTGTTAATTTGCTTATAGGTTACTTAATTCATTCGTGAGTATTTTTAATTCTTGTTTCATCCAAACATCATTATCATCATTATTGAAGTCTACTACATGAAAGACTTGTTTCAGTTTAAAGAGTTTCTCTGAGTTTTATAGTGAATATAAAAGAAAACACAATGAATCAATACAGCGATACTGGGTTTTCAACTAAGTCGTCTTAAATCTCTAACCGTTGATTACGACATTCATGCTTATCACAATTAGTTAAATCGACAGTCATCAACATTATAGATTAATTCTATATTTTGATTTGTCTATCGCTACATTTCTTCTAATGTAACCTTAAGTTGATAGTTAATCAATATATGTAATATTTGATTCAGATCAACATAATTGATAACTTCATTAACTGATATGAGGTGTTGGCGTTTGATCACTCTCTAAATTTTCTTTTAGACTTTTTTTTTTCACAAACTTTCATTTCATTCATATTTAACTCTATATGTTGTCTACTCTACATTGTTGTTGTTGTTCTTCTTCTTTTTCTTATAATCATATTCTATTTAGTTCCTATGCCAGATGAAAATTTGAAAATTATTTATAATACATTTCCAATTAAACCAAGACAAAAAGCTGTTATTAGTTGTCAACCAGAACAAGGTATATTTAATCGATTTTTAAAAGTAAAATATTGGGAAGTTTATTTAAATAAAACATTATATTCAAGAGTCAATCAATCATGTAAGTTACATCTTTTTTTCTCTTTTTTTTATATAATTGTTCAGTTTTACTTTGTTTGTTCGACGGTGGGTTATTTTCTATCATGTCATTGATATTGATGTTGATCAAGGTTAAACAATATTGGTCGCTTTTTTTCAAAATTCACTGTGTTAAACTCAGCTATTCTTAACTATTTCTGGATTTCTGGATTGTGTATATTAGCATATTGAGGTATCCACAATTTTGTCTTCGATAGACATATCGGTTTTAGCGATTCTCAATCAGTCAGTCAGTTACAACGTAGAATATGGTACATCTGTACATCAGTTCAAGTTGCCATGCCTCAATTAGCAGGTAGAGATTAAATTGTCGAATCAGATCTCAGGGTAGGGGAGGTAGTAACAGAGTTGGTATTAATGGAAAGGAATACAGATCGGTGATAAGATTTAAGAAAATATGATTCAGTAAAGAGGAAATTATGATAAGTTCAGAAACTTAGAATTTGGAGGAAGATAAGGAATGGATGCATCTGCGCCATTGCCAACGATTTTGAGCCATATCACCCAAAGTCTGTAATCATTTGTAACGATCACCACGTAGACACCAACCAGGTAGTCTACACCTAATAACATGGCTCAGCCCAACTGTCAATGACTTCATAGACTGGTGCCATGTCTTGAATTGGCCGCCCCTAGCTTTCTTCCAGCCTACTCCTACACCAGACAAAATTGCTCGTCGAGGTAGGCGGTGGTCAGGTATATGTAACACATAGTCTAACCACCTTAGCTGATGGAGATTTACTACTTCATCAATAGACTTGCCGTATCTGCCTAGTACTCTATTCCTAACCCACGTATTGCTTAACCGGTAGTCCCAGCAAACACGAGCAATGCTTCGAAGACATCTATGATCGAATACTAGGAGCCTACGAATATCCTCTATCCCTAATGGCCATGTTTCACATCCATAAAGTAAGATGGATCGAACTACTGCGCAGTAAACGCGTCCTTTGGTCAGTAGTTGGATGTCTCGCCTACACCACAGATGGCGCAAATTCCCAAAAGCTAATCGAGCCTCACGTTTACGAGCCGAAATTTCATCAGACACCAGACTGTCAGGACTGATGAGGCTGCCAAGATAAGTGAAGCGGTCAACACATTCAACTGCCTCACTCCCTATCACTAATTTCGGTGTCGAATAAAGTCAATCCTGAAGTAGCGTTTTGCATTTGGGTGGGGAGAATCGCATCCCAAACATCCTCACATTCTTGTTTAAGGTAGTCAAAAGATTCTGCATTTTATCAGCATCTTCGCCTAAGAGAACTATATCATCTGCATATTCTAAGTCAGCAGGTTTATCTCCTAGAAGAAGGTCAACCCCGCCGAAGTCAGTCGATGAAAATGTCAACTTTAAAAGTATGTTAATGATAAAATTAAATAAAAATTGGGAAAGTGGACAACCTTGACGAACACTACTTGAGGTAATCGGTTGGGATGACAATCCGCCATAAGCTCTGACTCGACATGTGGTGTTCGAGTAGAGAGCTTGTATAAGGTTAATGTACTTCTGTGGTATGCCTTTCAATCACAGACGTTGCTACATAACGTCACGATCGATAGAGTCAAATGCTTCCTTAAGGTCATGGGCATCTAAAAGTGTGTCTATGTTCCAGAACCTATCGAAGTGTGAATATTTGGTCTATACAACCACGTGTGGGTGTGAAACCACTTTGGTTTTCTCGAGTTTGCTCTTTACGAGCTTTCGTTAGACGTCGAAGTATTATTGAAGCTAATATTTTAGACAATATATTCGTTAAACTGATTCACCGGTAATTGTCACAGGAGGACTTCTGTCCTTTCTTATAGATTGGAATGACTAGTGTTCGAGACCATTCAGATGGGATTAGGCCCAATCTCCAGATTCTAGCCAAGATCCCGGTTAGTCTCGTTATTTTAGCGTAATCTTTATTGAAGATTACACTCCAATAGGATGTAGTGGTGTCACTAAGTGAATGGGAAAAATTTATCAAAACTGTCGATGTCTGTTATATATCATTAGAGCGTTGAGGATATGCCCAATCATTTTGTTAAACCTGCAATATTAAAAATCCGGGTTTTTGCTTCCACTGCTTAATATTTGTTACAAACCAGCATCCAATGATTAATATTCAACAATGACCTCAAATGTAATCAGCAGAGTTTAGCTATATGGGGTCTGGGATAACTATCACCAATCGACGAGATCGTGCAACATACCACGATTTAATTAAAGTTAGAAATATCAGTTGTTAGACACTGGCTTAGTGTTCTGAGAGTTAACCGTCCTCTATGAAGCCTGGAAATCCTGAACGTGATAGTACATAGGCATTAATTACTAATAATGAGTTCAAAAGAACATCAAACTTTTGACGAATGGATGTTTACAATAATAATTATCAAAAATCTACACATTAAGTTTGTAATTAGCTAGTTTGTATTTATGTATTTGTAGCGATAAAATATGAAAAGAGTGATGTGAGAAAGAAATCATATAAAGAAAATATAAATAATTGGCAGAAATTGTCTATTAGACCAAGAAGGAGGCAGAACATGCTACAAATTTTTTTTGAATACTAAGGTGGATTCTTAGTTCGAACGCCAACAGCTCCAACTGTATATTGGAGTTGAGAACAAATCACTGGACTCAACTATTAGATTGTACTCGGTGGATGATTTTAAAAGTTTTAACTTCATTACAGTACATATCCGTTGTCAATTAAATGTAATACAATGAATTTTACTAATTTAATCAAACTCTTTCAGAAAATCTACAAAGGAAGGTTTTCATTAACCCATTGTTTCAGTTTTTTTAGTAGTGTGCCTTGTATAGCTTTTTCACTGTGACTAGCTGGATTAGCAAATATACAGGAATATGGCAAAACCAATTAATTTATCTTTTATTTAACGGGAGAACCATCATCAGTCAACAAAACATGATAAATATAGATTTACAGCATAAAGCGTCCTTTTCATTGCTCTAATCAATCTATATTCAGAATTCACCATAACTTTATCTTCATTGAATTATACTGTCTTATATCTTATCTTGGATCTTTAATCCTCTTCATTAATACTCAGTATGTTACTATCTCCACTACTCTAGGATTCATTCCGACAATTTCAACATTATCTAGTAATTGGGATATGGTAATTTGAATTAATGTTCACACATTATCAAGTTCTATACTGTAACTGACTGACTGTCTTATTCCAATTTTTGATTAATTAAGTAACAGCTGATACAAAAAAAAGATTATTAATATAAATTAAAAAGTAGCGTTAATTGATCGCAACCAAAAACACCGTTACGGTAGTGTTAAGGTAAAATGATGCCTTAGGATTAGGATTAAGATAACCGTTAATATATAGAGCCAGAGTTTATGTAAGTAGATTACAAACATTAATCATATCTGTAGATCCTAATCTTAACCCTTCGCCTTCTTTAGTAATTTCAGCTAGGAACGATAGTGTCACAATCCTTCTATGTAACATTGCTATTGGAATTTCGTGCAGTAAGTCATTGGTTGCTATGTTGACAGTAATTGACTTGACACTGTTTATTTGTTTTTAAATATTTTTTAGTATAGTTAAATACTTTCTGATTCACTTCTCTTTTCTTCATCAGATGGTCGTTTCAGTATGATCAATGTAACAAAACATCCGGAATTGCACATCCGATCTATCACTGAGGACGAACTTACATCTATGGAATTTCGATGTGTTCTTCAGTCGATTGTTGATGAGTCTGTTACTGTTGAACGACCAGAACGTGGTCGACTACAACGTTTGCAGTTTCGTTTCTCTTATGCGGAACTTCGTAGTGTTGGTAGTGAAATTAACATTTTGCGAGTAAGTTATCTAATATTGTACTTCAACAGAACTGATATATATTTTATGTATAAATTAAGAATCGTTACAATTGTTTATTATGGTCTTTCAGTTAGTAAATTGCTGTTTCTAGTTAATCAATTAGTAATTCGTTGGTAAACATCACGAATCGACACCAACTGTCGAATTTTTGAAACAGTACGTACCCTTGATCTCTCGTTGAGTAAAATCCAAGACGTTCATCGTTTGCTGCTAGTAAGTTGTTTATACACTACCAAGTTATCATTCACAGATTTATGTCACCGACTCCTACCGACTTGGAATATAATTTGCAGCGCACGATGGGTTGTTAAACATTTTTTAGAATTTTGTGTAACGGCTAGAGTTTTTTAAAGTGCATGCCTGAGCAAGTAGTTTTCTTAAGGCGTTCCCGCTATATAGCCTTCGATTTGAATGTAATTCACAAGGTAACGGGGCAGTTTCAGGAAATGGATTCCCTTATCAGTAGCTAGGATATTTTCTACACCACGCTACTTGGAACCCAACTACTGCATTGTGTTAGTTTCTCTCTTTGCATCTTCTGACTTTCGTAAAACACGTTCTTTTTACTTAAAGACTGCAAGTAGGACTTCTCTGATAATAGTTGTAGACGTCTGGTTTTCATAAGAACATTTCAAGAGGATGGGCGTGCTCTCCTAGCTGTCGGTTATTTCAAAGCATTACGGGTTGTTTGTTGTGTTAGTGACATAATACTGCCGCGCTAGAACCAAGCTAGTCATGACTTCTTACTGTGATTATGAAAATTTCTGTTGCAGTAAATCACTATGCACCTTTCGATTGATTTTTATCGTAGAATTTTATGACAGAGTTTCAATGCTGAGATTCTGAAATTATGCGTTTTCCATATTTCTGTATTAAACTTTTCTTTCAGGGTACAACAGTTGAATTGCCTTGGGCTATCGAAGGTGAAGGTCGCACACCAGTGGATTGGTATTATTTAAATGATGCTAGTCGTGTAAGACAAGCGATCGCTTTGGATTCATCAACTAGTAGTAATTCTGGTTCAACAACTACGCTAGATTCTTCAAATCGACGAAAAACAAGCGAATTACCATGGGGTACTAAATATGAATTAGTCGATGGAGCTTACGGAAATTTACGTCTGATTAATTTATCTGTAACTGATTCTGGACATTATATTGCTGAATCAGCACATTTAGGTCGTTCGCTTCGTATCAAATATACAATACGAGTTAGAGGTAAGTTTATATATATATATATATATCGTGGAATATATTTAATATTCGGATTGTTTATCAATCGTCTCTTGTTGCTCCAAAAGATAGAACGAGAGTAGGAGGCAAACGAAAATCTATGACTAACTATGGTGAAACTTCTTGGTTTTCCGAGTAATTCGATTTTATGATTGATTGTAGATATATTTAATGATATAGTGTAAATACATCGCTTAACTGGCAGATATAATCATTTTATTGTAGCAAATCTGTAACCTTTAAATTTAATGACAGTAAATATATGTTAGAAAGCATCGTTGCGCTATACCACAAATTGATTGATATGAGACACCGACTTAGTGATTAGTCGACATTTGAAATTCGTTGGTCCGTCACTTGTGGTGACGCTAATGCTCACCACTAAAGAGTTTTATAATAGGAGAGGTACTTATTGACTTAGAATATGCTGACGATATAGTCCTGTTTAGTGAAGACGCTGATACGATGCAGAAGCTTTTAACAGCAATAAGCTCGAATACAAGCATTTTCGGAATGCGTTTCTCCCCCTCCAAATGCAAACTATTGCTCCATGACTGGTCCTCGTCAACCCCTGAACTAAAGATAGAGAGTGAAGTAGTTGAGCACGTCGACCACTTCACTTATCTTGGAAGTCTGATTAGCCCTAATGGGTTAGTCTCTGACGAAATCTCAGTACGAATTCCAAAAGTTCGTTTGGCTTTTGCCAACTTACGTCAGCTATGGCGTAGACGAGATATTTGTCTCTCAACGAAAGGGAGAGTATACTGCGCAACAGTTCGCTCTGTCTTACTGTATGGGTGTGAGACGTGGCCATTAAGGGTAGATGATACTCGAAGGTTATTAGTTTTTGACCATCGATGTCTACGAAACATCGCTCGCGTTAGCTGGGATCACCGAGTAAGTAATAACGAGGTTAGACGACGGGTGTTAGGCAAATGTGGTAAATCAGTCGATGAGATTGTAAATCTTCATCGACTGAGGTAGTTGGGACATGTGTTGCGTATTCCCAACTACCGTCTTCCTCGACGCGCAATGTTGGATGATATAGAAGCAGGAGGATAGAAGAGAGTTAGAGGCGGCCAAACTAAAACATGGCATCAGTCCATGAAGTAGCTGAGTGATGATTTGAGTCGTGTCGGTAACTGCAGACTACCTGAATGACGTCCTCGCGAATACCGTAACTAGTGACTAGAAACACTGAATGACACTGCCCAGAATCGGTCACAATGGCGTAGATGTATTCACTCATTGTCCTCCTTCAAATCATGAGGTTTAAATTGTTCCATAACTTTTTTTTTACGCTTCCTGAACCATATTCTATATGATCACACTCCTTGTTCCTATTATTATTTTATTTTATTGAAGTAACTTCTACTAATGGTGGTGGTGTTAATCTTGCGGTGCCATGGTGATATGGCAACTTGAACCGATGCACACATGTGCCAGGTTCTATGTTGATTGTACATACATACATACAGAGGTACCCAATCGTACCTCATTTTCAGTACTACTTAATTGAGATCAGTATGTTTTCAATGGTTAATTACAAATCTTGTAGTCGATGCCTAGGCTACTACTTGCTAATCTTGGCACTATTTTTTTCATATCTTAATCTTTTTGAACCTTCTTGACAAAAGAGGAGGTAGAATATTTTACTTAGAATTCACTGTATTAGATCTCCAAGACATACGTTTCACTGCATTTGATAATCACCCACTTTAAGATAGACTTCACAATGTGTTTTAATGTGTGGCTATTAATCTTAGTTAGATAGTAAATTGCTTGCAATGTTATGTGGTGATTGCATCATCTCATAGTTTGATTGAAGTTGGAACTGTACAGGAATTCTTGAAATTCACTGATACGCATAACTGGGGAATTTCATGCAAGAATGTAGTTGTTATCTTGAGTGTTTCCTTCCATCCTCATATTTCTTAATTGGAGTTATTTTTATTTGACAAAATCTCCATAAAATCACCTTAGCTGGGTGCTTTGGAGGTTGTTAGATTCGAATTTGATATCACAAATCAACCTAGATTACATAACTTGGAAACAATGGACACATGTATCATTCTAATTCGAGACTCTTCAATGGCGGTGTGCAGGAGTTCAACATGTTAACCATAGAATGCTTATTCAATGATCAAAGGGTTAAACACTACCTATGTGTCCAGAATGTTTTGGAGTCAATTCCAGATGGGAATACAGGTGCACATTACTACTAATGAGCTCTATACTAGAATGAAACATATCCATTGACAGTTATTGTTTTTAAGTAGTCTAATTCAGGACAATTCATGATATTATTTCATATTGGATACTGAATCATTTCGATAAGTTATTATTACTGTAACTTTCTCTTTCTCTATTCTTTATTTCTTTAGCACCGCTTGGTGTGAAAATCACACCAAATCGTCGAACTGTTGATTGGGGTAGTCGTGTGGAATTAACATGTGAAGTAACTGGACATCCAAGGCAATTAGTTTATTGGTTACATAATTCACGATTAGTTCCAAGACGTCATCATGTACGTCATATCTCGACAAATTCTGCTTATTCAGGATTTAATAATAATAGTCCGTTAAATTCTATATCAGAACGATTAATTATTGAAGCATTTAATTTAGACGATATTGGTGTTTATCAGTGTATTGCTGAAAATGGTCATCCTGCGGATCGATTAGGTTTAAGTATGAATGGACGTCAATCGACTTCTGCTGCTGGTGATTCTATATTCTCATATTACGGTAATACAATAATGTCAGAGAATCATTCAACATTACTTACTTCTGCTACTGCTACTACTACTACAACTACATCAAAAGATAATACAGATCCACTATCTGAAAATGACTTAACTAGTCAGATGAATTCATTTTCTAGTCTCGAAAGTGTTGGCGATTTAGTAGATAATGCACAAGCAACAGCACTTTTAATGATGGGTAAAATGCGTCCATCGTTAACATGGCAAAATCCTGCAGTGGAGTTAGAATCATTTGCTGCACAAGTATTATTATCATTACACTTAGGCTCCACAGATGCTTTGTTAGAGTGTAGATTTGCTGCAAATCCACCCCCAGAAATTATATGGTATCGTGATGATCAACCGATATCGTTAGATGAATCTGGTGTTCTATCAACTCAAGTAATGTCCGATGAAGGAACAGCTTGTACAACAATTACACGACTTACTATTAATATTCGTAAAGTGAGTGATGTGCAGCTATAAAATTCATTTTCTACTTTTTTGTATACATGTCGAAAGAATTGTTATTTTTTAACTTGGAGTTTTTGTATCGCATTTGGTGCTCTGTATCTTTTAGGTTCTCATCTTGTTCACTTTGTTTTACTCTGTGATTATGAAGTATGGGAAGCGAAAGTTGATGACTTGCCTATATTTCGAAGCATCGTTAACTTTTATTAGACAACTGAAGCAATGATGCTTCGAATAAACATAGAGTATTAGTCATAGACTATAAATCAGTTGATAAGGTTGTTCATTTTGATTGACTTCGGTGGTTGGGACAAATGTTACATGCCCCTAATAACTACCACTCACCGTGACGTTTTATGTTGACTAGCATTCGAATAGGACGAGAGTTAGATGCAGCCAAACGGAAATGTGGCATCATTCTATGATGTCGTTGACTGTTGATGTGATCCATGTTAACAAGCAGAAACTGTACTACGTGGTCGATGTTCGTGTAAATGAATTACATTTGGTAACATTACTCCAGGACTGGTCTGCTTCTTCTCCCAAATTATTTATAGGGAGTGAAGTAATTGAATGCGTTGATCGCTTCACTTATCTCGGAAGTCTCATCACCCCTGGTGGGTCAGTGTCTGACGAAATCTCAGCGCGGATTCAGAAAGCTCGATTGGCATTTGCCAATCTACGGCACTTGTGGCGCAGACGAGATATCCGTGTCTCAACGAAAGGCCGGGTGTACTGTTCAGCAATCCGCGCCATCTTAACATATGGCTGCGAAACATGGGCCATGAAGACTCAAGATATGCGTCGTCTCCAGATATTTGACCATAGGAATCTTCGGAACATCGCTCGTATACCATGGAATAACCGGACTAGTAATAGTGAGGTTAGACAAAAGGTTCTTGGGAAACACGGTAAATCAGTCGAAGAGGTCATTAACCTTCATCGACTGAGAGGGTTAGGACATGTATTGCGCATGCCCGACCACCGTCTACCCCGTCGCGCCATGTTAGCTATGGCTGAAGTAGGATGGAAGAAGGTTAGGGGCGGCCAAACCAAAACATGGCATCAGTCCATGAAGTCCTTGACTACTGGTCTAAGCCATGTAGGTAGATGTAGACTACCTGGTTGGGGTCCGCGTGATGATCGCAGCAAATGGCTGGAGACACTAGGTGATATGGCTCAGAACCGGTCACAGTGGCGCAAGTGTATTCACTCTTTAACGTCATCTAGATCTTAAATTCTATTGTTATTTTCTGGACATCTTTACTTACTCTTCTCTCTTGTATTCTGTCTATACGTTACCTCTATATTCTCGTAGTGCTATTGTGGTATGGCAACTTGAACCTACAGGCGTTTGTACCCGGTTCTACGTTGCTGATGATCATGATGATGATAGGTCAGTTACATTCACTCGTCGTCTACACGTAGATAATTCTTTACGGATCATATCCTATTTGAGTAATATGTTTTACTACTACTTTTGTTATACATCTATGTTAACATTGTACGTATTCCCGAAGTTCTGAATTGCACATGATTGACTAACTCCCATTCACTACATTATTTTTAACGTATTTGTGCTCTTTTTACTCAATTTTATAGTTACAAAATCTAGACGACATGTGGACATTTGGTGGAGAATATCGTTCTGTGGCTAAAAATTCTTATGGTCAAGCAGATTGTCGAACTTATGTACTTATGGATACACCACTTCGTCTTCGACCAATGGATATTGGGAAACCTGCAATTGCTGGTCGAGCTTATACACTAAAATGTTACTTTATTGGTAGTGGAATACCTACAGTAAGTAGTATTACTGGTTATGTAAAAGTTCACGTTAACAACAGGTTTAAATGATTCTTAAACTATCCTCTATGAATGTTCATCAAAACCAATTAAGATCGATTTAATAAACTAAAATAAACAAACGATTTAATGAACATCATAAGATAGTAATAGTAAATGAAAATTAAGATTCAACGATCTCTACAACACCTAAATACAATAAATATTAGCTCACCACTGACTAACTTTTTAAAGTAATTCCTGAAATAGTTCTAGCGAGAAAAGGTAATCAGTAGCGTTCAATCATGTCGAGTGTGAGGCGGTCACCAGCCGATGGCAATGGATTAGGTCGCGCAAACTTGTCACTAATTGACTGGTGGTATAATGGTAAAGCGTTCGCCACAAATTCATAAGGTTTTAGGCTCGATCCGTGATTGCGTTTTGGATGCACATAAACTCCCATACTAGTATGAAGCAGCTGTTAAGTACTAGTATTCATGTCTTTCATTAGTCAAAGGTCAGTTCAAATAAGAATGTTATCAAGATAAGTGTACATTCATTAATAACACAATGATTAACAAGAGCCAGTTAAATTCTAGGAAAACCAACTTTATTCTGAAATTTCATAATGAACTCATCAGTCTTAGAGAATACAACAACTTCAAAATTATCATAATCCTGAAATACTTACACTCATTAATATACACAGATCACTTAAACACTCCGCCTGTAGCTCTCCTAGGGTTACTGCCGGTCCTAAGCCCGGGTAAAGGAGGAGGGTTGGACATGTGGCTAGCACCCCCATACCGTAAAACCCAAGCTTGCTAAAAATAAACGCAAACCAGATTAAACAAGATAAACCAGTAAAAACTTAAACACTTAGTTATAGAATTGGATATTGAAAATCAGGAAACACTATAAAGATGTTTTATTATAATACAGAACTTATCAACAGTGCATATCTATCATTATCATATGGAAATATGGAATTCAACAATGTTTAATAACCTTCTACTTTATACTATAAAAATTCATCTTCATAGTGTAATTCTTGGAATTCTAGTGGGAAGCTATCACTAATGAGATTTAATCATGTATTGTGTGATAAAAGTACTTTTTTCTATCTTACAATGTATAATATTTGTATAGTATTATGAAATTTTTATATTATTAGATGGCGAATTATTTCACCAAGAGACTTAAAAAAATCCAGGGTTCGATTCCTGTAGACATTGTAAATGTACACTATTGGGAAGTGCTACACAAGAATGGAATAACTTTCCAATTTTTACGAGTTATCAATAACTATTTAAATTGGGTTAATCTATGATGTTTTTAGTACAAATTATAGAATTGTCTTTATTATATTCATGTTATTATCTTTTCTACACTTTACAAACTAGCTTCAATGGCATCGTATTAAAAGTGGACATGATATACGTCGTATTCCTGTAGATCATCGGCATCAGTTATTAGAGAATGCACGTGTTCTACGAATAATGGAAGTAAATCAAGAAGAAGATGAGGCAGATTATCGATGTACAGCAAATTTAGGCGATATTACAGCTAATACAACCGTATCATTGAAAGTTTCACGTAAGTAACCTACTTATGCATGCTTATACATTGAATAAATCATGCTACTAAAAAGTTATAATCCTAAGTTATCAGAGTGAAGAGATTTTGGTTATCACTTAAATTTAAGATGCACGTTTCATCTTATCTGATGCTCATCAGGTGGGAGTGTATGCAACATCATTAATAGAGTCGAACCCAGTGTCTTTCGTTTCAAACACACTATATATAATCTAATGCAAAAAATGATTAACATGAAAATATACAGGTGAATGCAAATATTCCATATTAATAATAAGTACAGTTCAGTGGGTAAGGCATATATAATGAGCTTTATTAGTTGAAGAATATCTGTCATTTTATAAAGAGCGTAAAACAAAACTACAATGTGATCGTCACTAGATTTTATTCTAACACATCTGTTACCGTCTTAAAACACTGAGTTGCATCACCTCAATGCTCACTTGGGAGGGCGGGGGGTTGTAGTGGATCAACAGATGTCAGATTTTTTTTATACATAATTAACTAGCAACCTCAACTCGATGTCTGATATGTAAGCTACTGTGATAACATTCATAAAACATGACCAATCCACTAAAATCGATGTTTTAAAATGGTGACACTTATTGAATTATTATCAGTTCACTAAAACACGTGTTGCGTAACTTTGGCATCACGAATGCGATCTTATCATAAAATGTTAGCAATCATTTCAAGGCTATAGTTGTCTAACACAAAGTCTCTGAATATTCTTATGTTGAAGACTAGATTTCTCAAGTCCAATTCAGAACTTCCACTGATGCACTGATGTAAACTCATATTTGACAGCCAGACTTACATTACAACCTTACAAAAAATGGTTTAGATTGGCACAAACATATCTGTCTTTCACCATGCTTAGATTGGTTCCATCTGTCATGTCACCATCAGAACTCATACTACTATTCAGATAAATGAAAATTTTTATTACTTCAAAGGTTTACTATAAACAGTGAAAGCAGACACAGTCTGCTACCAGTTTTTTCCGAAGTACTTTGCACATAGAAGGTACAAAAGGCATGCCCTACTTATAGGCATTAATCAGCAACTAATTAAACTTGCTTTTCATCTAATGACAAGTTATTATCATTCGCACACAGAAGGTTATGAGGACTCATACTATTCCTAAGATATCAATTGGTAATAGAAAGAATATTTCTATCGTGTACCTACGTATTTATATGCATTTTTTAGATGCACCTCGCCTATTTGAATTACCACAAACACGACAAGTTAAAGATGGACGTGATATGTTATCGTATAGTTGTGCACTACAGAATAGAGCAGATAAACCATGGTATGCATGGTGGGAATTTCAACGTGAAGGGACTAATGCTATTGTTCCGTTGCCACCATTTAAAAAGAACGCATATGATGGTTTCTCAGTTTCAGTAAGTTTTATATTTTATTGAATTAATCGGTCTAAAGTTATTCGTAACGCTTTGAATATTCGATAAATGCAAGTTGCATTCATCACTGTGAGTCAATGTTTTCTTCATTTCATGGATGTTAGATGCATTTTGCAGTGTAGTTTCTAATAAAGATTTCAAGTATATACAATTTTCTGCTATATATCTATTGTAACACAACCCAGTATACGTTAATTTCCCACTCAATGATTAAGCGTGCTAAACACAACATGTTTATTGAACATGAAGGGCATTGCGGTAAAGTTCTTATATGTAGTGTGGTCTCAGTTTATCAATGTAGCTAAATTTAACCTAAAATTTTCTGTATCTTGTTATAAACGAAAGGTTTATAATAAGTTATTGAGAGTAGATTTACAACAAATCATATGCGAATCAATAATTTATATGATTACTACCTCCACTCTATCAGAACCTTATATCTCACTGGAGTAGCAATTGCTCATACTATGGAAAGGTTCTTCTTGATGTTCTTGAAAATAAAACCGGTTTAGGAGTGGTATTTATCTCCTGTTGGCGTGATATCAAGGCTTAGAGAATAATTACTTGAACCAGGTTGCATATTTCCTTTTTTGTAAGTAGTTTCGGATATGTCAGCACTAGAGGTGGACATTTATGAAACAAGATGATGTTTTATATTTCTGGGGTCGACCTTTTCTAGCCTTTATCTTCTGTTATAAGATTGCGGCATTATTATGAATGCTAATTGTCTGATGAAAGCATCATACTGTCGTCAAACCCCTGTTCTGTTGTCAATACTACTTCATCTTCATAGGTTCCTAGTTTTCGATCATAGATGTCTTCGAAGTATCGCTCGTGTTTTCTGGGAATAGAGTACTAGGTAAATATGGTAAGTCTATTGATGAAGTAGTAAATCTTCATCAGCGGAGGTAGTTAGGACATGTGTTACTTATGCCTTGTCATCGCCTACCTCAACCAGCAATCCTGTCTGGTGTAGGAGTGGTCTGGAAGAAAGTTATGAGCAGCCAAACCGAAACATGTCACCAGTCCATGAAGTCATTGGTAATCGGGCTGAGCCATGTTACTAGGTGCAGACTACCTGGTTGGTGTCTACGTGGTGATCGTCACAAATGATTACAGACTTTGGGTGATATTGCTCAAAATCGTTGGCAATTGCTCAGGTGCATTCACTCTGTCTAAAAACAGAGAAATGATAATATGCATTCCTCTATATTAAAGAGTACAATCCTTTAGGAAGGGAGATTTTCGAATATTGTTCGTTGCGAATGTGGTTTAAATTACCAATTAACTTTAGGTAATTTAGCTGTCAGAATCCATTTAGAATTGGGTTACTGTTAATCTCAGTATGAACTCAATTCTCGTTTAACATACCCTCACACTTGTTGTCGAGTAATACTCTCAGTACTATTTCGGCTTAGCGATACTATTAAGTTGGTTATTGAGACCTAAGTAGATGCAACGAAATTCTGACTAATAAGTTAGTGTCTTGAAAATCAGCGCCTTGAGAACCTATGGTCTTATTCCGTCGATCATAATCCTCAATCCTTTAGTCATCGCTTACTGAGCACATTACACCTCAAAGTTTACTCATTAATGTTGAGTACTTCACCTGTAAGATCAACGATTTGTTAAATATATTGAAATGAACTGTGTTCATCATCTTGTCGATCATTTTTACAAGTTTTTATCATTGCAGTTTACGTCATTGAATACTTGTTAATTTATTCAAACTAATGAAATGTAATGGAGAGATTCTTTTTGGTGTCAGTAGATGCTGATTCTTTGGTCCGTTGGACCTCATAGTTATGTAACCAGGAACAGTTGGTGTGGGGTAGTTACCTACTAATAACACTAAATAATTGTCATACCCTATCAAAAATACAAGTTGTTGAATGCCGACTTAGTGGTTTGAATGTTAACTGATGTTCATGATGTTTGAATTTACTGAAATCAATCTCTAGTAGAGTCGTGAGTTTATAGCTGTACAGTTTAATACTAAAATGAAACAGCTGTCAAGTACTTCCTAGTATATAATGATTGTCTAACTGTTGTTAGCTGATGATGTACAATTGCAAAAGTAAATAAATTCCGAAAACCTTCTATTTTAATATAGATCTTATAAAACAGTAAATTCAAACTGATATTGTATATCATATAGTTCTGGTCTAGTAATTGATATAATTTAGCTTTGAAATGATAAGTCCCAGTTTTGCAGCTCAATTCTACCTTCTTCGGTTAATAGAAATCAGGTAATGTAAGTTAATGACGGTATACCATTTTGTTCTTAGTACTTGAGTTAATCAATCATCATTTGTGAATGATTTTCATTGTAACATTGATTAGGAATAGATTGTAGCATTAATGCATTGATTGTTACCTTTTTCATAAGTACATGTGTTCGACGGTCAAAATATTCTTCAAGGATAATATACTTTAATAATCCTAATATTTACATCAATTTTTGTCAATTATTTTTGGATTGTTTTTAGTATGTTGTCTCAGAGAGTGAAATTACACCATGGCGACTACCAGATAGTTTACGTGAACGTGTTCCATCATTTGTGCATACTGAACCAAATTCTGCTGTTCATGTTAGCGTCAATGAATTACGCAAAGATCAACATCATGGTAATTTAACTTGTATTGTTGTTAATGAAGTTGGAACTGATCGACAATCGATTCGTGTCACTTTCATACGTAAGTCTTTTAGCTTCGATACACTCTCTTCTCCTACATTATAATATCTTGATTTCATTAACTATCTGTTTTATTAATGGATATAGACTATTTTTGGTGACATTGATAATATTCTGAAAAAAAAATCTTTAAAATCTAATCGATTAACTCTTTCAGAAAGATTCAGGAACAATCACATCAGATGAACATTGTTGAAGCTAAATTTTCAGTTCAAGGTAAAGATAGTAAATTAGTTAGTGAAATAGCGAAACTTTATATGTTAAAATGACTGGAATGCATGTTGTGCATAATTAACCACCTCCTATCTCAACACATTTTGTTGCATGAAGTAGATTGGAAGAAATGTAATGTGATAGCCATACTAATAAGTAAAGACAATCTATGAATTTATTGATGGTCGTTGACTTCTAAACCACTAGATATATTTTACTATTGAACGCTGAATGAAAAATTGACAAGAAGCATAAAGGAAGTTGGTTGATGTAAAAGCAACAAGTCAGTCAGTTAATCGTATTCACTGTAAAATCTGGCACATGTTCATCTGTGTCAAGTTTTCACACCTCATTAGTACATCAAAATGTATACCAAACTAACAAAGATGTGGGTTGTAACAGTGGTAGCATTAACATGATTAGACCTAAGGAATATAAATAGAGATGAAAGAATTGTTTTGTGAGAAAGAAGGTATATAGAAATCTGAAGACTGAGTATCTAAGAGAACATACGGAGTGAATGGACCTCTGCCATTGTTACAACGTTAGAAAAGATTTTTATGATTTATGAATATGATCAAATGATTGATACGACCCTGTAAGCACGAAGTTGCAATAACAGCATCCAATCAGAGTTTCTAGCTGGTCACTGCACGTCTGCCTGATGCCTACTTAGTCCTAAGCTGGAAATAAGAGAACGGACTAAACTGAATCGAATTATATTTCAAACAATCCTATATATACATACATAAAATCTGACCGTTCAGTCAACCAATTAGAGTACTAGCATTAATACAAAATAGGGGTAATAATGATTTTGAACTGGAGCAACGTATGCACAATCAATCAACTGTAGTTTATAAATGTGAAATGATTTACTAACAGTTAGTGTGTTACGTATGCAGCTAAAATTAATGAAATAAATGCAAGAAGACTGTACTTAGGGATAATCAATATAATTTATATACCTAGCATATCAACCGTTCCGACTGATTCTAATACAAGTCTTTCAGTCTCCAATTACTCATACTCTATTAAGATAATTTACATCTGCCAGTTAAAATGATTCAGATCACCATGATATCCTGAATTTCGACAGCTTTATCTACCTATTTTAATTCGATATATACGCCTTAGATTTATCAAGAACATGAGTGTCTATAAGATGATACTTGTTTTATATGAACATTCGTCAACATTTTAACCAATAGCTTAACTAGATGTACATTATATTTGACATTTGTGTTATATTGGACGATTAAAGAAGAACAACTAACTATCAGAACTATTGTTTAGAAGATTAGTTCAATTGCTTTAGTTGTGTACAATGTAAACATTTTATTTGTAAGATTATTACATTCCCCCCCAATGCCCTTTTCCTCCTGTTTAGTATATTTACCACTCATTTATGAACTACAATTAATTGATCGTGTACATCTTACCCTAATTTACTACCACTAACTCCCTTGTTTTGTATTAGTATTAATTTCCTTATTGGACTGGTTGCGTAGTCTAGTTTTTGCGTATATACAAAGAATTGCTTAAAATATATCAGTATTTGTTTGGTTGATTTATCGGCTTGTATTCTAACAATTCTGACCTGGAATTGAGTGGGCATCAAGTCAGATATACAGGGACCGATTAGGTACTTTTATTAACGTTTGCTATTGTAACCCTGCACGCAGAAGGACATATCAATTAGTTGATCGTACGCATCAATCAATAGCAGTTTTTGCGTCAGAATTTGTTTATTCATTTTTTTTTTGAGATGTAATTTACGTGTAACGTATGTATATATGTATGTATGTATGATCAACATAGAACCTGGGTATGTGTGCGACGGTCCAAGCTGCCATATCTCTATAGCACAGCAAGATTAACGTCACATAGTACAAGTTAATTAAATGATAATAATAATAAAAACAAAGAAGAGTGAATATATAGACTATGGATCAGGGAGAAAAGAGATGGAGTGTAGAAAGAAAGTTATACAATAATTTTATGTTCACGATTGAAGGAAGAACATCTATGTCATTGTGACCGATTCTGAACCATATCACCCAAAGTTTCCGACTACTGGTTACAATATTCGCGAGGACCCCAACCAGGCAATCTGCATCTACCGACACGACTCAAACTAACAGTCAGTGACTTCATGTACCGATGTCACGTTTTGGTTTGACCTCTCCTAACTCTCTTCCATCCTGCTCCTACATCAACCATCATCGCGCGCCGAGGCAGACGGTGGTTGAACAAACGTAGAACATGTCTCGACCACCTCAGTCGATGAAAATCTACAACATCGTCGACTGACTTACCATGTTTGCCTAATACCCAACGTCTAACTTCGTTATTATTTACTCGGTGATCCCAGCTAACACGACCGATGTTTCGAAGACATCGATGATTAAAACTAATAACCTTCTAGTGTCGTCTACCCTTAGTGGTCACGTCTCACATCCTCACAGTAAGACAGATCGAACTGTTTGTCAGTGCACTCTTTCTTTCGCTAATATCTCGCCTGCGCCATAGATGACGTAAGTTGACAAATGCCAAACGAGGACTTTGAATACGTACTGAGATTTCATCAGAGATCAACCCATCATAACTAATCAGACTTCCAAGATAAGTGAAGTGGTCGACGTGCTCAACTACTTCACTCCATATCTTTAACTCAGGTGTTGACGAAGATCAATCCTTGAGCATTAGTTTGCATGTAGAGTGGGCGTGGGGGAACGAGACATGTAATGTTATATGTAACCCCTATGATTGATTGGAAAAGTACATGATGTATTTAATATTGGAATTTTTAATCAGTTAGGAATAAGTATATTAATCGTAGAGTTTGTATCATTGACATGTACTCTTTTTGTATTGTCATCAATTGTATCGATTAATTTACATATACACCTATAAAATACAATCCATTGATTATACAGTAAGGTAGAATTATTCTAGATTTTTCAATATATTTTAAGAAACTTTTCATAATGAAGAATATATCATCATCATCATCCGCAACGTAGAACCGGGCACAAACGCCTGTAGGTTCAAGTTGCCATACCACACTAGCACTACGAGAATATAGAGGTAACGTATAGACAGAATACAAGAGGGAAGAGTAAAGTAAAGATGTGCAGAAAATAACAATAGAATTCAAGATTTAGATGAGGTTAGATAGTGAATACACTTGTGCCACTGTGACCGATTTTGAGCCATATCGCCTAGTAACTCCAGTCATTTATTGCGATCATCACGCGGACCCCAACCAGGTAGTCTACATCTACCTACATGGCTTAGACCAGTAGTCAAGGACTTCATGGACTGATGCCATGTTTTGGTTTGGCCGCCCCTAACCTTCTTCCATCCTACTTCAGCCATAGCTAA
Organism: Schistosoma mekongi; assembly: GCA_034768735.1. Taxonomy (NCBI): domain Eukaryota; kingdom Metazoa; phylum Platyhelminthes; class Trematoda; order Strigeidida; family Schistosomatidae; genus Schistosoma; species Schistosoma mekongi. The sequence goes on from CM068312.1 coordinate 17,337,880, forward strand.
CATGGCGCGACGGGGTAGACGGTGGTCGGGCATGCGCAATACATGTCCTAACCCTCTCAGTCGATGAAGGTTAATGACCTCTTCGACTGATTTACCGTGTTTCCCAAGAACCTTTTGTCTAACCTCACTATTACTAGTCCGGTTATTCCATGGTATACGAGCGATGTTCCGAAGATTCATATGGTCAAATATCTGGAGACGACGCATATCTTGAGTTTTCATGGCCCATGTTTCGCAGCCATATGTTAAGATGGCGCGGATTGCTGAACAGTACACCCGGCCTTTCGTTGAGACACGGATATCTCGTCTGCGCCACAAGTGCCGTAGATTGGCAAATGCCAATCGAGCTTTCTGAATCCGCGCTGAGATTTCGTCAGACACCGACCCACCAGGGGTGATGAGACTTCCGAGATAAGTGAAGCGATCAACTCATTCAATTACTTCACTCCCTATAACTAATTAAGGAGAATGAAGCAGACCAGTCCTGGAGTAACATTTTGCATTTGGGAGGTGAGAAGCGCATCCTAAATATGCCTGCATTAATTCTCAATGTGTTCAATAGACCCTGAATTCTGTGAGCGTCTTCACCAAATATGACTATATCATCTGCATATTCTAAGTCGACAAGAGAGCCTCCTGGAAGGAGATTAATTCCTGAGGAGTTAAAAGAAGTGAGAGAGATTTCTAACAGTACATCTATGAGAATATATACTTTGAATAGTTTAAAGTATCGACTTATCTTTTGAACACGAGACACTAAGTTCTTTACTTTAACAATCTTCTGTAAATTATTGAAGTTATATTTATTAACTTGATTTATTTGTTTAAAATGAAAATAGTTGTTAAGCTTTCTTCTTCCTGACAACATATGCTTTATTTTATTACATCATACAGTGTTTAGTTATTGTTTGATTATTAATCTATACTACTTATAATTTACTTATAATAATTATTGTTATTTTAATTTTTTTAGCTGAATTAGAATTTGCTATTAGACCGCCTAATAATCAAGATGTAACTCTTGGACAAACAATTTCAATTGATTGTGCAGCTAAACCATCTGATTTACAACCAGTAGTTGAATGGAAATATCTACAGAAAAGTAAGTGAACGTTTTATATGTGCTTCGTTTGTAGGAATCATTGTTTGTTTAGTCTTAGGTATTGATTGAGGTCTATTGATAGCATTAATTATCATGTGATATCAACATGTTGAAACAGAAAATTAAGCAATTGAATATCGTAACAGTTAAATTATTCGTGAAGATGTAGATGATGTATATTTTGGATTGCTGATGCTCAAGATCTGTGTGTGCGAATGAAGAGTAAATTCATCTGCTAGATTGAATAATTTTGAGACTTTTTATTAAACATCTTCAACTGTTAGTCACAATAATTGCGTAGAACTCAATCAAGTAACCAACATGGTTTAAACATACAGTCTATGATTTCTTAGTTTGATTACCTTTCGATGATGTAGGTCGACAAAGTTTGTCATTATCTTCTCAATACTTGTTATCTTTACATCACATATTTCATTTCAGCGTTACGTTCTTATATACTACTTACTATCTGTCGAGTTTTTTAATGACTATTATCATTCATGAGTGATTTTTTGAAGTGGTTGAAAGTTTTACACCTCAACATATTCTGTTTTGCATTATTGTACTGTTTCATGAAATATTTTCGTTACGAATTACTTCTATGTTTTTGTTTTCATATAGCTACTGGTTCATATGTTAGCGTAAGTCAATTATCTGAAGCAACAAATGGACGTATTGGTCAATTATCTAATGGTACTTTATTATTATCAAATGTTGATGAATCAGATCCAAGAGAATTTTTGTGTTTTTTGAAACCAGGACGATTATCGACTGCTGCACAACGTAGTTCAGCTGTTAATTTAGAAGTACATAGTAAGTTCCTAACTTATATTTTCATTTATTTCATCAACAACGCGGACTCGGTGACCGATTTTGAGCCATGTTGCCCAATGTCTTCAGTCACTTATTGCTATCATCACGCGGACCCCAACCAGGTAATCTACATCAACCAACATGGCTTACACCAACGGTCAAAGACTTCGTGGACTGATACCATGTTTTGGTTTGGCCGCTCCTACTCTTCTTTCATCGGACATGCACAACACATGTCGCAACCATCTCAATCGATGAAGGCTAATAACCTCTTCGACTGATTTTCCACATTTCCCAAGAACCTCTTGTGTAACCTTAATATTACTTATTCGGCTATTCCATGAAATAGGAGCGATGCTACGAAGATTCCTATGGTCAGCTACCTGAAGTTGACGCATATCTTTGGTTTTCATGGCTCACGTCTCGCAGCTATATGTCAAAACGACGCGGACTACTACGCAGTAAACCCAGCTTTATGTTGAAAGACGGATATCTTGCTTGCGCCGTATTCAAATTGTTACATAATCCGACTGTCGTTCAAGTCCTTTGGTGACGAATGTTTCGCTTCTGATATATGTGAGCTTTATGTTTTAGGACCTCCAGTTAGAACTTTACAAGTTCATTCTAACATAATTTAGTTATTAGAGTTTTTCTTAGATTTAATTTGTAAGTTGTACTCATCAAGGAACTCCATGGTATTATAAATTGTTTTAACTGAGTAATTGCACTACTTTGTTTAAAGTAGTTCGTAGGAAACCTTGATATTTAGTTCAGTTTCGGTTGACGCTTGTTATTTAGGCGTACTTATACACATGGTGGTGGTGGTGGGGCTAATACTCCATGTAGGATTCGTACTTACGTTACCCAATTTCATGTTACTATCGAGTTATTCAACCTGTAATCCTGAATGATCTTTGTGTAGAGTGACTAAAGTCGTATTTAATCGTGTCCTTATTACTGATATAATTCCGTCGACTAAGTTAGTTGTTTTAAGTTTGGTATTCAATATATATGATCAGTTGTTATGAAGACAGATGCTTTGCCTTACGACATTTGAATCTATATTACCAAGACTATGGTCGGTGACTTTATATGCCTTGGCAGTAAATTCCAGAATACCTGTTTTATCCTCTCAAGTACTCGTTCTCTGTAGGTGGGGTAGTGGATATGGGCATTTATTTTCTAGTGTTGTTCAGTTTACTCATTATTCTCAATTTATATCTGAGTTTTCTAGTTTATGTGGTTTCATGGCAGTGTATTTTTGGAGATAGCTCAATACAAAGAATAGTTTGTATTGGTGATCACTAATCATTGGATACCATATGGGCTTTTTCAATCACCTCGACATGGCGGTCATGCTCACTTATGACGATTCAGTAGAGCTTTATTGGTTGCACGGTTGAACTTAACGATTCAAGATCTGAAGGCGATGTTGTACTGTTTAGTGTACTGAAGTGTGATAACAGATTGGTGTTTTCGTCAGCATTTGTAGCTATCCAGCCATCCTACAATAGGATTGGGTCCAAATAAACTAAACGTAAAACTAGCACACTTCACCTCCCTTCACAGGTTTCTGTAACCGACAGTTGGGTCTTAAAGGTGTAGTGCTAATATAACTACTGACAAATGATTAACATCAAGGAAATTTATCTTAGGCTGTACGGTCACAATTCCTAGTCGTCAAGACCAACATCTATCTTTATCTCTTTTTACATACCTCAAGAATAAAGTTTACTTGTTGCGGTTGACTTGAAATTGGCGATTTTCGTCATGCTACTAACAACGCTCGGGACAATGTGACTCACGTTACACTGACAGTCTACTAGAGATTGCTTTTAAACCTTTCTTTTGTTTCGATGGGTTATATTCTTTTGTAACTTCTATTTTCATCTTTATATCTACAGTACCGGCACGTATTGATCCATTGGATGCTGTTGAAAAAGTTCGTGGATCCAGATTCAATTTAACTTGCAGTGTATACGGGGATCCAGAGGAATTAAAAGCTGCTTGGTATTATCGTTTATCATCAAAGTCACGTTGGCAAATTATTGATAAACCATGTGTTGTTCCATTGGCTTATGTTGATGGTGGTGCTGGCGGTGGTGCTCGCAGTAGCACACTACGTGGGAGCGGCAGTGATCTTGTTACACTAGAGCCTTCAAAAATAGACGAAAATATATTCTCTGATCTTCGTGATTTATCATTCGACCTTTCGGATCGATCATCGTCATCATCTACGGAAGCTAATCGAGACTGGAGTCCTAGTTTAGCAGATTGTCAGAGTTATGCCATAGAAGGTTTAGAAAGTGGTATATTATTTCGTCAGGTAAGGGCGTTCTTTTTTTCATAATCTTAAGATTTTTGAAAGTTATATTCGGTTTCGTACTGCACATTATGTAAGTACTTGGTGACATTAGTCGGAGTTTTGAACCTTTGACTTATTAATTGAAAGATAAATGCTTAATCAACTATATCTTTCCGTTCGAGTTTAGGTTATTTGACAATTATTTATATTTGACAATAGTTGTCTCTAAATGACGTTCAACAACGTGTTTACAGTTAATGAGATCAATCTATTTCATATCAACATCTTGAAACACTCACATCAGTGACTTGATCATGTTTTAAAATATGTTAGGATTGCAATTTCTACATCACGCTTTATTTACAAACAATGAGAAAAGACGAAACTCTCATTGATTTTGGTGATACTTAGTTGTAGTATGATAGTTAACTGGCATACATCCGTTCTTTATAACTCTTGTGTTGATTTCAACTTAGTAATTTGAGATACAATACTGAACAGTGACAACTCACATCACATTAGTTAATATGAATAATTTTCATTTAGTCAAATCATAGTAGGGTAGTATGTCAGGATTCAAACCTATATACCCTAATATTTAGTCATTTTTAATATTGCTTACTGTCTAACAATTCCTAATCTTGTCATTTGTTGTATTGTGATTTGATCTTTGGTATTTGACTTCATTATAGATATTCTTTAATTGATAACCTTTTGTGTTCTTATTTTATCAGGAATTAGCTTCCTGTCAGAAGGCTCATTTTATGATTTCTATTACATAGATTAGATTACTTTCTTTAGTGAAGCCTCTGATGTAAGACAGTCTGTGGAAAACCTTGACAAACCTTCCAAACGTTTTTAGGATAGGTTTTTCTCTTCTTTCTAAATGCGAAATGTTACTTCATGATCTGCTTCTGTTAACTCCTGAACTAATGGTAGGGTGTAACTTTGTTTAAGTACATCTACTACCGTTTTTCTTATAAGTCTCATCATTCCTGATGAATTAGTACTTGTAAAATTTTTTTCTCATTTTGGTTTTATAAAGTTAGATTACAAATTATTCGTTTAGTCATTTAAACTAGAAAATGTAGAGACTGTTAGTTTTAGATCATGTAGACCTTTAACTTATCGTGAAACAACTAAGTAACCAACTCTGATGTTATACTAGGAAGATATAGTAATTTAGTTAAGAAGGTTGGGAAACTTCGTTGAATGAATTAACTACTACATCATGTGTTATACATGCTCAACCACTGTCTAACCTCAATGTACAATTCTAAGTGATTTATCAGTGTCCTTTTATTAAGTAAATAGATTTTAAAACTGTACTTAGATGAAAATATAGAATGAGTGCAACTACGCTACAGTAATTGAGTTTATGTCATGTCATTTTAAGTTCCTAACAATTGACAATAAAAATGATATAGACTGTCGACCAAGAGGTTTCCATCTTTTAATTGGGTTTAGATTAACAGTCAATGATCCTATGAAGTGTTTTATGTTCAGTCAGTTTATAAATAACGTTGAATATGGTGTGAATCTGGATCAATTGAATTCTCTACACAATAATACGGCAGTTAGATGAAATTCTCCGAATGAGATACTAATTTTATAATTGATTATATAACAGCGTATACTCATGTCATGTCAGACCTGGACGAGGTTGCATTGATCAAATATTCACCCTGCACCAGATCCTTGAACATAGACATATATACCAACGTCCGATTATAGTTGTATTTCTTGACTTGAGCTTTCGACTCTGTAGACCGTGATGTCTTGTGGCAGTGTTTGTCATTAAAAGGTGTATCTCAAAAGTACATTAACTTTATAAAGGCTCTCTACTCGGTCACCACCGGTCGAGTCAAAGCATATGGCGAACTGTCACGAGAAATTTCATCCTCAAGCGGGTTTCGTCAGCGTTGCCTCTTACCCCCTTTTTTATTCAATTTCATCATAGATGTACTCTTAGAAATCTCACTCTCTTTTTTAAAATCCTCTGGAATTCCCCTCCTTTTCAGGAGGTCCTCTCGTCGACTTAAAATATGCAGACGACATAGTCCTATTTGGTGAAGACGCGAACAATATTCAGAGTCTCTTGAATACCTTGTGTAACAATGCTAGCATATTTAGGATGCTATTCTCTCCTTCCAAATGTGAAATGTTACTCTATAACAGACCTGCTTCTTCCAAAATAGTTATAGGGAGTGAAGCAGTTGAATGCGTTGACCGTTTTACTTATTTTGGAAGTTTCATCACCTCTGATAGGTCGGTGTTTGAAGAAATCTCAGCGTGGATTCAGAAAGTCTGATTGGCATTTGCCAATCTACGGCACTTGTGGCGCAGACGAGATATCCGTGTCTCAACGAAAGGCCGGGTGTACTGTTCAGCAATCCTCACCATCTTAACATATGGCTGCGAAACATGGGCCATGAAAACTAAAGATATGCATCGTCTCCAGATATTTGACCATATGAATCTTCGGAACATCGCTCGTATACCATGGAATAACCGGACTAGTAATAGTGAGGTTAGACAAAAGGTTCTTGGGAAACACGGTAAATCAGTCAAAGAGGTCGTTAGCCTTCATCGATTGAGATGGTTCGGACATGTGTTGCGCATGCCCGACCACCGTCTACCTCGTCGTGCGATGTTGGCTAGGGTTGAAGTAGGATGGATGATGAGTAAAGGCGGCCAAACCAAAAGACAGCATCAGTCCACGCAGTTTTTGACCGTTGGTCTAAGCCATGTAAGTAGATGTAGATTACCTGATTGGCGTCTGCGTGATGATCGCGATGAATGACTGGAGTTACTAGGCGATATGGCTCAGAATCGGTCACAGTGGGGCAAGTGTATTCACTCTTTAACGTCATCTAGATCATGAATTGTATTATTTTTTGCACACCTTCCCTCTTGTATTCTGTTATTGCGTTACCTCTATAATCTCATAGTGCTAACGTGGTATTGTAACTTGAACCTATAGGCATCTGTACCCGGTTTTATGTTACTGCTGCCGCTGCAACTAATTTAAACCCTCTTTACTTACTACCTTATTATCTATTATCAGCATTATTCATTCTAGGATGCTTTAAAGACAATCCTAATTTAATTTATTGTTTAAATCATTTACTTTTTATTTATTTATTTATTTTTTTTGTTTTTTCATTCATTTATAGGTATCATTTTTTAAACCAAATAAACGTGGTGTTGATAAACAATTACAATTTCTTAATTTAAAAGAAGTACATATGGGTGAATATCTATGTAAAGCATCTAATAAATATAATCGTAATTCACAAAATCAACTAATTGAAGTTGAATCATTTGTACGACTTACTGTAATTTGTAAGTTTTATTATTGTAATTTTATATTTACATATGTACATATGTATGTTATATTTTTTCAACTTTCGTTAATCATTCTAGTATTAACAAGTTACTTATGCCGTCTGACTACTGTTTGTCTCGTTGAATGATATTAGCTGGCGTAGAAGTAGGATGCATGAACGGTAGGGACGATCAATCCAAAATGTGCCATCAGTCAATGAGATATTCGACTATTGTTAGTCTATATCATGTTGGTAGGTATTGATTACCACCGCTATTTGTAGTCTCTTATGATATTCTCGATAAGTGACTACAAGCACTGGGTAACTTAGATTTGTTATCAATGGCCCAAAATGTACTCACTCTTTATATTCTTATTGATATTAAGTTCCATTACTTTTTCATACATACGTTTGTTCCATTTCTTGTAAATTTAATCTTTTCATACTAATTTGGTTTATCAACTTGGGCGTATCAGGATATGTATCAGTTTCTACGGTGTTCATAAATTATATTTAATCACTAAGCAATAGATCGTTAACGACGAATTGGATTGTTTCCTGTCTATTATATTTCAATAGACGTCCAACCTATTCAGATTTAATCTATAACGAAGCAGGTGAAGTAGTAATTACAATCCAAGTTTACAACACTTATGTGTCAATACAACCACAACATCTTGGGAAGAATTATGGTGCAATTTACTAAATAGGCATGCGTTTATTCGACGATTAGAACTACTTGAATTAAAAATACAATAAGATTCAGTCCTGGAAGTTTAGCATCTTAATCACTAAGCTATTCTTCAATTAAGGAATATAAATAAACCAAATAGGGTAACGGTTATCTTCCAAAGTTTGGAGAATAAAACCAAAATAGTAATATGGATATTTTCATGCTAAATCTAGTAAATTCAAACTTCCACAAATGAATATTGAAGTTGGATTGTGACTGGCAAGTGGAATCCAGAACGCGCGTTTCGTCCTATTTGGGACTCATCGGCTGGATGTACCTGCATCCCAGTCTATTACAAATCAACGGGAAAATACAAGCTTATCCTAATACAAGCTTATCCTAATTCCACAAATGAAGTTTGAAAGTAGAAGAGTTTAGAGAGTATCCAGAATCCTCATTAATGTATACGAACTCTTTCATATTTTTATAGATCTTAACTGAAATTGTGTACAGTTACGGGTTGATATCAGTTGTAATGTCACATGTAATTTACTGTATTTTTGTAAGTGAGTGTAAATAAGAATCTCGAGAGTTATCATCAGTTGTAATGTTTCAGTGTTTGATGAAATCTCAGCAGAGATTCAGAAGGCTCACTTAGTTTTCGCCAACATGCGTCGCTTGTGATTTGGACGGAATATCCGTATCACAAACAAAGAATAAGTTCACCGGTCACCAGCCCGCTTTGCGTTAACTTATGACTCTAAAATATGAGCTATGAAAATAGAAATGTGTAAGCTGAGGGTCTTTGATCATAACTATCTTCAGAGGATTGCTCGAGTATCATGAAACGATTGAATAAGTATTGCTGAGGTCTAGACACAGATTTTAATTATGGGCCAAATCTCTTTATGAGTTTGTAAATGTTCCTTGGTTTATGGTGGTTAGGTATAGTTAAAAATACGGGGTTGCTCATGTAATTCATATGCCTACTATTTAGTCGCAGCCTTGTCTCAATAGTCCGACTGAGACACATTTCCTGTATTTGTATGTAGAAGGTACAACTGTATCTTCTTTCTCCAATCTATCTATCTTCATTACAAACTGAACACTTGTGTTGTGAATATTCCAGACATGTTTTTCGAATGCCCAACAGTCCAACACCTGCCTTGAAACACTATGCTGGCTAGTTTAGGAGTCGGTATGAGGAAGATTAGTTTCGACAAAACTGAGACATCGTATTCGTCCATGAAATTTCTGACTGTTGGTTTTGAACATGTTGATCAGTGGTGGTTCCCGGCCGTTGCTTCAACTTTGCCATTGTGGTTAGGCTTACTTATAGTGATGAGCCGATCAGGCTACACTTGCTAAAACAATACTTCTCTAACGTCCTATTTTATCAGACAGGTTTCGATATTACTAAAAGCAGCAAACCTTATGTTTGAGGGCGATATCATACTAGTGACTGTACAGAGGTGTGATGGCAGTAAGATGTTTTCGTCAAGCAGCCAGCATGATAGCGGTCCTTCAGCACTTTTCTCAGTCAACACTTGAACCAAAGATAGAGAGTGAAGTAGTTAAGCTTGTTAGCCACTTCGGTTATCTTGGAAGTTTGATCAGTGATGATGGTTTGACATCTGATAAAATCTCTGTACATATTCATAAAGCTGATTTGGCTTGTTACAATATGCATCATCTATAGCGTCAGCAAGATATCCATCCATATCTCGACGAAAGGACGAATATACTGCGCAATAGTCCTCTCTGTCATACCGTATGGACATTAAACGTGGCAATTAAGAGAAGACGGCACGCGTAGATTAGTGATGTCTGACTAAATAGTTACCATTCGTTAGGCTTTGGAATATACATATATACTTATCCGCTTCCGATAACAGTGTATCGAAAGCAGAATTGAACATCGTGATCTGTGAGACTATAGGAATATCTATGATTTATAAGCGTATCGCAGAAGTACATAAACATGTGAGAGCTCTTCACTAGGACAATGCTAGTCGGATCATAGTGTATGGCTGTCATCCTAAGTTGTAACCTCAAATATTGTTTTTCATTGCTGTTCACTATCCTCATTTTTGTTTAATTTCACCGTAGAATTACTGTCAAAAATAACTCCGTCGTCGTTTGAATTTTCTAGAATTCATTTTCTATCAGGAGGTTCACTTGTCGACTTAGAATACACATGAGAAGTAGTGCTGTTTGATGAAGACGACAATAAAATTCAGAGTCTTTTGATAGCATCGAGCGTCAATGCATTTATATTGGGGATTCCTTTTTTCCCTCTTTCCGTGTAAATGCAAACTAATGATAAGCGGAGGGGCATTTGTATCAACACATAGTTTAAACGTAGGAGGTGAAGTATTTGAGGTCATCGATCACTTTACTTATATTAGAAAGAGGAAGCTAGGAGCGGCCAAACGAAAACATGACATTAGTCCATGAAGTCTCTAACTGTTGACCTAAGCCATATTGTTTAATACAGACTATCTGGCTGAAGTATACGCAATTCTACTAACTACTGGTTGTACACCGGGTGACATGGCTCCAAATCAGTTACAATGGTGCATATGCATTCACTCCTTGTCTTTCCTTAAATCGTGATCGTAAATTTATTATTACTTTTTTTTAAGGAATTACTTCTCTCTCTGAATATCACATTGTATTTGCTTATACTTATCTCTTTCTATCATTGCCGTTATTGTTACTTGTAATTTGGTATTAATCTTGTTGTAACGTTGGTGTATAGCAGCTTGAACCTATGCACATATATGTCAGGTTACATTGAGAACATTTGAGAAATGTTTCTTGATGAAGGATGCATGTACATAGTTCCATGTGAAGTAGTGGTAAAACAATAAAGGAATAGTATACTGTTCAAACAAGATCCTTTACACATAAAAAAACATTCAACGCCTAATTATTTCTTCTAATTGTGAATATAGTCTGTAAATTCAATTATATTTTCTTTTTATACAGCTGTACCCGACTCTGTTCAATTTGTTTATAATAGTTCGAGAACAACTTCAACAAGTGTATCATTTTCATGGTTAGCACCTTTACGTGATGGAAATAAACCAATACGTCAATATCGTATTCGTTATTCACATACTGAATCAAGTACTAATAATGGATCTATTCAACAGGTATTTCTTTGTTATTTTAAAATATCTGTTGCTTGTTTATCACTTTATATACTTCATTATACGCTAATGTTTAACATACAAATATGCTTATCATACTAACTGGTGATTAATCACAGTAAGAGAATTATAAGTGCTGGTTTGCTTTTGTTGAGATCGTTGTGGTTAGTATTATAGTTTGACTATAGCTGGACATCTTTTATTAACTAGGAGGAAATCAACATTGATTACATCCTAGTATGAAATATCTCGTTGACAGTACGCATCCACTACAACACTAGCAATTGGACCTGAAATCTTCAGCTTTCTTGAGGAGCACTTAACATTTAGACTGTTACTTTGGGAGATAGTGGTTAGTAAGTTGCAATGAGAAGTTTAATTCAAGTCTACCTGGAAGTAAGACAGTTATCTAGTAAATAGGATCACATTGTAGTTAAGTCATATTACAAAATGAATAAAGGTAGAAATAGAAGCCATTGGATGTTGTCATCGCTAAATCTTAAATCTGATCTATTGTTTTATCACGAATAGCACTGCTAAGCAGTCTCTAATAGTGAACTTAACAACTATCCAGTGGTTTCTGATTTTCAGCGGTTGCCAGTTAGTGATGTAAAGTATTAAGGAATTGTTATTAAACCACTGTTCCTTTTATAATTGCTTATGTTATTTTGTTAACATTTCTTCTCCCCCTCTAGCCTAATGTTACAGAGATTGATGTTTCTGAGAATCAACATCATATTGAATTGAATAATCTTCGACCTTACACAAAATATCATATTACAGTGGCTGCAATTAATGATGTTGGACCGAGTGTTGAAAATGCTCTTGCACTTACTACACAAGAATCTAGTATGTTTACTTTAGTTAGTTATTATTGTGTCTTTTATTCAGTGTATGTAATAACTACTTTTCTTTAACTATACTACTGATGAACATTTGTAAAGTTTTCAAATTTTCATCTACAGAATTCCAAATCTGGATCTCGTTACACTTACTATAATGCGGTGAACCAACCGGATAGTTTGTATCAATAGTTTTCATATATAGAATGTTTCAAAAAGCAAGTATACAAATCTGTGACATAATATACAAAAGCGTTACCTCCTACTATTGAACATTTATTGTTGAAAATGATGATACTGACTATTCTTTACCTGTTTACATTCTTGAAGAATACTTTTTTTAGAAATATGTGATAATCAACTTGCATTAGTAATATCGATCTTATCAATTTTTTTTTATTTGATTGAAGAGTTCGAAGAAGCAACCTTTCTTGATTGCCGGCAAAAACATACACAAATGATTTTTATTGTATTAATTCTATACTTTAAATCTATCTTTTAATTTTATCTAACTGATAAAATAAACTCATTTACCACATACAGATTCATGTAATGGCCTTAAAGCCACACTTTAAGTTAGATGGTAGGTTGTACTATTTGGCTCTTTAAATCAAAGTAGATGGACTCGATTCAATATTGAAACTTGTTAGTTGAGAGTCTAACGCCTTAATCACTAAGCTACCGTCCTCCGTAAACATGAAGATAATTAACAATTATATTAAGAGTTAAACTGAAATCTTTCAAACTTCGTGATGGAATGTTTGGTTTCATTTCACTGGATTATTTTGTTTTCATCCTAAAGATCGTTTATAATTTATACAACCCTTAGATCTCATGCGCAGTCGTGTATTTTATTACTACAAATTCGTTGTATTCCATGTTTACTGCATACATTATTTTAGAACCTGATGGTCCAGTTCGACGTCTTATCGCCAATGGAACAGCTTCTGATACAATCATTGTTACATGGGATAATCCAGCTCCGGAGCACTTAAACGGTAATGTTGATCGTTATTGGATTTGTCGTCAACGTATTAAAGATAGTTTATCCATTGAAGAATTAACAGAACTTCCGTGGCCAGAAGATCCAACTGATGAACATAGGTAAATTTGTTTTATATTTTATTCAAATAAATCGGGTTATAAGTGAATCAACGGTAGTTTAACTAATTTGCTTTGCTTTTAATTATAATGAAGTTTATAGGGTATGAAATAGACAAATATTGCATTGGTTTCTATTTAATGATCAGTCCGTATAAATTATTCAACCTTACACATGGTTAGTTGGGACTTGATTAGTCCCATGATAATGTCTAAGTTTGTGAAGTTGAGCGATACATAATCAAAATCTAAAGGTAGGAGGGACATTAGTTCCTTCAGTATTACCGAAATCTTTTATTAATGAATACCAACTAGCATGGTACCTACATAAACTAGGGTCTGTAATCACGTAATACAAACTTGTATCTCTTTAATGTATATCAGTGATTGAACAAAGGAAACCACTTATTGTTAAGTGTTGTTAAGAAAGTAAGGTGCTGTCTATTTTAAAATTTATTCTAATTTATCACAAACTATGTTATTAGCTAAGTAGATTATAGTTGGGATAATATATATTGAGTTCGAGTTCCAATATGAACTTCTACACTAATATCCAACACTAATTGTACTACGTTGATTTTACTGTCAAAATACATAAATAATCTTCGATGTTGTAAATTTTAGAATTAAACAATCTCTATTGGTGACTTATTTTGAAATGTAGCATATTCATATCGACTAGGTGACAACTACCTAAGAATGGCGATTGGTAATGGTTTCACAACATCGTGAATATACTAGAGCTAAAAAAAATTGGTGCCAGTTCACTAATTTGAACGATAAGCTCTCTCTCTGGGGCTTACATACTAGAAAGAAAAAACTGTCTACTATTTTTTTGGTTATCATTGGTTACTATGTTAGTTAGTGTGTGATATAAGCTACGTTTTTCAGTAATCTTTTAAATCAGCTGTAGTAAAGGATAAATTTATTGGTTAGTCATTACAGTTGAAGTATTCGCCGCAAGACCAGGGTATCTTGGGTTCGATTCCTGGTGGCTCACAGATACATGCTGCTGAAGAGAACCATACTAGGGTGAAATGTCTGTTCAATTCTTCCTGGTTATCAATGCTTGTCTAATTCAAACGAATTCGTAATATCATATTCACATTTAGCAATCTCCACATTACCCAACTATAGTCATGAATTTCAGAGATGTGGTTTTTTTAAGATGATACAACCCATTCCGTTGGATTTAATCAATCCGACTTTTTTTCATTTTAGTACATCAATGCGTGGTCGTTACAGTCGTGTACATTGTAGTATGATTATCAGACAAATGGATCATGAAATTACTGGTTTACCAAAATTTACAGCTTATGCATTTCGAGTTATTGCTATGAATAGTAAAGGTCTATCACCTCCAGCATATACACAAGCAAGAACATTAGAAGATTGTAAGTTTTAACTTGTTTATACATACTAAGTGTTTTAATGGTTTTATGGTGTTGTATATAATTTACTCATATTTATCAAATGTATAACTTAATCAATGTTCTAATTAGGTCTTTGTCGAGTGTTTTAGTGATCTTTCATTAGCGATGATGAATGATTGATGTTTATCCATGACACAAACTCCAATCCTAGAATTCCATGTAATCTGCTACATATTACTATTTATTAGTTATTTCTTATTGTTATTTTCACAGTACCACAAGCTCCACCAGCCGATGTAACATGTGCATCACAACAGCATAGTATCACTGTATCGTGGGAATCCACCGAATCCTGACACTATCAATGGAATTTTAACAGAATATCATGTTAGTTATTTTGCTGCAAATGAATATGGTGGTAAGTATATAATTAGAATGTATTTAGAGCCTTCCGTTGATTTATTATGGATTGTAATTGATCAGTCTCTGTTGTCATATATTCATCCTGAGTGGATTACCTCGATATATAGCGATATTTCATAAGTATGATTTGAGTTAGATTGTGGCTAGTGAGGAACACTGGGATGCAGTTACATTCTGCTGGCGAGTCCCAAATAAGACGTAATGCGCATCCTGCATTCCACTTGCCAGTCACAATCCATTTCAAACAGTGATGATAGGTAGTTATTAACTTGTTACTACTTTTATTTCTTATACTAAATGTGACATTTTTGCAGTCGTTACTGTTTTATGTATATAAGTGAGTATGAATCTTTTCGTGCATAATTTATTGGTTAGTTGAAATTGACAGTTCCTGTATATTGCTTCATATGATTAAGATGAGTTTGTATCTTTTCTCTGATTTGTCATGGATTGAGGCTGGTCAGTCTCTGTTACTATGTGAACATCCTGAGAGGATTACCTCGATATAGCGATAAATCACATCCGGCTGACGAATCCCTAAATAGAATGAAATTCTCGTCCTGGATTTCACTTACCAGTCATAATCTAACTCAGACAGTACTTGTGATTCATATGATTGTTTTCTTTTGCGATCTGATTACTTATGTTTACTCTAAACTGTAGCAGCTGACAGAAAACCCTTTTTTTATATCTATTTAATGCTAGTTGGTACTTGTCACTAGTCTGAGATGGAACTATTCTGCTATGGATGACTCATCATGAATCGTAGTACAAATACCATGGGGGTTTCAGGTTAATCATATAGACTATTAGGAACTAACTCGAAATAAAGGTTAAACAGCGATTCCTTGCAGTTACTTTCAACCATTTAATATTAAAGCATGCTAAGACAATAATTAGATTGATAAATAATTTTCATTAGTTGATCATAGTGTTTCAAGCAATCACTGCATGTACCAATGTCTTATTAGTTAATGAATACGACAGACAGACAGTTACAACGTAGAACGTGGTACATGCGTACGTCAGTTCAAGTTGCCATGCCTCAATTAGCAGATAGAGATTAAATTGTTGAATCAAATCCCAGATTGGGGAAGGTAGTAGCAGAGTTAGTATTCATGGAAGGGAATAGAGATCGGTGATAAGATTTAAGAAAATATGATTCAGTAAAGAGCAAATAATGATAAGTTCAGTAGCTTAGAATTTGGAGGAAGACAAGGAATGGATGCATCTGCGCCATTGCCAACGATTTTGAGTCATATCACCCAAAGTCTCTAACCATTTATTACGAGCGTCACGCGGACCCAAAGAATACGACATTTAATCATTGTGTTAGAATTTGATTTTCAAACCATCCATATTCATTCGGACAGCTTGAATACTATTACTGACTGTTACATATTAAGCATGATTCACATTCAAATATTTAGTACTTGGTAAATGAGTTGCTTTATTGTATATTCACTATTTGTTTAGTTTATTTTATTTACTATTTTCTGTGTAAATATTTAGATGAAACAAGTTCTGTAAATCAAGCTGTTAAAGGTCAAACAACAGTTACTTTAGCTGGTCTCTTAGCTTATACAAATTATACTATTCAAGTAGCTGTTAGTAATCGTAAAGGACGAGGTCCTTCATCACCAAGAATAATTTGCTTAACTAAAGAAGCTCCACCAGGTGCTCCAGGTAAGTAAAATTGTTTTAAGACATAGTTCCAAATACATACCAAATAGCACTAGAATGTCATTCTGCCGAAATAAAATTTTCTACTATTACTTACTTACTTACTTACTTTCTTACTTACTTACTTACTTACTTACTTACTTTCTTACTTACTTACTTACTTACTTACTTACTTACTTACTTACTTACTTACTTACTTACTTACTTACTTACTTACTTACTTACTTACTTACTTACTTACTTTACTTACTTACTTACTTACTTACTTACTTACTTACTTACTTACTTACTTACTTACTTACTTACTTACTTACTTACTTACTTACTTACTTACTTACTTACTTACTTACTTACTTACTTACTTACTTACTTACTTACTTACTTACTTACTTACTTACTTACTTACTTACTTACTTACTTACTTACTTACTTACTTACTTACTTACTTACTTACTTACTTACTTACTTACTTACTTACTTACTTACTTACTTACTTACTTACTTACTTACTTACTTACTTACTTACTTACTTACTTACTTACTTACTTACTTACTTACTTACTTACTTACTTACTTACTTACTTACTTACTTACTTACTTACTTACTTACTTACTTACTTACTTACTTACTTACTTACTTACTTACTTACTTACTTACTTACTTACTTACTTACTTATTACTTACTTACTTACTTACTTACTTACTTACTTACTTACTTACTTACTTACTTACTTACTTACTTACTTACTTACTTACTTACTACTTACTTACTTACTTACTTACTTACTTACTTACTTACTTACTTACTTACTTACTTACTTACTTACTTACTTACTTACTTACTTACTTACTTACTTACTTACTTACTTACTTACTTACTTACTTACTTACTTACTTACTTACTTACTTTACTTACTTACTACTTACTTACTTACTTAATTACTTACTTACTACTTACTTACTTACTTACTTACTTACTTACTTACTTACTTACTTACTTACTTACTTACTTACTACTTAATTACTTACTTACTTACTTACTTACTTCACTACTTACTTACTTACTTACTTACTTACTTACTTACTTACTACTTACTTACTTACTTAACTTACTTACTTACTACTTACTTACTTACTTATTAATTACTTACTATACTTCTACTTACTTACTATCTTACCTTACTTACTTACTTACTTACTACTTACTTACTTACTTACTTACTTACTTACTTACTTACTTACTTACTTACTTACTACTTACTTACTTACTTACTTACTTACTTACTTACTTACTTACTTACTTACTTACTTACTTACTTACTTACTTACTTACTTACTACTTACTTACTTACTTACTTACTTACTTACTTACTTACTTACTTACTTACTTATGCCCGTTACTCCTCGCTGAGGAGCATAGGCCGCTCACCAGGGTTCTCCATTTAACTCTGTCCTGAGCAATCCTTTCCAGCTGTTTCCAGTTGCTGTTCATCCTTTTAATGTCTGCTTCCAATTCTCGACGCAGCGTGTTCTTTGGCCTTCCACTTTTCCGTTTCCCAACAGGATTCCATATTAATGCTTGTCTCGTGATGCAGTCTGATGGTTAGAGTAATGTATGTTCTATCCATTTCCAACGTCTTTTCCTAATTTCCTCTTCAAAAGGAAGTTGGTTTATCCTCTCCGCCTGTAGCCCCCCTTGGGTTACTGCCGTTCCCAAGCCCGGGTAAAGGAGGAGGGTTAGGCATGGGGCTAGCACCCCCATCCCGTAAAACCCAAACTTGCTAAAAAACGCAAACCAGAATAAACAAGATAAACCATTTGAACTCTACTATTACTACATGCTAATATTTTCGCTAATGATATTGTCTAGAAAAGTTATAAGAGTATTGTTATTAAATCATCACCCAGCTTAAAGAACGCTACCATAGAAAGATTGTGTATGAATGTGTGAAGAGAATTTTTGAGGTTTTCAGAAAACAGTAATATTGAGTTGATCGTTGTCGACATCATGAATGAAACTGTCCTGCCAATCATCAGCAGCAACGTAGAACCGGGCACATACGACTGTAGGTTCAAGTTGCCCTACCACATTAGCACTACGAGATTACAGAGGTGGTAACGTAATAACAGAATACAAGAGGGAAGAGTAAAGTAAAGGTGTGTAGCAAACAATAATAGAATTCAAGATCTAGATGAGGTTAAAGAGTGGATACACTTGCGTCACTGTGATCTATTTTGAGCGATATTGCCTAGTGTCTCCTGTCATTTATGGCGATCATCATACGGACCCAAACTAGGTAATCTACATATACTTACATGGCTTACATCAGTAGTCAAGGACTATCCTGCCAAGTATATTCTTTAAATGATTCCATATTCACTAATGACATTGTTCTCCATAATGAAGATGCTAACCAATTGTAAAGTCAGTTGAGCACCTTAAGAGATGTTTGAGGTGTATTTCCTCACCTTTTACGTTAAAATGTTATTTCTAACATGACTGCTCAAAATCATCGCTTAAACTTATAATGTAAAAGAAGTTGTTGGCCATGTCACTTTTCATAATAATCTTATCAACTCTATCGCGTTACTTGATGATTAACTCTTAGTATCAAAAACTTTCGTCAACTTGTGTCACTTGTTATGTAAACTCGACATTTAATCAGTCAGCCTTTTCAAATATATGCATTAGTTCAAGTTGTCATGCGAAAGTCGAACTAACATATTAAATTCATAGGATGAATATCAAAATGCATCTATGCAGTAAGCATGAAGGGATGCTTGGACTTGATATTTAAAAGATGAATCTTTGTCTCTGTCATCGAATCTGTGTCATATCTGCCTAGTATCTCCAAACACTGATTACGTTTATCGTTCCGACTACAATCTACATAATCAGAATCGAGCAACATAACCGAGATATACAGTCAGAGACTTAAGAATTCATATCACGTTTTGGTTTAACTGTGCCTCTAGTTTTCTTTCCTACGACTCCTATGCTAATTGTCATAGGATGTAGTGGTGGGCTATGGGTCGTTGTGCATACTTAACACATACCACAACCACCTCAGTCTATGCCTTACCTCAGAATTATTTGCTTCGTCGTTCAGCAAGCACTTCTTTAGAGACACCTGTGATCAGATACCTGTAACCTACATATACATTTTCATGTTCCACAGTCATTAGTTAATGCTGAAGGGATGCTAATCGGTATATTTATCCTTTCTTTGGCTTATGGATATCTTGTCTGTTGCACAAGTGGCATGCGCTAAGTAACCCAAAACTTTGTAATTTTCTCCTGAGGTTTCATCAATCACTAATCCATCAGGGCTGAATTATGAGTATCATGTTTACTTCTTTTTTGCGTGTATTTTTAATTTAGTGAATTCAGAATAATGGCCGGTATATCTAATATCCAGCCTATTCTAACTTTCAGGTTATCTGTTTACCAGCTGTGGAAATATTGTAGTGAACCTACCTATCTTTAGGCATCATCGCCATGATTGGACTTAATAACTTCAAATAAAATGAGCATTGAAGAAGTCCTTTGTAGAATTAAATAATCTTTTTCTTGGTTAAGTTCATCACAGATTGATGTCAGCTGAATATCATTGAAAACCATGGAGCACTGGACAGTTGTTTTGTCTTAGTATAGGACTCTGGCAGTGCACACTCTAGATTTCTCCCCAAGGATATTAGGTTGACTAACACATAACCTTCTACACCATTGGACTGATATCTATTTGTAATAATCTAATGAGTAGCAATTGAGATTTCTGACACTTCGCGACTGAATGTAATCCACGTCTTCAGTGAATAATCACTTAATTAATTTTAATAATACAATGGAATACAAGAAAATTAGTGTAATCAAATTATCAGTTGACAGACAGACAGACAGTTACAACGTAGAACTTGGTACATGCGTACGTCAGTTCAAGTTGCCATGCCTCAATTAGCCGATAGAGATTAAATTATCGGATTAAATCCCAGAGTTGAAGTCATGTTAATCTAGATCAAAGTTTTACATAGTGAATCATGTTTGTATGTATGAACAATGTAATGTGTGGAAAATTCTTTTTGGCAATAATCTATATTTTTATAACCAATGACGAATTTAACTCATTCAATTGTCATTGTTCGGGTTGATAAACCATATCAGATGAATGATAAGGTTTTTGTCTCTATTATTTACATTGGAGTTTAGCTACATATGAGATGCTTTCGTGAGACGTCTTTCTTTTGTATTCGGAAAAACCTTTCTGAATGATTTTGATATTATGTATGTCTTTTTTGTTGTTGGTTGTTATAAATAGCATGTATTGTCGACTTGATCTGTAGCCTTTTGAACTCTATAGGATTATTAAGAGATCGTTTAGTGTAACTATCTTTTTTTGGCACGAGGCATGATTTCTCATGAAGACTCACCAATGTAGATGGGCATCACAATTGATACAACTTCGTATTGACACAATTGACACAATTTTGTATAGAGATGATGGGTATCTTTTCTTTTGTTTTTATTAAAACACCTCGAAGTATGTTGGTTTTTTTGTAGATAGCTTGAATTCTCTGTTACTTTAAAATTCTTTGCATTTCTTCTATTGTTTCATGACGATAAGTTAGAACAACAGTACGAATCCATTACATTTCGTTCGATTCATAATTATTAGTTAAATAACAGATTGTTCCGTTTTGGTATACTTTACTAATATTTATGCGAAAAGATGAAAATGAAAGCCCAGAACAGAGTTGTTTTGTGAATAAAGGTCGGTAGATTATGCTCTTCTTGAAGTGGGTGGGTGGGGGGGTGGGAGGGGGGAATGGGTGAAGTGTAACAGGGATTGATTGATTAATGAAAAAAATTTATGAAACTGTAAGATGTTGATAATATCCTTAAATTCCCGTTGTCTATCTTTTTCTAACATAATTATTTTGGCAGCTCTTCTGAAAAGATTTAGAACTAGTGAAATCTCACTGAATCGATATGCTGAATTGAAGTCAATATGTAGTATATACCTGTTTTTTTTTTTACTTGTTTTATATGTACAATCGAAACTCCCACTTTTCTGCTATTATATATTGATCCGCCTACTTCACTTTGGTCATTCATTTATCTATGAAATTATCAAGGTTAAAATGTAAATTTGGTTTTTTTGTTACTTTTCTCAATCGTAGAATTTGTCAAAGTTAAACCAATCAATTCATCATGTATCGTTGTTTCTTGGTCACATCCACGTAAACCTCAGGGACAAATGAAAAGTTATTGTTTAGAAGCTATACCATTGTTAGATACTGCACAAGATGGTATTATCAGCCTTTTTCAATATCCTTCACTCACATCAGCATCTTCATCATCTTATGGTAGCAATAATAATAATGAACGTGCTAAAGGACCGTGTATACGTCCGGATTTTTCAAATTCATATAATTACTACTTTTATTGTGGTAAGTAGTTAAATTGCTTTTTTCAAATTACTTTGATGTGACTATCGATAACCCCTTGTTTATTACTGATTGGATTCTATGGATGAAATTTGCATGATGATTACCACACTAAGTTGGTCTAGCTTAATTTAGACTGTGAGTGGGAAGCATAATCCAGGACGTGCATTTCATCCTATTTAAGACTCGTCAGCTGGATGTACATATAGCAACAGAGACTGACCAGTTTCAGTCCATGATAAATCAAGGGGAAGGTCAAAATACATCCTAATTATGGGTTAAACTAGATCCAAAATGGTTCAGTAATAATATCTGTTCGACAATAGGTTGTACAAGTTTTTACTTCAAGATTACTGGTAGGTACCAACGTTTTTGAAACTTTAGTTCAGGGCGTCATGCTAACTAACTATAAAATATGTAGTATTTTAGATGGTTAGATATCACAATAAGGAAATACTTTCTGTCTTTGGTTTTTTTAATCGTTGTCACTTGTCACTATGACAGACTTTTAGTCTTGGGAGAACTTATATTCTCTATGAGGTTCGGAGCTCTGTCACCCATCTTTTTACGTTTGATGGCAACTAGGCTGTTATCATGCATTCTGTTTGTGATAGTGCATATGTAATTAAGGACTGAACCTATCGAATTATTGGTGAGACCAACCTACACCACTTTTAGGTCAACATACAGACTATGGTGTAGGGGTTGACGTGGTTAAAGTCTATCTACGAAAACACTAATTTTTGTTGAATACATAAATTTGGATTATTACTGAATAAAACTAAAACTATTCACAATTTAACGAGTTGTGATGTCCAATAGTACGTGAATGGCTGTGGCTCTGTGATTGTGGCTTAGTAAGTTGGAAGTATTAGACTCATTATACCCCATTCGGTTTGCGAAGTCGCTTAGTATCACTGTTCTTCACACTTCTTGTTTGTCTTCAAGCCAAACACCCTAATATACACCTGGTAAATCAGTTTGACATAGAGTAAGATATCCAGATAGTTGGTCGACCCATTTTTATTTATTGCACACTCAGCATTAATTTCGTTATTAATAAAAATGTTTTCATTGTCTTCATTGATTCCATACGGTTTAGGTTTGGTTGAAGAACGACCGTACAATATTTCTGTTCGAGGTATCAACCAATTTGATGGTCATAAAGCATGGGCTGGTCCTGTTCGTCCAACTATAAATCGTAAGTTGTTAGGACTGTCGGTTGTTTCCATAAAGATTGTGCACGTTAGTGAAAGTGATTGGCAGATGCAAGATTAATGGCAGAAAGCTTGGGTTTTACTCTCGACAGTAAAAGGGGATGATGGCAGTTACGTGTTTCTATGAGGCATCTAACATTGTAGCACTGATTTTTCTTAAAAACTAAGGATGGAATTAGAATGAACACTTTATTGTGTACTCCACACACTTCGGTCTTCACTGGTGATAAGTCACATACAAATGATGAGCTAGCATATCTAAAAGTGTCTATAAAGATGCATTGAGTCACCAGGCTTAATCAGTTGCGGTCAATCTCCCGGGTCGTTACGGCCATCTGTCACGCAGTTTACTTGTCAGGTATCTCAGGAAGAAGAACGTCTCCACGGTATAGGCAACCAGGAAGTGATAGGTGGTAACATGGCTTTAATAACATTTAGATATAGTTGAAAATGAAACAGGGTTGATAGCAGCCTAGACCACAGAACATGAGTAAAACTGCTAGAGGCTTTTCACGTACATGTTTTGTCAGTAGTCTTCAGTCTCGATAGGTTTGTATTTTTCTCAGCCTACCAGCACTAACAATGTAAATTTATGGAGTTTTGGTTCGATGTACTATTTTTAAGGGTGGGCTTTTCTAACACCTCCTTCTTTTGATGGCAAGGCAGCACTACTTCGTATTAGGATTGGACTCCTCATCAGTACGCACTCTGAATAACGCCAACAAGGCTTCAGGTTGGCGGACACCTAACCCTCTACACCACTGTGCCGGGATCCAATGGTAGAATTTACACTTCCATCAATCAGCTCACTGCTGACTAACTTCAGGATGTTTCTGAAAATCTAGTGGGCTGTTGTGAATGGTGAAGTCTAAACTTGTGTAGAGTAAGACAGTTATCACCGATGACAATCGAAGATGGTCGCGCTGTATCATATATTGAAGTGTGAATTCTACCATTGGATATGACCCAGTGGTGCAGATGGTTAGATATATTCTAACCTGGTTTTCCTGGGATGGAATCTAGTGTGTGCACTACTGAGGAGTCTCATACTATGACTAAAGATCTATGAAGTGCTAACTTGTTTTAAATGATACTCTACCAACATCAATCTATGATGAATTCAATTGACTAGAACTTAATACAAATCTTCGCAAACCACCTCAATTTCGTTACTAAAATGATGTAATTGTTATGACTTGTATGTATATTCATCATTTATTTTTACTTATTTCTAGCGCCCATCGGGATCATATCTATCGGTGGGAAGATAAACGTTCAGAATAAAATGAGAACTTGGATGGATTGTCTAGTTATTGGTGGATATCAACCACATTGGATGTATCCACAAGATGATCTTGAGTGAGTTTGCCTTCATTGTTGTCATTATCAATTAAATTTTACAGTCCTTGGTTTTTCGTTTGTTAGACAATCAATAAATGAAAAATAAGGAATAACTGGTCAGCAGGTTGCATCGTAGTATGATACTCCTTTCGTGGTAATCGATGTCCACGACTCGACGTCAATCAGTCACGTACAGTTTACAACTTAGTATTTATGTAAATTGGAACTCATACCTTAGTCTACTCAGCTGGTATTCAGCTACTGATATTTCTAAATTCAGTCAATTCAACCTCTTGCAATCACTAATAGTGAGTAACTGCTACACGTTCGACTAAGTTGAA
Organism: Schistosoma mekongi; assembly: GCA_034768735.1. Lineage (NCBI taxonomy): Eukaryota > Metazoa > Platyhelminthes > Trematoda > Strigeidida > Schistosomatidae > Schistosoma > Schistosoma mekongi. The sequence goes on from CM068312.1 coordinate 17,363,024, forward strand.
CTCCGTTGCTTATCATGTCTTCTTACTAGAGAGCTTCAGACATTAACTCTTGAGTAAGTTAGTGAAATGCCGGGCACCTAAAGAAGTTTGATTATCGTCGAGAACTGTACTATAGAACATTATTTCAATTATTATAACTGTGGGTAGTGTAATCATTTCATTTCTATGACAGTTACATTCCCCTTACCCAGTCCTCCAGCCTAGTATATTTACTCTTAGTATGTTGCGTTTATTACTATGAGCTACAGTTACTTAGTTGTGTACAAGTTGTCTCCATTCGCTGCCATTGTTTCCTTTGTTCTGTATCAATGTTAGATTCCTAATTGGTTTACTGTGTGGTCCGACTTTATGTATATATAAAGGCATAATTGAAATACAATATGTTTTCCATTTTCCGGTTCCTGATTTTGGTTCCTCTATTAGCTGCCTAGGAGGTAGTGAGTAAGCATAGGGCAGTCGCGCACATTTCATTAGTGTTCACTACAACCATTCAGTTTGTTATCATAACAGTTAGTCACTAGTAAGCTTATTTTATTGTTTTTATTTACATTAATATCAATGCTATTGTTTTGTATTATGTTTATTTTAGAGATTTACATATTATGGATAATGGTACATTGGTTGTAGAAACTGCACGTGTTGCACATAGTGGACATTATAAATGTTCTACTGTATCAGATACTATATCATATGATTTACTTGTACAAGGTTAGTTAATTGAGTATTCTATATTAGATATTTTTCTTTCATTAAGATATGAATAGACAAGTATTGTTTAAAGTTGGATTATGACTGATTGTAACTTATGAACTATCGGTATATATTGAAGTAATCCACTCAGATTACATATATACCACCAAAGATTGATTAGTTTCAGTCCATGATAAATATTGGAAGTTGGAAACAACATCTTTTTAGAATAACAGAAAACAATTAAACAATTCAGTATAGTTCGCTATAAAAGTCAAAGATGTTAAATCTGTTTAATAATGCATTCAACTCTTTATGATACATGAAAATTAACAAGGTGAACTCGAGTGCTATTGGAGGTATGAGGGCGGTTATCACTTCCCGGTTGACTACACCGTGGAAGGGTCATTCTTGAGGAACCTGAAAGAGAAAGAGGATTAGGGGAGGTCGTGATGACCTGAGAGTGTGACCGCAGTGCCCAGGGGACAGCTGTTTGACGTCGGTCGAGTATATCATTTGTTGCTCCGGTTGTCGATTCTACGTTGCTGCTGCTGCTGATGATGATTATGATTATGATGATAATGATGGTACATGAAAATCTTATTAGAATGAAGTAACTTTCTACAGAAACAAACACTAAACAACACACACAACTATAGTCTTAACCAAAAATGTTAAACTCTAGTGTGAACTTGTAATTGATGAATTGTTGACAGTGAGATAGTTATCACTAATGACAATGAATGATTGTCACGTTATGTTATAAATTGATGGAAGTGTAGATTTTTCAGTTAGATTCCAATTGAGAAATAGGCATTTGCCATCCTGATTCTTTTTCCGCTGAATCTACTGTTCTGTTGTTCTGTTATATAATATAGACAAGTGAATAATAGAAGAATAGAAATATTTAATAAGGTGATGTTACCTATCTTAGGTAAAGAAGTTTACACTTCACTCTTTCATTTAGTAGAAGTTTGATATTTTATAGTGAAATTGTTCTATTTTCAAACAACTTCAACATTGAAATGCAGGTACATCCAGTTGATGAGTCTCAAGTAAGACGAAACATGAATTCTGGATTCCACTTGCTAGTCACAATCCAATTTAAATAAAAGAATGTTATAGTTGTAAGATTTTTTTAAATGATAAAGATAGATATTGAGTCTTTTAATCTGATTAGTTTAATTGTGATACTTTTGTTGTCATCTTGGAGATTATAATCAGTATGTATCTTATTTAACGTTACATAGCGTATTAGCTTGTAGCCTTTATTAGCTGACAGTTATGTCATGATAGTAAAGAAATATTTTAATTTGAGTTTATCACCAACGTTACTAATTTCCACTAAATCAATTGTATTTAATGATTTTAACTATTTTGATGAATGACTGTTGTATTATGTAATACTTTTCTTGTTAGCGATTACATTCGAACAGTGTAACTTTCACTATAATTTGTGTTTCATTATTCACTATATTGAATTGACTTATGTTTAACTTATCTATAGGAGATATTTAATGAAATTCTCTAACTGTTAGAAATGAAATCATTAGTTAATATTACACTTTATTGTATAGCATTTATTCATGCCTACTCGATTGATATAGTTAACCAAGTCAACAGAAATTTACTCTTACTCTTATCCCTTTTGCCCTGATAATTTCGTGTTAGTTCGTGTTTTGTAACAGTTTGGTGGTTTCTTCAGTTTGTATTATATCCACCGCCAGCATCTTCTTACGTTATCTTCATCGAATGGAAGTTGGTTTGTTCTCTGTCAGAGAAGGTTACGCCTGATGATGTCTGTCCAACGGATCTGAAGTATCTTGCACAGATAGACAGCTGTTTATAAACACTTGTGTCCTTTGAAGAATGTTTTACATAGTTGCTCAAGTATCAGCTTCACATATGTATTGTTAACCCTGAATTTGACGTTGTTTGATGTGGTTTGAGTTCCAGATGTTTTCCAATTGTAGAAATTATGCGCTTCCTTTACTAATCTATGTCATCACATCTGCGTTAGACTCTCCTTGTTTATCGATGATGTTACCCAAGTTTGTCAAAGTTATCATATCTTCCAAAGTTTCCTCGTCAAATGTAATTCGGTTGTCGCTTATTCTTTAATATCTGAGGGATTGTGCTTTTCCCTTTGTGTATACTGAGGGTTACTGCTGAAGAGAGTAATCAGAAAAAAGGTATTTATCAATGGTTTCAGAACATCACAACCCATTTTTTAAAAGCAAACGTCAACAACTGACTTAACAACAGTAGTGTTTATCACCTGCTTATTACATCATACCTTCTTCAGTCAAATTGTTTATGGGGAAGATTTCATATTCAATTTATGATCAGCCAATCAATCAATCAATGCCTGTTACCCCATGTGGAGCATAGGCCGCTCACCAGCGTTCTCCAACCAACTCTGTCCTAGGCTTTCCTTTCCAGCCCTTCCAAAATGCTCTTCATTCTCTTCATGTCTGTTCCCGATTCCCGACGTAATGTGTTCCTGGATCTTCCTCTTTTCCTTTAGCCTTCAGGATTCCAAGTTAGTTCTTGTCTTGTGACACAGTTTGATGGTTTCCTCAGTGTGTGTCCAATCCACTTCCAGCGCCTTTCTAATTTCTTACTCGACTGGAAGCTAGTTGATTAGTTCTCTGCCACAGAAGGTTGTTGTTGATGGTATCTGGCCTACGAAACCGAAGTATCTTACACAGACAATTGTTTATAAATACTTATATCTTCTGAAGAATGCTTTTCGTAGTTCTCCAAGTTTCAGCTGCATACAACAGAACTGTGTTCACATTTGTATTGAAAACATCGACTTTAATATTGATTGACAATGGGTTTGAGTTCCAGATGTTTTTCAGTTGTAGAAATGCTGCCCTTGCCTTACGAATCCGCACCTTCACATCCGAATCAGACCCTCCTTGTTTGTCGATTATGCTGCCCAAATGTGTAAAGGTTTCATAATTTTCGACAATTTCTCCGTCAAGTGTAATTGGGTTAGTGTTTATTGTTTTGTATAGAAGGATCTTGCTTTGCTGTTTGTGTATGTTTAGGATTACTACTGTCGAGGCTGCTGCTTTAATGTTCGTCTTTATCTCCATTTGATGTTGTGTGTGGGATAGAAAAGCTAGTTCTTTCATCTGCAAAGTCCAAGTCATTTGGTTGCATCGATGTTGTTCATTGTATTCCGAGAGTGTCTTGTGATTTTGCAGTCTTCATGATCCAGTCGATGACCAGTAGGAAGAGGAAGAGCGATAGTAAGCAGCCTTGTCTGACACCGGTCTTCACTTCGAATGTACCTGTGAGCTGACCTCCATGCACGATTTAACAATGTCGTCCGACGTAAGAATTCCGTATGATGTTGACTATCTTTTCGGGTATGCCATAATATCGTAGATGTCTGTTATGACGCGAAAAAAAGGAAGGAGGAGGGGATGATTTGGTTGGTGGACGCGAACACCAATGAGATGCGTGCCTAGTTGAGAATGTGCGATTGACCTAAGCCCACTCACTCGCCAGGCCGACAATCGGACAACCAGAATTGAGAACAGGAAGACTGAGAGAGCGAGAACTGAGAACCGAGAACGTATAATATTCTAATCATGCCTTTATATACACATGAAATCAGACCACACTGTAAACCAATCATAAATCTAACATTGATACAGAACAAAAGAAATAGTGGCAGTAAATGGGGAGAACTTGTACACAATTAAGTAAACGTAGTTCGAAGTAATAACAATATACTAAGAGCAAATATACGAAACAAGAGAACCGGGCAAGGGGAACGTAACAGTCATAGAAATGAAATGTCAACACTGTCCACAGTTATAATAATTGAAATAATGTTTTAAAGCACAGTTCCTGAAGATAACCAATCCTCATTAGGTGCCCAGCATATTAAAGTCTCTATAATAGTCTGCTATCCACGCTGTCGAATGCTTTTTTTGTAATCGAGGAAGTTGATGTAAAGTGGTGAATTGCATTTAATTGATTGTTCAACAATGATCCGTAGAGTTGTTTTTACCCGTTTGGAAATAACTAATCGAAACATGCAACATAAACACCATAAATGTTAGATGATTGATGACAGTTGTCACAAAAACTTGTTTAATCTATGTATTATACTAAACGTTATTCATTAATCATTCGAATCCTAGTGGATTCTATCACTAACCACTTAAACCAGTGGTCACATTACAACTTAATTGATAAAATCCTATGTTCAATAAGGAAAAAAATAGTGAAACATGATATTAACCATTAATAATAAGTGATCGGTCAATGTATGCATTTAAGTTCCTACTAGAGATCAGTTTCAGTCTAAATAGCTTAGTGATAACAGTTACAGTCCACGAAACTATGGAAGCTAGAGTCGGAACCATCAGTATATACACCTTACTTTAATATTGACAATCTGAACACAATCTATATTCAATAGGGTTTACTGCCGATTATATCCAACTCCCTTGCATCAAGAAGCGTATTGCATGCCATTTCGAATCATTTAGATTAGTGATACAAGTACAATTTGATCAATATAATTCGTTCAGTGGTATTTAGTTTTAAATAAACATGACATTGTAATTCGAATATATTCGGATCTTCCCGTTGATTTATCATGAATTAATCTGTCTTTGTTGTCATATATGCATCCTGTGAGCGGATCGCCTTGATATAACGATATTTCACAAGTACGATTTGAGTTGGATTGTGACTGGTATGGGGAATCTAGGATGCACGTTTTGTCGTATTTGATACTCGTCAGTTGAATGTACGTGCATCCAAGTGTTGATGTACACACTTGGACTTCAACTTAATTCGTTTCGTGTGAAACGTCACTGTAGTCATCACTAGGCTACTAAGTCTATACAGTTAAACTTGTGCGATCGGTTTGTATATATAATTAGAATGTATTTGGTTCCTTTCATTGACTTATGCATGATAATCCAACTCAAACAGTTAATGAATAATGTTTAACTTTAGTAGTATTGGCATATTACAACAAATGTAAACTACTAATCTTTATTAAGTAGTATGTTTTTTAAAGCTTTTTCGTTCTTTCATAATAAATTCAATTTATTTTAATTTATTTTGTATTCTTTTGTAGAAATCCTTGAAGGTAAGTCTTGATTAACTTGTGTTATTATTCAACTAATGTTTATAATAGACAAACATGAAAATTTTCACAATTATTTAGTCTCATTACCTAACTTGTACTGTAATTTAGTTGTTTTTATTCGTCATGCATGTTACGTGCTAGTTTATGATTCTTCAAAGCAACTGCGTATACATGACCTTGTTAGAAATAGAAATGCTTCCATGACATCTGTGACCGAATACTAAAAGCATACAAGTATTCTCCCTCCTTAGTTGCCATGTTTAACATCCATGTAGTAGGACGGATGAATCTATTGTACAGTAAATGCATCTTTTATAAGGTACATGGTTGTCTCGGCTACGCCATGAGTGACGCACATTGGCAAAATCCGGTCGAGCCTTTTGTATACAAGCCAAGACTTCATCAAATACTAGACCATCAGGACTGATGAAACTTCCAAGATAAGTAAAGCGGTTAACACATTCAGTTTTTTTATTCTGTGTCACTAATTTTGGTGCCGACTTAATGCAATCCTGGAACAGCATTTTGAATTTGGATGAGGAGAATCGCATTCCAAATATCCACATATTGATGCCTAATACAGTCAAAAGACTCTTCATTCTCTCAGCATTTACACCCAATAGAACTATGTCATCTGCATATTCTAAGTCAACAAGTTAATCTCCTGGAAGGAAATCAACCCCTGAAAAGTCAGACATCAAAAATTTTAACTCTAAAAGCATATGAATAATAAAACTAAATAAACATAAGGAAAGCGGACAATCTTTTCAAACACTACTTGAAGTTATAAATCCCGAGGAAAATTCATAATGTGATGTGACGCGATATAGCAGTATTCGAGTAGAGAGCCTGTTCTGGGTTAATGTACTTCACTAGCACGACTTTCAATGACAACTATATGCCAGAAACAATTAATCTTAATCAGTATAACATATAAATATCACTGTAAATCTAGTAGATATGCACTATTTATCAAGAGATATGTAAGAATGGAATATAGATGAATTAAAGTAAAGGGGGTTTTCATTAGACTATCTATTAATAGATATATAAAATGACTTCTATAGTTCTAGCATCAATCTAGATTAGATCAACTGTGTAATATGAAGAGGATCGATTAATCTAAATAGATAAGGAGTCAAAAAGGATTGATAAGTTACCGGTAATTTGTTTACATAATATGACATACTGATACAAATATATTGAAGTTTAACATAGAGGTAATATGTGTGGAAAAGATGGATGTGATCCGATTACGTAACAAGTTGAGATAAATGAGGCAGAAATGAGACACAAAGTTGAAGAGTGAATAATAATAGTAATAAATGAATAATAACTGAATGAGAATAATAACAATAATCGTATCACTTACTAAGGCAATAGAGGCTTCATCACCTATTCCTTTTGGATACATAGGAAAGGTTTTAGCCTCCTATTGCGATAGCTTCAATAAATATTAAGATTGTGAAAGTGTTTTATGTGTTTATTATTTTAAATGCTTTCATCGTCATCATCACTACATGTCTCATATCTACTAAGTGTTTTTCAACTGAGCTGCACAAGTTATCTGATTCTCTTAGACTTAATTTCTTTAGAACATGTTGAATACAACATGAAAAGGTCAGTTTTTGTTTCGTTTCAATTTAGGTACTTTGCTAAGTACATGTAAATTGGTGAATCATCATCATCAGCAGCAACAACGTAGAACCGGACACATACGCCCGTAGGTTCAAGTTGCCATACCACATTAGCACTACGAGATTACAGAGGTAACGTAATAACAGAATACAAGAGGGAAGAGTAAAGTAAAGGTGTATAGCAAACAATAATAGAATTCAAGATCTAGATTAGATTAAAGAGTGAATACACTTGCCCCACTGTGACCGATTCTGAGCCATGTCTCCCAGTGTCTCCAGCCATTTACTGCGACTATCACGCAGACCCCAATTAGGTAATCTACATCTACCAACATACCTTAGACCAACGGTCAAAGACTCCATGGACTGATGCTATGTTCTGGTTTGGCCGCTCCTCCTCTTCTTACACCCTACTTCAACCCTAGCCAAAATCGCTAGACGAGGTAGACGGTGGTTGTGTATGCGTAAAACATGTCCTAACCATCTTAGTCGATGAAGGTTAATGACCTCTTCGATTGATTTTCCATATTTCCCAAGAACCTTTTATGTAACCTTAATATTACTTATTCGGCTATTCCATGATATACGAGCGATGCTACGACGATTCCTATGGTCAACTACTTAAAGTTGACGTATATCTTTGGTTTTCATGGCCCACGTTTCGCAGCCATATGTTAAAACGGCACGGACTGCTGAGCAGTATACCTGGCCTTTCGTTGAGACACGGATATCTCGTCTGCTCTACAAGTGGCGTAAATTGGCGAATGTCATTCAGGCTTTCTGAATCCACGCTGAAATTTCGTCAGACACCGACCCATTTATATATATTTATATTTATATAATTGGTATCACTGGGTTGCGTGCATACTGGTCATCTGTCTACTGATAAATCTCAGTTGCCTTTCAGAATGGACTTAGTAAAGAGCATATAACCGAAAGTTTAACTTCTTGACGAAATTTTTCAACTTTCAAACTAACTGAATATTGTTACAATTGTAATAATCTTTATTAATTACTGATGGAAATATTGTTGTTGTTTAATTTCATTATTTTAAGAGCCACCACGTAAACCAATTTGGCATAAATTTACACCAAGCCTACGTGGTATTCAAGCAGAATGGTTATCTCCTGGATCAAAACGTCTTGATGCACCAATTCTTTGGTTTTATTTAAATTGGACTAATTTACATACTGGACAAATGGAAACAATACGTTTAACATCAGATCAACGAACTTATTATCTTTCAAATTTAACATGTGCAACTACTGTAAAATTTCAATTAAAAGCTGAAAATAAAGTTGGTAATAGTTCATTAACTGATGTCACTTCATGGACTACATTAGGTTCTGGTAAGAATTTCTCTTTATCTCCAGTTTTTTTTTAAAGTTTTAATTATACTTTTTATTATCTTACTCCAATGTATAATTAGTAAATGAACTGATTGATCTCTTGATATCGTTTGAATGAGAAAAACAACATCCTCAGATACAAAACAACAATTACGAACCGAATTATACTTAATAGGGAAACTTTAGTAGGTGTGTGGAATTTTTATATATCTAAGCAGTAGTATCATCGGAAAAAGAAGGAAAATCTGATGTGAATGTGAAGGCAAGGCAAGGAAAGTATTTCTACAATTGAAAAACATCTGGAACTCAAACAAGTTGTCAACCGACATCAAAGTCACAATTTTCAATATAAATGTGAAAACAGTTCTGTTGTATGGAGTTTAAAGGTACAAGGAGAACTACGAAAAGCACCATACGTAAAGTAAAAATATCTAAAAACAACTATCTGCATAAGATTCTTTGAATCCAATGACCAGGTACCATGAACAACAACCCCTTCCAGCCGAGGAAGAAATTAGGAAAACACACTGGAGGTGAGTAGGACACACATTGAGGAAATCATCAAAAAACTGTATCACAAGACAATCACTAACTTGAGATTCTCAAGGTCGAACTAAAAGAGAAACACTATGGAACACAATATGTCGTGAGTTGGAGACAGGTATGAAGAGAATGAAGAGTACATGGGAAGAGCTGGAAGGAAATGCCTAGGACAGAATTTGTTGGAGAATACTGGTCGGCAGCCCATGCTCTCTATGGTGTAATAGGCATTGATTGATAAAACCGGATAACAAAGTCATGCAATTAAGAATTTAACATTAATGCAAAACAAGCGAGATATTGATTAGAGGTAGCGTTTTTTGACCAATAATCAATTTTGTATTTTATAAATAAGCGATGATATAGTAACAGTTACTAGGCTAAATGAAAGGATTCATCAAGTGGAACGTAACAATGTTAGAAATAAAAAGTTTACATTAAAATAAAACTAAAGTATTCTTTTAAAACATAATTCTAAGAATTTATCAGTCTTCTTTCTTTATCCAACGTAATACTACTACTGTTATGTATTGAAAATTTATATATCTAAGCAGTAGTATCATCGGAAAAAGAAGGAAAATCTGATGTGAATGTGAAGGCAAGGCAAGGAAAGTATTTCTACAATTGAAAAACATCTGGAACTCAAACAAGTTGTCAACCGACATCAAAGTCACAATTTTCAATATAAATGTGAAAACAGTTCTGTTGTATGGAGTTTAAAGGTACAAGGAGAACTACGAAAAGCACCATACGTAAAGTAAAAATATCTAAAAACAACTATCTGCATAAGATTCTTTGAATCCAATGACCAGTACCATGAACAACAACCCCTTCCAGCCGAGGAAGAAATTAGGAAAACACACTGGAGGTGAGTAGGACACACATTGAGGAAATCATCAAAAAACTGTATCACAAGACAATCACTAACTTGAGATTCTCAAGGTCGAACTAAAAGAGAAACACTATGGAACACAATATGTCGTGAGTTGGAGACAGGTATGAAGAGAATGAAGAGTACATGGGAAGAGCTGGAAGGAAATGCCTAGGACAGAATTTGTTGGAGAATACTGGTCGGCAGCCCATGCTCTCTATGGTGTAATAGGCATTGATTGATAAAACCGGATAACAAAGTCATGCAATTAAGAATTTAACATTAATGCAAAACAAGCGAGATATTGATTAGAGGTAGCGTTTTTTGACCAATAATCAATTTTGTATTTTATAAATAAGCGATGATATAGTAACAGTTACTAGGCTAAATGAAAGGATTCATCAAGTGGAACGTAACAATGTTAGAAATAAAAAGTTTACATTAAAATAAAACTAAAGTATTCTTTTAAAACATAATTCTAAGAATTTATCAGTCTTCTTTCTTTATCCAACGTAATACTACTACTGTTATGTATTGAAAAATAAATATTCTGTGTCCTTGATAACTGCCAATCAGAATACGGATACGTCAACCCTACGACTACCAGTCCCCGAAGTCGGAATAGAGAAAACAACAGCTACGAGCCAACCAGACACAATCAATCCAGTCCAATTGCCGGTCATATTGTATTTTAATCATGCCTTTATATATACACAAATTCAGACCGCACAGCAAACCAATTAGGGATTTTACATTAATACAAAACAGAAGAGATTGTGGCAGTAAATAGGTGGGGTAACTTGTACACAACTAATTAACTATAGTCCATAATAAAAGACAATACAATAATAGCAAATATACTAAACGGGAGGACAGAGTAAGAGGAATATAACAATAATAAAAATGTAATGTTTACATGACACAGGACTAGAATAAATGAATTAGTCCTCTAAAATACAGTCCTAGAAGTTCTTTGACTCTTCTTTAATGGTCCGACATAACAACTACTATTTACAAATATACTAAGTAACTATAGAATTCATTAAGAACATAGCTAAATTGTATATTACTGTTATAATTCAATTGTAGACTATATTAAACATCTATCACTTGCATATATATATATCTTAGTTATAAGATTGAATGTATTAACTAAAGCTAAATATAATTGAGAATATATCATCCTCATTTACTAAACATTCTATTGATGAGTATTATATAATTTGGATTGTGACTGGCAAGTGGAATCCAGGACGCGCGTTTCGTCCTATTTGGGACTCATCGGCTGGATGTACCTGCATCCCAATGTTGATATTCACACTGGGATTCGAACTCAGTCCGTTTCGTGTCGAACGCTCTTCTTAATTCTATTGATAATACTACTCTATGAGTATCATTATATTCAATGTACTCATGTAGACAATGATAAACTCTTACAACATCTTATTGATCATTCCTTTTGCTTACTTACTTACTTATGCCCGTTACTCCTCGTTGAGGAGGAGCATAAGCCGCTCATCAAGTAATAGACAATGTGTAGTATTGAATTCTTCATAGAATTAATTAAATTCAAGAAAAAAAATGTCTTCTGAAGTTATTTGATAATGAATGATAATGTAATGTAAGTATTGTTGTTCTTTTCCCCCCCCCTATTTAGCACCATTAACTGCTAATGCTGTATATTTAATACCAAATAGTTTAAGACAACAATATTCTGTAATATTTAATTTATCAAGTTTTCTACCTGGTAATGGTTGTCCACCAAATACATATCGTTTATTAATTGCACCATCAGAAGATGGACATTTTGGTTTAAAACAAACAATTATTAATCAAACATTAACTAGAATGGATCTTATTACTATTGATATATTACTGAATAGAGAAAGGTTAGTTACAATAATCAATTATATATGTAATGTTTTATTTGAATTGATTAGTCTCGTACACTATCTATAGGAAAGTACAGAAGTCCTCTTGTGACTATTACCGTGGAATCAGCTTAACGAATATATTGTCTAAAATATTAGCTTTAATAATACTTCGACGTCTAACGAAACCACATGAAGAGCAAACTCGAGAAAACTAACGTGGTTTCACACCTGCACGTGGTTGTATAGACCAAATATTCACATTTCTATAGGTTCTGGAACAAAGACACACTTTTAGACGCCCAACAATAGTTGTATTCCTTGACCTTAAGGCGGCATTTGACTCTATCAATCGTGAAGTTATGTGGCAACGTTTGTCATTGCAAGGCGTACCACAGAGGTACATTAACCTTATACAAGCTCTCTACTCGAACACTTCGTGTCGAGTCAGAGCTTATGACGGATTGTCGTCAGAACTGATTACCTCAAGTGGTGTTCGACAAGGTTGTCCGCTTTCCTCATTTTTGTTTAATTTTATCATTGATATACTTTTCGAGTTAATATTGTCATCGTCTGACTTCTCCGGGGTTGACTTACTTCTAGAAGATAAACTTGCTGACTTAGAATATGCAGATGACATAGTTCAATTGGTTGAAGATGCTGATAAAATGCAGAATCTTTTGACTACCTTAAATAGAATGTAAGGATGTTTGGGATGCGATTCTCTCCACCCAAATGCAAAACGCTACTTCAGGATTGGCTTGATTCGACACCGAAATTAGTGATAGGGAGTGAGGCAGTTGAATGTGTTGAATGCTTCATTTATCTTGGCAGCCTCATCAGTCCTGACAGTCTGGTGTCTGCTGAAATCTCGGCTCGCATACATAAGGCCCGATTAGCTTTTGGGAATTTGCGTCATCTGTGACGTAGGCGAGACATCCAACTACTGACCAAACGACGCGTTTACTGCTCAGTAGTTTGATCCGTCTTACTTTATGGATGTGAAACATGGCCATTAAAGATAGAGGATATTCGTAGGCTCCTAGTATTCGATCATAGATGTCTTCGAAGCATTGCTCGTGTTTGCTGGGACTACCGGTTAAGCAATACGTGGATTAGGAATAGAGTACTAGGTAAATACGGTAAGTCTGTTGACAAAGTAGTAAATCTTCATCAGCTAAGGTGGTTAGGACATGTGTTACGTATGCCTGACCACCGTCTACCTCGATGAGCAATGCTGTCTAGTGTAGGAGTAGGCTGGAAGAAAGCTAGGGGCGGCCAAGCCAAAACATGGCACCAGTCCATGAAGTCATTGACAGTTGGGCTGAGCCATGTAAATAGGTGTAGTCTACCTGGTTGGTGTCTACGTGGTGATCGTCACAAATGGTTACAGACTTTCCATTAATATCAACTCTGTTACTACCTCCCCTACTCTGTGATTTGATCCGACAATTTGATCTCTATTTGCTAATTTGGGTATGGCAACTTGAACTGATGCACATATGTACCAAATTCTACGTTGTAACTGACTGACTGATTGAGAATCGCTAAAACCGATATGTCTATCGAAGACAAAATTGTGGATACTTCAATACGCTAATATACACAGTCCATATATTAAATAAATCCGAAAATAGTTTAGAATAGCTGAGTTTAACACAGTGAATTTTGAAAAAAAGAAACCAATATTGTTTAACCTTGATCAACATCAATATCAATGACATGATACCCTATATAGCTGGTATCATGGGGATCCGCCTGTAGCTCTCCTAGGGCTACTGCCGGTCCCAAACCCTGGTATAAGAGGAGGGTTGAACATGGGGCTAACATCCTTATCCCGTAAAACCCAAACTTGCTAAAAAAAAAACGCTAACTAGATTAAACAAGCTAAACCATTTAAACTCTGCCCTGTAAGTAGAAGGATTTATGACGCCTCATGAAAGCCGGAATTCTTCGGAAGTCATGAGGAGGCAACTCGATGATTTGGACTTTGCAGATGATCTAACTCTCTTAGCACATATACACCAACAGATGCAAGCAAAGACAACCAGTGTAGCAGCAACTTCGGCATCAGTAGGCTTGAGCATACATAAGGGAAAGAGCAAGATTCTTAAATGCAACACAGGGAGCACCAACCCAATTCAACTTGATGGAGAAACTCTGGAAGAAGTGGATACTTTCACATATCTGGGAAGCATCATCGATGAACAAGGAGGGTCTGATGCAGATGTAAAGGCAAGGATTGGCAAAGCCAGGGCAGCATTCCTACAGTTGAAAAACATATGGGACTCAAAACAAATATCAACTAACCTCAAATTCAGACTCTTCAATTCGAAGGTGAAGACAGTTCTGCTGTATGGAGCTGAAACTTGGAGAATTACTGCAAACATCATCAGATGGGTACAAGTATTTATAAACAACTGCCTACGAAAGATACTGAATGTTTGTTGTCCGAAATCATCCTCAACAGCTTGCTATAGGAGAGGACACAACAACTTCCAGCCAAAGAGGAAATTAAGAAACGACGTTGGAAATGGATGGGATATACATTGCAGAAATCATCAGACTGCATCACGAGACAAGCGTTAACATGGAATCCTGTTGGAAATCGGAAAGGAGGAAGGCCACAGAACACGCTGCGTCGAGAATTGGAAGCAGACAATAAAAAGATAAACAGCAACTGGAAACAATTGGAATGGATTGCTCAGGATAGAGTTGAATGGAGAATCCTGGTGAGCGGCCTATGCTTCTCTATGAGGAGTAACGGGCGTAAGTAAATAAGTAAGTAATAAAAACAAAATTCTTTTTTGAATTAACTCAGTACTAATTGAAGTATTAAGCTTGGTTATTGCAAGAAACGTCTTTCCCTGCCGCCAATTGTATCTGTAACAGTAATCACGTGTTAAATTTATATTATGTGATTCTGAAGATATCCATTTATGTCCATGGAAAATTGTCACTGTCTTCAATACAGAAAAGCAACTCTAGTTTCATGCAATCCTGTTAATTCTTCTAATTGGTCTATACCGCCTACATTTTACAGAATCACTTCTTGTCAACTCAAAGTCATTTGAATGTGTAGCTATATAGTACTAATTCATATTTTATAAATCTGATTATTGCTTGTATTATATGTTATTTCATTGTAGAATATAAGTAGTATATCGTTGTAATATACGCTTCTCTTATATCTAGATGTTGTTACAATGTGACTAATTTGAATTCGGGTGCACATTATCATTATAAGGTTGTAGCAGCCAATGCTGCAGGATCAGCTAGTGTACAAGGTCAATTCTGGACAAGAACTGTTTTAGGACGTAAGTATTTGCTTAGTAACTATTTATTTTTTTCATTCACTATATTTTGTATACTAATGTAGAACTAGACATCTGTTTTGCTTCTCTTGACTTCTATATTATAAACTACAAGTTTTTTCTTTGGAATATTAAACATCTATTTGATTTTAATATGTGTTATATCTCGTACCTGATAACTTGACTAGCTGCAAAGCAATCTTAGCACTTGAACGCCTTGAACCCTCCTAGTCGCAAAATCAGAAGACAGAAGACGAGAAAATAGGAAAACTTTATTTCAGTGGAATGGGAAGTCAAGTCATGTACAAAATGTTCGTATATTTATAGTTTTCTGCAATAAATAAATCAGTTTTATGATCCGTCCATTCGAAACTAAAAAGTCTCAACTGCTGCCCAATCGGCACGCTCCGCGTCGAGATTCTAGAAGGTTCTATTGATCAGTGATTGGACGGAATGTCTCCGGCCCCTTCAAGGGTTCTAGAGGCTTCGTTGAAGTTTCTGGGAGCCATCCCAACAATATGGTACTTCTTAACAGTACCTATCCACGACTTGTTAGTGATCCAGTCAGATGCCTTCAGATTTCACCATGAACAAGTACAAAACAAAAGAGGAAACTAATCATCATTAGTTTATTTCAACGAAATTAAAACCTTTTATTTTACAATTCTTGTTATTTGCATTCTATTCGTTTATGAAGAGCTCCTTTTACCGATGACAATGATGTTTGTTAGTATATTTGTTTTTTTAAACCTTTTAAAAAGATAAAAATAACATAGACAATATTAGCCCATTCTAAAACATTCATAATAACAGATGAAACATGATTTCGATCCATTAACTCAATAGGTGGAACATAATGTATGTATTGTGAAAATTTTAACTTATTATGATCATTAATAGATTTTTGTTTGCTTTCTTCTTTTTATATTCATTTAGGTGAACCTGTACTTAGACAAACACATTTACTTGGTAAAGCTAACTTCTTTCAACAACCAACTGTTATTGTACCAATTGCAGCTTTATTTGCTGTTATTCTTGTTGTAGCTGTTGCTTTAATATTATTTTGCCGTCATAGACGTTTAGAAGAAGATCTTTGTCCAAATAAAAATGTCACTGTTACACATAATGATTTACGACCAAATCAAACTAATGATATACAACATTCAAATATTGGTCATTCATATCATTCTTATCATGTTGGAGCAGATAAACGACATATCACTTCTACTTCTTCTTCTACCATTAATACTACGATTAATCCTGGTAAAGGTCGATCATCTACTAATCATGGACATGATCATCTTCCACCGATTCCATCTTCAGATCAACAACGACAATCAAATTCACAAGCTGTTGGACGTCATGGAGCTGGTTTAAAAAGGTCTTGTTCATATTTATTAATTTTTTTGATAAAAGAATATTGACGGTTTGTCATGTATATTAAGTCTATTTTAACAATCACAGTCGATGTATATTCATAACTTCATAAATTCTATTGTAAGTTGGTTATTGTTGTTGTTGGTGAGGGGGGGGGGAGGTCAAGGGCGAGCTAATTACAGACGACCCTGTTTACATAAATTCCATGCTAGTCAATGCTTATCAGATACATTTATCTACATTACTGATAGAACTAACACGTTCTATGGTGTTCGAACTTGTGTCATTTCTCTACTCAGTTTAAAATTTTACCATTGAATAATACAAATGGCTTAATAACAGTAGTTTCATGAACTACAGTCAATGAATATTCGTAACTTTTAAAAATAGAGAATGCTAGTGATACTGTTACTACTACTATTTACTAACTATTGTTATTAGATCCGATTCGAACTTATGACTAAAGCACTAGAATTATTTAAACACTGAGTCATTATTACTACTTGATATTTTTTAAGATCATTTCACAACTGACTACTTTTATACGGAATATAAGTAGGTTATTTAATTTTTCCTTGAAAACGTAGATTATTTTTATATGTTTATATTTTCTTCATTCATTAATTTAATGTAGTTGGTTTAATGGGACACGAATACGTCATTATGATCGTGGACATGCAGTTAAATCATTAGAAAATTCTGTACATATTGGTACCGGTCAAATTGGTGGTCGTATTATTGACGATGAAGATGAACGCCTATCTACTAATTCAGTTGACAGTGAAGGTATTTTATTAATGGAATCTTTTCTTTTGTCATAAATAATGTTTAAATGACTCAGCTAAGACAATTTAGTGTAGTAAATCAATCAATGTCTGTTACCCGATGTGAAGCATAGGCCGCCGATCACCATTCTCCAACCAATTCTGTTTTGGGAATTCGCTTCCAGCTCTTCCCAAGGGCTCTTCATTCTCTGCATACCTGTCACTGATTCTTGATATATTGTGTTCCTTAGTTTTCTTCTTTTCCTTTGACCTCGAGGATTCCAAGTTAGTGTTTATCTTGTGATATGGTTTGATGATTTCCTCAATGTGTGTCCTACTCACCTCCAGTGTGTTTTCCTAATTTCTTCCTCGGCTGGAAGGGGTTGTTGTTGATGGTATCTGGTCATTGGATTCAAAGTATCTTATGCAGATAGTTGTTTTTAAGATATTTTTACTTTACGTATGGTGCTTTTCGTAGTTCTCCTTGTACGTTTAAACTCCGTACAACAGAACTGTTTTCACATTTATATTGAAAATTGTGACTTTGATGTCGGTTGTCAATTTGTTTGAGTTCCAGATGTTTTTCAATTGTAGAAATACTGTCCTTGCCTTACCTTGCCAATCTGCTCCTTTATATTTGCAATCCAGTGTATTACAGGTCTAATATACCAGATTCAGAAGATATATATTATTAAATTTCCAGTTTGAAATGAAATGTTTTTATAAAATTTGTAAGCAATTCTTATGGAGCACTTCTTCACTGAATGATTGACAAATTGATTCATAGGGTTGTATACATCCTCTTTTCTTGATGACACTAAAGATTCTTTTAAATGAAGTTTTTCATGTGTTTGTATTACTATGAACACTTTAATGGTAGAGTGTTTAATAGTAGTAGATACATTGAAGCGAGCGGTTCTAATAGGCAGGTATGTGATTTCAGAAATCGATGTCTAATCAGTCATAGTCCGACCATAGCTGCTACCTTGACGTGGTGGTCGGGCTTGCCTATCGTGATGACTTAACAGAGCTATATTGGCTGGGTCGCATGTTTCCCTAGGTCCTACCATGCCAAGCAGGTCTGTTAAAGAGCTTTAGTACTAAAGGCAGCAACCTAAGATCTGAGGGAGAAGTCGTACTGCTGACTGCAGCTGGGTGTGACAGCAGTAAGGTGTTTTCCTCGGATAACCAGCATCTGCAGGAGTTAGAAAGGGTCGACCTTAAAAATGTCACACCTCATTTTACTCCATGGATTTCCGTCTCCGGTATTAAGATCTTTTAAGTAGCGGAGCCAACACTTCAAAAACTTCCCATAACATGGTCGTGCTTGATGGACTTCAGACGGTTGTCCCTTGAGCTCTGCGATTGCGCTTCCAGGTCACTAAAGCCAGTACTAACCCAGTTTCATTTTTACGTACCTCAAAATATAGTATCAGTCCAGAGTGTGAGAACCTAGGATATGAAAACCGCCCTCATACCTCTAACAGCACACGAGATCATCTTATTCTAGGTCAAATTTTGTTATGATGCGAGAAAAAAAGAAGGAGGATTTGGTTTGTTGTAGCGAACACCAATGACGTGTGCCTAGTTGATAATGCTCGACTGACCTAAGCCGACTCACTCCCTTGTCGATAATAGAAGGACCAAAATCACGAACCGGAAAACGGAAAACATATTGTATTTCAATCATGCCTTTATATATACATAAAGTCGGACCACACAGTAAACCAATTAGGAATCTAACATTGATACAGAACATAGGGTATAGTGTCAGCGAATGGAGACAACTTGTACACAACTAAGTAGCTGTAGTTCATAGTAATAAACAATATATTAAGAGTAAATATACTAGGCGCGAGGACCGGGTAAGGGGAACGTAACAGTCATAGAAATGAAATGATTGCATTATCCACAGTTATAATAATTGAAATAATGTTCTGTAGCACAGTTCTCGAAGATAATCAATCTTCTTTAGGTGCCCGGCATATCAAAAACACCCTAAACTCTTAATAACCCTGTTATGCCTACGACTAACCCTTCTCTAACAGCAGTCATGATCTGACGATTAGTCAGTCATTTATGTACGACGTAGAATCTGACGCATTTATGTCTTGGTTCAAGTTCAACATACTACTACTAACACTTCAAGATAAATGTCAATGTATCGGAAATCCTAATAATATCAGTGTTTTTTAAAAACATTGAACATAAAATCTATTATTCTGAGACTGAGAATTTATTCATGAAAAGAATATAATTTTTAAGCTAAGAAACTTAGAGATGATAAATGGAGAACGTATCTGTAAGAAGGCACTTGATTCTAATCCGTATCTCACAACATCTACATCAATTAGTTAAGATAATCTCGTGAACTTCAACTAAATACTTTGAACCTACCATCTAACATTCTCATAACACCAATCAGCGACATAATGCATTTGTATTATCGTTTTGTTCTGGTCACCTCTGAATTTCATTCATTCTACTCATACTCCAGTTGACATTATACATCGAATTGTGTGTGAAGAGTTAACCACCTCACTAACATATCCATCATCTTTTCCCTAGAATTCTACATCTAACCTCTAGATTGGTTACTTGATAGTTTGATCAAACGACAACAACGTCCGAAGATATGTATAGTCAAGTACTAATTACTTGTGAATATCATCTACTTTTAATGACTAGGTTTCACATCATTAAAATAAAACAACGAACTACTCTACAGTATACTTTTTCTTTGATTAGCAGACAGACATCTAGTTAGTCTACGGCATAGTTGACAAAAACAAGGTTTGTAAACGCATGCTTAAATTTCAGTGGTCGTCGCCTTACTAACACTGGCTGATAAAACTACTTCACTCTATATGTTTAGTTTAGGTGTTGATGGAGGCTAGTTTTTTGTACTTATAGTTGGGAAATATGCATCATCAACATGCTTAGATTCTTGTTAAATCCAACAGGATTATTTCATCTGAACATTTTAAGTGAATTAGTGTGCTTCTTGGTAAAAAAAAAAAAAAAAATTCATTCTTTGAAAAATTATTTTTAATAGTAAATCTATGGTGTGATTAAACACAAATTGGGAATAGTATACAGTTTTGATGAATTTATCATAAGGATTGACTTCGTCTAGTTGTTTTCCTATTGTTATGTATTGCGGAAATAATACACAGTGACCTTGATTTGGCTTCAGATGCTGAGCTTAATTGGTTCGATGATTTTCACCCCCGTCGCCAATTATTATGTATTGAAAAATAAATACTCTGCTCCCTTGATAACTGCCAATCAGAATACGGACACGTCAGCTTCACGACTACCAACCCCCAAAGCCGGAATAGCGAGACAGCAGCTACGAGTCAACCAAACACAATCAATCCAGTCCAATTGCCGGTCATATTGTATTTTAATCATGCCTTTATATATACACAAATTCAGACCGCACAGCAAACCAATTAGGGATTTTACATTATTACAAAACAGAAGAGATTGTGGCAGTGAATAGGTGCGGTAACTTGTACACAACTAATTAACTGTAGTCCATAATAAGAGACAATACAATAACAGCAAATATGCTAAATGGGAGGACGGAGTAAGAGGAACATAACAATAATAAAAATGTAATGTTTACATGATAACAGGACCAGAATAAATGAATTAGTCCTCTAAAATACAGTCCTAGAAGTTCTTTCATTCTTTTTTAGTGGTCCGACATAACATGTATGTTTCATAATGAACAGGTCTTTGATTAAACTCTCACTTCCCTCTTAGAATCATGTAGGTGTTCATTGTCTTTTAAATGTCAATCTGTACAGACAACTAATTCTCATGAAGTAGTTTTGTTAAAAGCTTTAATTTAAGATTAAATATATTCTTAGTATCCCCCCCCCGTGTGATGAATTTACATCGTTATATCTTGATATTATTGATGTTAGATCTTTAGAATTCTCTTGGTAGATCTATTATTTTTGTAATTTTTTTGTGGAAATTTAAATTTCTCATTTTTTTTTTACGTCAAAATATGCGTCTTTCACTATCAATTTGTATTTTTCATCTTATTAGTTCGTTGTTTATTTTAGTAGGTTATTTATGATTCTCATGAGTTGAGTGTTTGTTATCTATCTAATAGGCTGCATGTAGATAGTTCTGTTATATGAATCTGAAACTTGAAGAACTGCGAAAAGCATCCTTCAGAAGATATAAGTATTTATAAACAACTGTCTGCGTTGGCCATATACCATCAATAACAACCTTCTATGGCTGAGGAAATTAGGGAAAGATGCTGGAGGTGGATAGGTTACACATTGAGCAAATCATCAAACTGTGTCACAAGACAATCATTTACTTGAAATCCTAAAGGCCAAAAAAAAGTGGAAGACCCAGGAAGATATTGCGTCGGAAATTGAGAACAGACATGAAGAGAATGAAGAGCACTTGGGAAGAGCTGGAAAGGAAAGTCTAGGACAGAGTTGGTTGGAGAATGCTGGTGGGTGGCGTATCCTCCACATGGGGTAACAGGCATTCATTGATTGATTAGACCTCTTTCTCTAGTTAACTTGGCTGTAGCGTCGAGGAATAGCTTAGCTCGATTTGTTGTTGTGTTGCTAGTCCTACTTTCGTTAGCAGATATCGAAGTGTCATCTTAATTCATAATCTCTAGCACCTTACTTAAAGAATGGATAGCGATTTCATTACGATTAATGGTATATGTCTACGCACACACACTAGCCTCAAATGTATATTTGTTGTCAATATGCAAAATGAAAGCTTCATGATTGTAAACAAATCAAATGTAGTTAGATTCCTGTAGGACCTCGATTCAATTCCTGATGACATTTTAAAAGTATAATGATAATGGGTTCTATATTAAAACTAAACAGTTATTCACTACTATCTTTTTTTCCATTCAGACAGACAGTTACAACGTAGAACTTGGTACATGCGTACGTCAGTTCAAGTTGCCATGCCTCAATTAGCAGATAGAGATTAAATTGTCGAATCAAATCCCAGAGTAGGGAAGGTAGCAACAGAGTTAGTATTAATGGAAAGGAATAAAAATCGGAGATAAGATTTAAGAAAATGTGATCTAGTAAAGAAAAAATAATGATAATTTCAGAAACTTAGAATTTGGAGAAAGACAAGGAATGGATGCGCCTGCGCCATTGCCAACGATTTTGAGCCATACCACCCAAAGTCTCTAACCATTTATTACGAGCGTCACGCGGACCCCAACCAGGTAGTCTGCACCTACTAACATGTCTCAGCCTGATTGTCAATGACTTCATGGACTGGTGCCATGTTTTGGTTTGGCCACCCGTAGCTTTCTTCCAGCCTACTCCTACACTAGACAGCATTGCTCGTTGAGGTAGGCAGTGGTCAGGCATACGTAACATATCCTAACCACCTCAGCTGATGAAGATTTACTACTTTGTCAACAGACTTACCGTATTTACCTAGTACTCTATTCCTAATCCACGTATTGCTTAACCGGTAGTCCCAGCAAACACGAGCAATGCTTCGAAGACATCTATGATCGAATACTAGGAGCCTACGAATATCCTCTATCCTTAATGGCCATGTTTCATATCCATAATGTAAGACGGATCGAACTACTGCGCAGTAAACGCGTCGTTTGGTCAGTAGTCGGATGTCTCGCCTACACCACAGATGACGCAAATTTCCAAGAGCTAATCGGGCCTTATGTATACTCGCAGAGACTTCAGCAGACACCAGACCGTCAGTTTTTTTCCATTGGTTATCTAAGGTCACTTTGTGATATAGATCTACAAAATAATTTTATTTTATAACATTAATTCTAGGTAATATTAATCCATATGCAACGTATGCAGCAACCGGTTTCGGTGATCCTACGGATACAGTTGGTACAAGTGTTACATTAACAGGTCCTGGTGTTGGTGCTGCTACTGTCAAATCATCAGTAGTTTCTGCTTCAGTATTAGATGGTAAAATGATTGGACCAAGAGGTCTACGACCAACACGCGAATTAAGCATAAATCAAACGAATCACAATATGAATACATCAAAACCAGCTTGGAATACTGTATTCAGACGAGGTGAGTTTAACTTATTTTCAATTATAATAGGTATTATCACTAATGATGGATTTTTTCTTATTAGATTCATTCTATGATTTACCATTTGTAATCATGGTTTTATGGTTACTTATCGTATATTTGCCTAGTTATAGCAATGATGTATGCATATAGATGAAGAGATCCCAGACCATTCATTATTATACTTACTTACTTATGCCCGTTACTCCTCGCTGAGGAGCATAGGCCGCTCACCAGGGTTCTCCATTTAACTCTGTCCTGAGCAATCCTTTCCAATTGTTTCCAGTTGCTGTTCATCCTTTTAATGTCTGCTTCCAATTCTCGACGTAGTGTGTTCTTTGGCCTTCCTCCTTTCCGTTTCCCAACAAGATTCCATGTTAATTCTTGTCTCGTGATGCAGTCTGATGGTTTGCGTAATGTATATCCTATCCATTTCCAACGCCTTTTCCTGATTTCCTCTTCGGCTGGAAGTTGGTTTGTCCTCTCCCATAGTAAGGTGTTGCTGATGATTTCCGGCCAACGGACATTCAGTATCTTTCGTACGTAGTTGTTTATAAATACTTGTGACCGTCTGATGATGTTTGCAGTAATTCTCCAAGTTTCAGCTCCATACAGCAGGACTGTCTTCACGTTCAAATATTCATTATTATAAATACCAGTTATCTATTATCACACATCTAACATCATGATAAAAATTACCTGTCAATCTGTAATCATTTATTCTAGCCAAACAAACTAATGAAACATCCACTAACATTTAACAAGTTAACAATTGCATAATAATCGATTATTGAAGGCATCTTGATTCTATACATAATCAGCTAGTTGTAATCATGATAGCAGATTTTGAAGATTGAATGAAATCATATGATTGTAGTATTTGTGAGATAATAAATATCATCATGTTTTCCCTGTAAATTGAAAGTTATACCTCATTGACTGGTTTATTAGTTGACTTGAAATTCAGTTTTCTAGTGGTAGTAGTATCGACAATATGCATATTTTCTATTCTTTATTAACTTATTGTATTATTGGATTTTTTAATTTTCAGGTCTTTCAATTCCTTCAAATCCAGACTCTATGATCACTACTCTATCTGGGCATCATTATCATTATCCTAATTTAGATTCATCATTTGGTGGTGGCAGTTCTACTTTAAGTCGTCCACATCTTATTCGTGTTGGTTCTAGTGGGCGGTTAGCATTGTTGCCTCAACATATGATTGATCCACGATTAATTCCACCATCAACAGCTGCTCTAATTGATCCTATGATGCTTGGACCATATGATAATGGTACATTAGAAGGTGGTGATTCTGAAGGAACAGTTGATGAATTCTCTAGATCATCAGTCTTAGGTCCTTTAAGAAATGAATTAACACGAAGAGTGAATTCATTTGAATCATTACGTCAACTACCAAGAGGACGTAAGTGCATGTATACATATATTTTAAGTTTTTTCTCAATCTTTATCAAATTTAATAGTTGTAGTGTTTGTTACGAATGTCCAACCACTGATTCCTCCCTACATGCAGTTATGGTTAAAGTAGTAAGTAGTTGGAACAAAATCTAAAGGTCAACTACGTTCTTAATCGCGATCGCGTCCAACAGTCGAATTCATGACTCATTTAATCGTATTTAGGCTCATTACTAGATGATATACTTAGTTTCGAGTGTTGATGTTCGCATTACGTCTTGAACGGAGTTCATTTGTGTGAATGCCAATACTGGGATACATATCCACCAAAGTTATGACGAATATCAAGTAGGATGAGATTTATTTCCTGAATATCATTTGCCTTCTTTGTAAAACTTCTATTCCTCGTCTTTTGTTTCCTATTTAGAGATTAGTAATTAGTTAGGAAGTTGGTGTCTATTCTTTCACGTAGAAGTTGTATCCGTGCACTGGTTCACAGTGAATAGCTGCTGAATGATTTAACCATTCAACTTTTAATATCAAAGCATACATTGTCAATATTTAGGAATCTTTAAAATTTAATTGATTGTCTTCATTGGTTTCGATTTTTCAGAATTGTTTGTGTATTTTGGTAGATTTGACCTCATGATTGATACTTTCCGTATGTGTTGATAGATTAGATCTATGTCGACATTCATCTACTGATTGAGTATTAAAATCAATACTGGGCTTCTATAATTCTCTGGATTCCTTGGATTCGTCGGCGATTTTCCTTTATGATATAGTTACATGTATTATTCTTAGAGTATTTTTACTGTCCACCATATGTTCTTTTTTGAAGGCTCACAAACTTATCATCAAGGTTTTGCAGCTTGTGTACCAGGCGGTGGACGGACCTTATTTCCTATTGGGTTGAATGCATCTAGATCGGTTGTTGGCCCAAATGTTGCTGTTTCGTTCTATGAATCCAGTGGCGGTGGTGTTCAACCCTCTGACCCTTCTGTTGCATATCGTGGAAGTGTCCTGTCAAGTACTACAGTTTCATCAAATCATGAAGAATTAATGCAGGCTTATGAATATGGTCGAAAGCATCAACTAAGATCTTGTCTTACTTTACCATCGAATACTGTATTGCTACCTCATCTTATGCCTTCTAATGTTGGTGCACGACTTATTCCTACGCATCATCATATGAATGTAGGTCTTGATCATCAACATCATCAGCCCTTTCTTCATCACCACTCTTCAACTGGTGCTGCTGTTGTAACCCATCCAACACTGGGTACTTCTGGTGGTGGTATGAATGCTGCTGGAATTAGAGAAAGTGAAATCAGTGGAGAATCTGGGTCAAGTGAAGCTACCGATTCAGGTATTAGGCAATTTACTCAACAACCACCTCAACCTGATGAAGCACGACATGCAGCTTGTGAAATTCCATTTGTTTATGATGGTAAGTATGTATTTGTTATCGTTGTATACCTTTCATTGCAGAAAAGAATTAATTAACAAGCTCACCTTCCAAGCGTGATCATGGGTGTTTTCTGTGGCATCAGGGTGGTCATCACTTTCTGTTTATCTATATCATGGAAGTGTTGTTCATATAGGGCCTGGATATGAGTTTTAGTATGGAGGTAGACTTGAAAACCTGGCAGCATGATCACAGTGCTTAAGAGATAACTCGTTGAGTCTCGTCACATAGATAGTATTTTCGTGGGTAATTTCATGCTAGCAATATGCTTTTTAGACTTTACTACGAGAACGTTAATTTATGGGGCAACGTAGGATGTGTTTTTGTAGCCTACCTTCTGCTGTATAAAGATATCATTTCTACCAATCCTGGTTGTCCGCTTTTAGTGATACTACTTTCTTGATATGATAAAAGTCAAAAGAATGACTATTCTACCCAATACCGTTACACTAGTTGATCACAGCGTGTAAGTCCAACAACTATGTCATAGTAGCTAGTACAGTCAGATATCAAGGTGATAAGTCTTATGAGTAGTAGGCAGAGTAATCAACCTTTGGCTTGTTATATTCACATGATGTCTACTCAATTGGTTGATTAACTTACCCCTGCATCCATTCATAAATTGAATTTATATTGTTATATGTATTGATTGCAAATTAACTTAAATACGGTACTTCAAAAAGTTCTTTAGTATTCTTGGAATTACGTCGGTACCGGATTTTGTCCAGAGTTCTCTGCATCAATTTCTTGAAATGATAATATATGGTAGCTTTTTACTCGTAGTTTGTGTTTATGAATACGTAGGTGACGTGAAAATGTAGTCACTTTCATGTGGTGTTCATCAGAGCCCCTTCATATACCTCTTTTTATTTAATCTCATCATAGATATCATCCTAAAATGTAAACTCTTTGTCCAACTTTTAGACAACTGATGTCTTATCAGAAGACTCAATTTTCCACTTAGCATACATTTCTCTCCCTGTAAATACAAAATCTCACTTCATGACTGGTCTGTATTATTTTGTAGAATGATCCCACGGAGTGAAGTAGTTGATTGAATTGATTGCGACACCGGATAACGTCATCGCTAAGAACTGATCTTAGTAGCCCAGGTGCATTCACGTTTCTGTTCTACTAGATCTTATTTTCCTTTATTCTTTCCCGCATACCTTTTCATTGCCTGTCTTTGCACTGTATACTGATGTCGTTTAGCTAATTAGGTATGGCAATTTGCGCTAAGGCGTATATGCTAGATTCTACAGAATGGTTCTTTGAAAAAGTAATCTTAGTGAATATAATTGTTTGTGTAGCCAAATAGACATATTTGTTCTAAAATATACCATTTCTGCTTCTTTCTATAGCTAATCAACTGAATTCTCGACGTATTATTCCTGTCACTTGTGTTGGTACATCGTTACATCATCATCGTGCAAACGATACTTCGTTAATCGGTTTATCGCATACAAAATCTGGTAATCGTTTACAACAATCAAGATTTATTCGATGCGATTCTGACTGTCCATCTGATATGACAGACACATATGCTACTGTAGATTACAATAGCGGTGGTGGTGGAGTCAGTGGTGTAGTACCACCCTATAATTTATTATCATCGACACAACAAAATTCTATTCGAGGTAATCAGTTAGTTGGAGGAGGACTTCAGAAAAACTTATATGGATATAAAATAGATGGTAATATTATGCCACGTTCTTATCAACCACTACCTGCCCCTCCAACATTATCTACAATTGGATAGTAAGATATAAACGTTTTCTTCAATTTATCATGCTTTTATATTTGCTATGGTCGAGCTTCCTAAAAACAGATTCCTTTATGACTACTTCACCATTGTCTTTGATCCCTTACTAGCTACTTTGATTTGAGCCGCTAAGAATGCAAGGTGAAATTCGTTATGTTCAGTTAGTTATAAGCAGCATAGTATATGCTGCTTATATGTACAGAATTGTCAAGATAAACATCAGACTTATATAAGTAGTAGTTGTACTATAAGTAATATCTGTAGTAGAAAGGTATAGAGAATATAATTAAAGTACTGATTTGTTGCTAAAGGTATATTAAAAAGATCAAAGCTTAGTATTTAAACTAGTACAAATAGTGCCCATTGCTATTGATCAGTTATCACCGCCAATCATAATTATTATGACCCCGATTAAGTAGTTCACATTTACCATTATATCTCAAAACAACAGTCATTGATTCTATTAATTGATGCTACCTTTTAGTTTAATTTTTCGTAGCTTTCTCTGATATGCTGTAGTGATTCTTATGCATCGTAAGAGTTGGAAATAAGTAGTTTACATGTCAATCGCTTAATTTTATTCTTCCCTCTTATCTTCATTGTTGTCTTTTCTTTTTTTCTTTTTTATTAGTTGTGATAGTGATCAATCGACAGCCTATGGCGGTCGTACAACATGTAATAATGATGAAGTTGATCAATGCCAACAAACTTCCTACTATTATCAACGTCATCATCATCCATCATCCACTGTAACTAATATTATTACATCGGGTACTAGTAATAATAATAATAATAAGCAATCAATTAGTAGTAGTGAATTTATTAATTATTCAAACACTGCATCATTATCTCATAAAATTCTTGGGTCGGATTCTAGCCAAATGAGACGAAGAGCTCTACCAATTAGTATGTCTACAAATAATCGAGGTAAGTAAAATGTTTGTTTATTAAATGTAATTTTAATTTGATAAAGATAAATCATTATGTAATAGATACAATATTGTTAATTATGGTGATTAGACTGATAGAGAACAAAACAGCGAAGTGGGTCAGTGAGGAGATGGATCACCTTAAATATGAACACCATTTATTTCTAGTTTCAAAGAAACACCTGTGGTCTTGATGTATGTATTTATGTATGATCAACATAAAACCTGGCACATACGTGCATCGGTCCAAGTTACCATACCTCTATAGCACAGTAAGATTACGGTATTCGCGAGGACCCCAACTAGGCAGTCAGCATCTACCGACACGACTCGAAGCTGACTGATGCAATGTTTTGGTTTGACAGCAGCTAACTCTCTTCCATCATGTCCGTATATCAGCCAACATCGCGTGTCGAAACACGGTGGTTGGCCATACGTACTACATGTACAAACCACTTCGATCGATGAAGATTCATAACTTCGTTGACTGATTTACCATGTTTACCTAACACCCGTCGTGTAACCTCGTTATTGCTTAATTGGTGGTTCCAACTGATGCAAGCGATGTTTCCAAGACCTCAATAGTCAAATATCCATAACCTTCGAATGTCATTTATCACTAATGGTGACGTCTCACATCCATGCAGTAAGACAGAGCGAACTTTTCGCAGTATACTCTTCCTTTCTTTGAGAGACGAATATCTCGCCTGCACCATAGGTGACGCAGTTTGAGAATTTTGAATTCGTACTGAGATTTCGTCAGAGACAACTTGAGCCATTCTTACACATCCTCCAGCTTTAATAAAAGGATCGTAGGAGTTAAATTGCACATCAATAAAGCAACTCAAAAGCATGGACGATCAAGCGGTGACAAAAACCGTTAACAGCGTTACGAGTGATTGTAAAGAGACAGTTGATCCAGGATGAAAGATGTTATTGCGATGAATCGTCAGAATCCTGGAGTTTTCATTGATTTACAAACGTTCTATTCAGTTACCATTTGGTAGAATTTCTAGAGAGTTTGATACTTCGTCGTTTAGTTTGTGAAATGGATTGGTTCTTGCTGTTGGATTGGTTGATTTACAATATCGATTCCTGGTCAATTGAAAACTATGAATATGCATAATGTTTTGCATATATTCGATTCTAACTGAGGCAAAACTCCCCTCCTACTCTTCTATCTTTTTGATTTGCAGCTTGGGAGGTTTCTAGAGAATTGAGTTTCGAATAACTAGTACTCAGATTAGTAATCTATATTAATGCGCAGACACAAGATTTATCACTTCAGAATCATTATCATTTGCAAGCCATTATTTTCCGAATATCTTCATCTGACGGGCTATGCTTTAATGTAAGGCAGTTGGAAATAGTCTGCCGTAAATCCTGGGACTAATCGTAATTGATACTTACTAACATGGGATCACTGGTACTCCGAATAGCGATCGGGCATCACATCACTTCGTTCCATTGTCTGTGAAATATTTATGTTATGACTGATTAATCAATGGCATTCGATAATTACTAAGAAACCAAACAACCACGTGTGGTCTTTGATTTCTCAGTTAGCTCAAAAGTAACAGTCTCAGATTAAATCTTCCTAACACTATACACTTTAGTACCATGTAAAGTATCGAAGTGTCAACTTGCATGAAACCTAGGTTAATCAGTCTGTTGTCGATTTCTTCCAAACATTATCATCAGCAGCAGCAACGTAGAACTGGGCACATACGACTGTAGGTTCAAGTTGCCATACCACACTAGCACTACGAGATTATTGAGGTAACGTATAGACAGAATACAAGAGGGAAGAGTAAAGTAAAGATGTCCAGAAAATAACAATAGAATTCAAGATCTAGATGAGGTTAAAGAATGAATACACTTGAGCCACTGTGACCGATTCTGAGCCATATCGCCTAGTGTCTCCAGTCATTCATTGTGATTATCACGCGGACCCCAACCAGGTAGTCTACATCTACCTACATAGCTTAGACCAGTAGTCAAGGTCTTTATGGACTGATGCCATGTTTTGGTTTGGCCGCCCTTACCCTTCCTCCATTCTACTTCAGCCCTAGCCAATATCACGCAACCGGGTGAACGGTGGTCGGTCGTCCAAATACTACATATTCTTGGTTTCTTGTAAATTTATTAGGTAGTAAGGGGGTGTATGTTTGGATCTTCTCATTGATTTATCATGAAGTGAAATTGATGAGTCTCATGTATATTTAGCTGTTGAGTTGCAAATACAGCGAAATGCACATCCTAAATTCTGCTTACTAGTCACAATTCAACTTAATCAATGCGTTATTATTAGTTTTATCCTTCTTATCTTACTATACATTATCTCTGTATTTGTTAATGGCATAGATTTACGCAGACAATCAACCACTAGTCGTACAAATAATTCTCGTCAATTGGATAAACTACATTCAAGACAATTATCAGAAATTACTGGTGAAGAAAGTGTTGGACTACTTTCAGCTACAGCATCCAATATTTCGTAAGTTAATAGAATGTTTATAATGAACTAGTCATTCATGAAGTTCTAGTATTATTCATTGATAAGAAAATTCTTGATCTATCAAAGTGTATTGTATACTTGATTTGAAGCTGTACTATCATATATGTGAGTTAGTGGTACTAGTCAACTGAAATATATGAAATAGGGTTTGGACCTGGAATGTAATGAGTAAATTTTGAATCTATTGAAGGTGATCTAAAGGTTTTTCATACTCCCTGAAAAATTTTATAGATCATAACGTTGAAATCAATGTGAAATGAAGTTTATTCGTGTTTAATCAATAACTTGACTGTAGAGTTACATCGGAATGTGTAACATATATTCCCTCTCATTATTAACTGTTTAACTGGATTCATGTACATCTTAATGTTTGTGCTTACATTGAAAATCGAATCCAGACAGACAGACAGACAGACAGTTACAACGTAGAACTTGGTACATGTGTACATCAGTTCAAGTTGCCATACATAAATTAGAGGATAAAGATTAAATTGTTGGATCAAATCACAGAGTAGGGGAGGTAGCAACAGAGTCAGTATTAATGGAAAGCAATAAAGATCTGAGATAAGATTTAAGCAAATATGATCTAGTAAAGAAAAAATAATGATAAGTTCAGAAACTTAGAATTTGGAGAAAGACAAGGAATGGATGCACCTACGCCATTGCTAACGATTTTGAGCCATACCACCCAAAGTCTGTAACTATTTGTGATGATCACCACGCGGACCCCAACTAGGTAGTCTACACTTATTAACATGGCTCAGCCTAGGTGCCAATGACTTCATGGACTAGTGCCATGTTTTAGTTTGGCTGCCCCTAGCTTTCTTCCAAAATCGAATTCAACATGTAACATTTTCGAAATTCATTGACTTATTGAATAAAGTATATAATAAACTTTTTAATTTAATCATCTGGATGCTTCCTCTTCTCTAGCTAACTTCTTACAATTGAATTATGAATTAAAGACAGAGAAAAGTTTGAATGTAGTGATTGAAATCTTACGCTAATTGATTGAAGTCAGAAGTGTAAATTCATTGAATGTTAGCTTAGTAGTTTGAAGGATATAACTAAAAATCTTAAGATTGATCATTGATGTAACTATGGATGTACACTGCTAAAGATTACTGTACTAGGGAAAACAACTGTTGTTTTTTGTCCAGTCTTTCACTGACTGTTTAAATGAAGTTAGCTCATGATGCGAGATTCATATCTCTACAACATTTAATAGTAATAGTACGAAAGTTTGTTTATAATAGAATGTCTTGTATACAAAACCCCTATGGAGTACGTATTATTTATTTATCCATGATATAACGTTTGAGTTTTCTATACGTTTCTATAGACACTGATTGGCTAAAGTAATTTCTATATTTTCCCATCTCCTGAGAGGTATTCTGCTAAGAGTTCTAGAGATCTAGAAATATTACTTATTGTGGGTAATAAGAAGTAAGCTGCTCAGTCAGTGAGGATGTGATATCTCCCGTTGTACATTAATCACTAAATAATGTTGTTCGGATCCTATGTATAAGTGAATTTGTAATGTGATCACTGATGTGTAAATAATTCGAAATTGCATGCTCTAAATTGTTATGGAAGGTAGTTTATAGTTAGCCAGTAGATAATCCTGCTTGTTCGTTCCATTTAACACCAGTAGACATTAATGTTTACCTACAGCCTTGAAATCACTTGTAGATTCGATCCACTTTTCTAGTCTACTCGTTAATCATGTCCCCTGAGTAGTTTGCTGATAAATGACCTTTTTCCAGGAAGCATCACTTCCGTCAATATTGCAGACACTCCTTATTGTGGAGGATCACCATGTTGTATAATACCTTAATCGATCAGAGTTTTTATAAACTGAGTAACTTGTTTAGGATCCACATACTCGAATAAATAACTAGTGCATTGGTTGAGGTCCACGCGAATGCCGTAAGCACTGGTTGAAAACATTGGGTGATATTACTGATAATGGATCACAGTGTCGCAGGCATATCCAGTTGTTGTTGCTGTTGTTGTTGTAAGCTTCAAATTCTTTATTCCTCCTCCTCCTCCTCCTCCTCCTCCTCCTCCTCCTCCTCCTCCTCCTCCTCCTCCTCCTCCTCCTCCTCCTCCTCCTCCTCCTCCTCCTCCTCCTCCTCCTCCTCCTCCTCCTCCTCCTCCTCCTCCTCCTCCTCCTCCTCCTCCTCCTCCTCCTCCTCCTCCTCCTCCTCCTCCTCCTCCTCCTCCTCCTCCTCCTCCTCCTCCTCCTCCTCCTCCTCCTCCTCCTCCTCCTCCTCCTCCTCCTCCTCCTCCTCCTCCTCCTCCTCCTCCTCCTCCTCCTCCTCCTCCTCCTCCTCCTCCTCCTCCTCCTCCTCCTCCTCCTCCTCCTCCTCCTCCTCCTCCTCCTCCTCCTCCTCCTCCTCCTCCTCCTCCTCCTCCTCCTCCTCCTCCTCCTCCTCCTCCTCCTCCTCCTCCTCCTCCTCCTCCTCCTCCTCCTCCTCCTCCTCCTCCTCCTCCTCCTCCTCCTCCTCCTCCTCCTCCTCCTCCTCCTCCTCCTCGTGTCGCAGGCATATCCAGTTGTTGTTGCTGTTGTTGTTGTAAGCTTCAAATTCTTTCATAACTTTCTACGTTCAGTTAACCATATTCTATATGTTTACACTCCTTGTTATCCTTAGTATTATTATTATCTTTGAAGTAACTTCTACGAATGTGTTATTAATGTTGCTGTGCTTAAGACGTATGACACGTTGGACTGATGTATACATATGCCAAGTTCTATATTGATCATGTATACCTACTTTTTATACATTCTTTTCATTTGTTATATTATTCTTAACGTTTTCTTTGATTACATTACTGTAGATATTCACATGATGTGTATAATTCAACAATGCATAGTCATGTCTATGGTACTACTACTATTACTACTAGTACTACCGCTACTCCTCCTCCTCCTCCTCCTCCTCCTCTTAGTACTACTACTACTACTATAACTACGACTGCTGCAACTAATATGATTACTGGAGTTTTACGAAATTCCAATAACATCAATATAATTAATTCTTCAAATGATATTATTTATCCTATTAATGATATTAACAGTATTGGTGGTTATCAGGGAAACATTTCTTCTTCACATCAATCTGAATCAACAGAAGAAAATGTCTACACTTCAGAATTTGTATTAGTCTAATTTATTTCATATTTTCTTTTCTTTTTTTTTTCTTATTTAATTACTTAAATCATATTTAATACTACTGATATAGTTTATAAGCATATTCATTTATACTTTAACAATTCATTCATCATAAAGCGATATAACAAAGGAAGAGAAACACACAGAGAGAGAGTATGAGAAGTAATCAAACTGACGTTATGTAATAACAATGATGTTGATTACGTAATCTATTATTTTTTTTCTTTATCAATATATTTCTATTGATACACATTTTTGTTTTAGATTACATGTAAATATCTTTGAATTCTTTGCATTTCTTACACTTTATCTTTTTTGTTTTCTTTTTTTTTTATTTATTAATTATTATTGTTTCTAGGCCTCATTTATGTGTTGTTGTTGTTGTTGTTGTTGTTTTATTTGTTTCGATGTGTGTATGTTAATGTTATTGGTTACTAAGTGAATTGAATGGTTGTACACATACACATATACACACACACACACCCCCTTTTGGCTTATTCTAATTTTTACTCTATTCAAATCATATAAACAATTGATAACTTTATCTTAGTCTGTATTGAATTATAAATTAACTTGTAAATAATAGACGTGTAATTGTAATTGTAACTATCGATATTTTGTAATCATTTCTTGACTTTTTTTTTCTTCTTGTGTATACGTTTTTATTGATTATTGATTTATTTTTTATGAGGAGAACAAAATCACATTAAAAATTTCATTTTAATACAATGTATACACTTAATTCAATATTATCGTTGCCGTCCCCCCCCCTCCCCTTACTTCCTCCTCTCCGTCATCTCCGATTGTTTTCCACCCCTTCAGCTTTGGTTATCGTAAAGAGAAATGTAAAAAAGAAAAAAGATGTATGTTGTTTGTTTTTTTTAAATGGAAAATATACAATTTCTGTTTCTGTTGTAAACAATTAAAGATTGATATCTATTGATTAAATGAAGAGATAAGGAGAGAGAGAGAGAGAGAGAGTGAGGATAGAAAGGTGGATTAAGTAATGGAGAATTTTTATATAGTTAGTAACTAAAATTTATTAAATGTACATGTATAAACTATATTCATATTGATATTTGTAATCACTATGACAACTAGTCAGTCATTTTTATCTTCTTTGTTAAAATTCTACGTTTTTTATGTTCATTCATGTGAACAATGTACACACACAATCAATCAGTCAGTCAGATACAAATACATTCATCTATGCATGTAAATCAACTACTTCAGATTTCTTTAAATTAAGTTAACTTCATTGAATGAAATTAATAATCCCTATCATTGATTACCAATTTTAATCGGAATAGTACAAAAAGATTAAATGTTCACCCCCCCCCCCTAAAAAAAATGAAATTTAATGTATACACTCTACAAGAAGTGAAATAACAACAATCTAATAGTATTCCCTAATAGTCCTGGTAACATGAATCTATGACATATTCATTATTCTTATTCTTTAGTAGTCATAATAGTAGTACATATAGTACTACTAGTAGTATGTACATCTTCATTTGTTACTACTCTTACTTTCTATTAATGATTAGTAACAATGATCATATTGATTATATCTGAGAAATAATTTGTAAGCCAATATTGTATTTCTAATCAACACAAAATAATTTTATGCATGTAACTATGTATGTGTCTGTGTATGTGTATGTGTATGTGTGTATGCGTGCATGTTACATACATGTAATTAAAATATACTAGTCAATGTATTTTCTTAGCACAATTACGTAACTGGGATAGAATGATATGCATAGAGAGTGTTATGTTAGAAATGAATTGCTGAGGTGAGAGAAGTGACGACATGTTGCTATGTATATGAAATTTAATTGTAAACTGAAAATATATTTCTTCATAAAAAAAAAAAAGAAAGAAAGAAAAAATTTCTTCTTCTATATTGTATCTATGAGAATAGTGAAATTTATTGATTAACTTTTGATCTTTCTTTATCTTCTATACATATTTGAGTAGAATTCACTGGTATCGACGTTTTTTTCCCTTTTTTTTTCTCTTTCTTTTGTTTTTTCTTCGATAAAAATAATGCTTAATAAACAATTTTCGTGAATTCTTCTTTTTTTAACTTCTTTATTCTACAAATTATTGATTAATATGTGTCTAGAACATCATTATCATCATGATGATCAATGCCTGTTAACTTATGTGGAGTATAGGTCGCCTACCAGCATTCTCCAACCAACTCTGTCCTAGGCTTTCCTTTCTAACCCTTCCAAAGTGCTCTTCATGTCTGTCTCCAATTCCCGACGTAATGTGTTCCTGGATCTTCCTCTTTTCCTTTGGCATTTAGGATTCTAAGTCAGTGCTTGTCTTGTGACACAGTTTGATGGTTTCCTCAGTGTGTGTCCAATCCACCTCCAGCGTCTTTTTCTAGTTTCTTCCTCGGCTGGAAGCTAGTTGATTAGTTCTCTGCCACAGAAGGTTGTTGTTGATGGTATCTGGCCTACGAATCCGAAGTATCTTACGCAGACAATTGTTTATAAATACTTATATCTTCTGAAGAATGCTTTTCGTAGTTCTCCAAGTTTCAGCTGCATATAACAGAACTGTGTTCACATTTGTATT
Organism: Schistosoma mekongi; assembly: GCA_034768735.1. Lineage (NCBI taxonomy): Eukaryota > Metazoa > Platyhelminthes > Trematoda > Strigeidida > Schistosomatidae > Schistosoma > Schistosoma mekongi. The sequence goes on from CM068312.1 coordinate 17,400,494, forward strand.
GAAAACATCTACTTTAATATTGACTGACAGTTGGTTAGAGTTCCAGATGTTTTCGAGTTGTAGAAATGCTACCCTTGCCTTACGAATCCGCACCTTCACATCCGAATCAGACCCTCCTTGTTTGTCGATGATGCTGCCCAAATATGTAAAGGTTTCAACATCTTCCTGAATTTCTCCGTCAAGTGTAATTGGGTTAGTGTTTATTGTTTTGTATCGGAGGATCTAGCTTTTCCCTTTGTGTATGTTGAGGCCTACTGCAAGCTGTAGGTGCCGCTGCTTTAATGTTCGTCTTCATCTACATTTGATGTTGTGTGTGGGATAGAAGAGCTAGTTCTGTCATCTGCAAAGTCCAAGTCATTTGGTTTCAGTCTTCATGATCCAGTCGATGACTAGTAGGAAGAGGAAGGGCGAGAGTTAGCAGCCTTGTCTGACACCAGTCTTCACTTCGAATGTATTTGTGAGCTGACCTCCATACACGATTTAACAATGTAGCCCGTCGTAAGAATTCCGTATGATGTTGACTATCTTTTCGGGTACGCCATAATGTCGTAGAAGACTCCATAATATTCTCCTATCCACGCTGCCGAATGCTTTTTCATTCGATAGCGTGTACGTGTCTAGAGAATGTACAGTAAATGATAAGTGCATAACGTATTACTTACTAAAGTAACAAGATCAACTTTATGAAATGGTGATGTAATTTGATTTAAATGTCTGTAACTTTTAATCTATTCATATGGTAAGTGATATCATAAATCATAAGGTAAAATGTAGTTATCTGCTTTACCTACCAGTAAAAAGAACAGGTACATTTACTCGTTTGTAGATTTGGAAATACATTTGTAACTTAGGTTACAACATTAGGAACCGAATTCAAAATGAAAGGCCCTTACGTTGTCCAACTTCGAAGAACAATAGGAGTTCGGAGAACTAGGAATAGACACTTAACTTCTTGTAATTTTTGATTATATCTACTAAATACAACGTAGATTTAGTAATAACTGAAAGATTCTCAACCTCACTTACTAATTAAAGCAGGTGATTTTAACTCCATGGTAAACAGAGTGAGTCACAGTGAAAAAAGAAACAAATGAATTAATCCCAAAGCTTCAGCTAAATGAAGTTACAACAGTAATTTTTCGCTTCAGTCGTAATCAGAGAAGTGTTCATTCTTAGCAAAAACATTAAGCATAAAGATATCATCTGATCTGGTGATTTCTAACAGGAAATCTACAACAGATATAGATACAACATACTACTAACAGCTGTCGTTGGAGAGTTGACAAGAAACTTTTACTATTTTGCGAAGGATTCACATAAACTACCTGTGATGCAAGCAAGCTTCCATATGTCTCATTGAACGAATGTAATAAGCCCGAAAATTCGAATGCCAGGGATTTATTTAAAGATCAAGTTTAGACACTGAGCAATACGAAGATTACGTTCATCTCAAGGTAGTCTGTATGATCAAGAATCTATGAAAATAGCAATATGAAACAAAGTTTTTAGGGAAAATCTAATACAAAGGGATATGAACACGATGAGAGGTACAGAAAACTGACATTGGATGTAGTAAAATGCTTACAGAATTATCAACAGCAGCGTTGAGCAATGAAAGCAAACATGCAAGAGGCAGTAACTTAAGATGATACAACAAATCACTAGATATTTTGTTACCTGCAATGCCCACTGGATGTTTACTTAACAATTAGGACTCAAATATACGATGCAACAGTTGGCTGTGCATTACTTTTAAACCTTAAAACTGGTTTGATTTCCAACCATCCCGTTGTAGATTCTAAATCTCTTCCAACTGCTTAGGCTTGAGCAACCACTTAGAATGGCTAGTCTATATGCACAATTCTATACTTAGTTAGGATTCAAGGAGTTGCCCGTAAAACATTTCAATAGAGCTCGATTTTACTTATACTAATCAGTGACCAAAAGTATTGATCCTGTGATAGACAGTGAGATCAATAAGGGGATAATAGGGGAAAATTGATAATTCACTTTGAAAATCAGCACTTTCTCCAATAGATTTGTAAGTAAAGTAAATTTTAAAAAAAAATCTACTTTATTCCGTTATTTACTATTCTACAGTTTATGTAACTCGGCCCGGAATCCCCTTACTGTTGCTGCCGGTCTCAAGCTCGGATATAGAAGGATGATTGGGCATGCGGTTATCAACTATATCCCGTTATCACAATGGTAATAGTTAGTTAAATTAACAAAAAGCATGACACACTTGTAAATCGGTGTAAGTTACAACGTTGTACCAGCACAGCATGATCGATACCAAAATATTTACTGACATCAATGACTAAAACGATTACACAGACAGAGAAGACAATTAATTCGAGGAAGTATATATATATCGTAAATTTTAGCTCAAGATCTAAGCGAAAAGAAAGATCAAATTAATCTGAGCTTTACTACCCAGAGTTACCAATCATAGGTAACAAGAATTACAACAACACTAACAAGATATTGTCTGCACTTACCAACAAGGCTCAGACAATAAAAGATAATCAACAACTTCAGGGATTTATACTGTATTTTGATTTATCCATTCTTCACTTTCTTCCATTATGTTATCACCTAGTCATCAATACGTGCATCCTTGTTTCTGTTTGCTTGTATTAATTTGAATTCAAACAATTTAACGACTGTTATGTTCTAGTATGGAACTCCTCAGCAATGTTCATCCCAGTTTCCGTACTAGGGACTTCGGGTTCACAGCAAAAGCCGAACCCTCTTCCTTGGTCGTTCTCTTGTCATTTGACCATGAGGATTCCAAGTTGGTGCTCATTTGTGATTCAGTTTGGTGATTTCCTGATTGTATGTTCTATCCACTTTCACCATCTCTTTTTAATTTCCTCCTGAGATAAAAGTTAGACGGCCACAGAAAGTTGTTACTGATAGAGTCTGGCCATCAGTTCCGAAGTACCCTACGCAGACAGCTGTTCATAAATGAATGATGTTTTCTATAGTTCTCTAAGTTTCAGCTCCATGCAATAGAACTATCTTCACATTTGTATTGATAATTCAGACTTTAATGTTGTCTTATATTAGAATAATCTAAAATGCGAAAGAATTTCATCAATATAAGTAGTATATGATGAGTGACTATTTCGAAAGTTAATATAGTGTAGAAATCTTTACATACTTAGTCAGCATTATTAATAAACAAGGAGGGTCTAATACAGATGTAAAGGAACGAATTGGCAAGGCAATGCGAACATTACTATAATTGGAAAACATCTGGAACTCAAACCAACTGTCAACCAATATTTAAGTCAGAATTATCAATACAAATATGAAGACAGTTTTGTTATACGGAGCTGGAACATTTGGAAAACTATGAAAAGCATTATATAAACAACTGTCTGCGTAAGATACTTCGGATCCGATGGCCAGATACCATCAACAACAATCTGTCGTACCAGAGAACAAATCAACTTTCACAAGAGGAAGAAATTAAGAAAAGGCTTTGTAGGTGAATAGAACACACATTGGGTAAATCACTAAAGTACATCACTAGACAAGTAGTAACTTGGTACTCTGAAAACAAAAGGAAAATCGGAAGACTTAAGAATACAGTGCTTTAGGAATTAGGGACAGACATGAAGAGAATGAAGTGCACATGAAAAGTGCCAGTGAAGAAAGCCGAGGACAGAGTTGATTGGATAATACTGGTCACCAGCCTATGCTCCACGTGGGGTATCAGGGATTGGTTGATTAATTGGTTGATACTATAAATTGGCAAATGACAAACTTAGTTCAAGATGAACAATGAAGTACATCAATTAACTCTAGATTTTAAAGAAGATGTTGAATGAATACAACTAGAAGTACTTAAATTGAAGTTGTTCTATTGCTCAAAATCTTCAATCATTTGTGATAACTGAGAAGTATTCACCTATAAATAATATTGAAGCAAACCATTGCTTATCGATGAAATGTTTATTCTGACTTCATATTTATAAATCCATTCAATCGTTTTAGTTGGAATGTGACTAGGAAGCGGAATCCAGAACGCTCGGATATTTAGAACTCGTCAACTGGATGCATCCCAATATTGATGTTCACACCGAGATGGTGGATGCAGTGGCTTTTGGCATAAAATAGATTGAGTCCGAATTCTGGTGTGAATATCAACACTAGAATGTAGGTACCTCCCAAATAGGACGAAATGCATGTCCTGGATTTCGGTTACCAGTCACAAGCCAACTCAATCAATGGTATAAAAATTCTTAGGGATGAGGCCCTATTATAAACCAAGGCAAATGTGAAGGTCGAATATATTTCTTCTGTACATATGAGTTCCGTTACTTCGAGTTGATGCCTAAAGCTTCCACTAAGTATTCTGACACCTTTAAACAAATTATTCGGTACTTTGTATAAAATTGAAAAGGTTTTATCAATTATGATTTTATGATCTTAGTCTAGTTGATGGCTACTGAAGCAGATGCTCCACTGACAATAAACATTACGTAAGCCATTCCCTTAATAAAATCAAATGTAGTGAATGATACGAAGTTATTACTGTTAAACACGGAATCATAATAGATTTGTGACCGTACTTTATAATAAATCCGCCATACGGTCTAGATTAGTAGAGGTCTTTTCTTAATCACTGCGCACAGTACGGTGAGTTCCTGTCTCAAAAATAAGAATAGCTGACATTATGCGTATACGCTTGATTGTAGCCATCTTTAACTCTGAACTCAGGTCCATGGCGGTTATGTAACGAAAATATTGTTGAACTAATCGTAGATATTTATTTACGTATTCTGTCATTATTGAATTTTTGGTTGATCTTTACAGCTTCTGATAAACTTGCACATATTCACGTTAGGTACAATCTACGAAAATGAGGAAGACACTAACAACCGTTCACATCTCTTAAAGTATTCTCAGTTTCATTATAGTAGGTGTTGGGATGTCTCCCAGAAACCTCAACGAAGCCTCCAGTACCCTTGAAGGAGTTGGGGGGGGCATTGCGTTGAATCACTGATCGGTAGCACCCTCTAGAATCTCGTCGTGGAGCGTTCTAAATGGATAAAAGATGAGACTCCTTAGTTTGTATTGGATGGATTATGATACTGATTTTATTGTTTCAGAAAACAAGAAATATACGAATATTTTGTACGTAACTCACTCTCCATTTTACTGGAATTAAGTTCCTGACTTCTTCTTATGACGTGATGAAAGAGAGGGTTTGGATTGGTTGGCGCGAACGCCAATGAGATGTGCCCAGTTGATACTGTGTGACTGACCTAAGCCCACTCACCCCCCCAAGGCCGACAATAGAAGAACCAGAATTGGGAACCGGAAAACGGAGAGAGCAAAATCTAAGAACCGAGATTGAAGATCGTATTGTAATTTAATCATGCCTTCATACATACATTAAACTAGACCACACACTAAACCAATCAACAATCTAACGTTAATACAGAACAAAGGAAAAAGTGGCAGTGAATGGCTACAACTTGTACACAATTAAGTAAACGTAGTTCATAGTAATAAACAATATACCAAGAGTAAATAACCTAAACGAAAGGACCGGGTAAGGGGAACATAACAGTCATAGAAATCAATAGGTTACGTTGTCCAGAGTTATAATAATTGCAATAACGTTTTAAAGCACGGTTCTCGAAGATATCCAATCTTCGTTAGGTGCCCAGCATATCACTTCTGGTGTTTTGTCTTCTGAATTTTCGACTAGGAGGGTTTAAGGCATTCGAGTGCTAGTCAGAATGTATATGAATTTTAACTGGAAACTTGAGGACCTAATGCATTTGACTAGGTTAACAAGATGTTTCATAACCAGATAACTATTTGACTAACCTTAAAGATCAACATCAGTCTTACTTAGAGTTACTTGTTTACCAGTAAATTGATGGTATACTACTTTTATGTAAGAAAAGTTTGTTGTAACTGATGAGTATGACTGATTAGTTAATACGACATTGTCTATTTTGTTCCATCATACCAGTCAAATACTCATTCATTCCCAGATTGAAAATAAGCAGAACATAAAACAGATAAACTACTAGACAGAATCAAATGTGTATTTCAAACCTAATGATGCAGTTCACAGTTGAAAGTATCAATAACAGGGATTGTATGCTACAGTAATGCATATACAATCAATTAGTTATAGTTCACAAATTTGAAATGAGACACTAACAGTTAATGTACAATAAACAGGAGGATACAGAAATAGTCTTCCAAAACATGCATCTGAAATGAAATAAGCTTGTATCTTCATGTTGATTTGTAATAGTAAATCTCTGTGCATCCTGAGCGGATTACTTTGATTTAGTTATAGTATATAAGTAATATATGAAGTTGGATTATGACTGATAAGCGGAATCCAGGATGCAGATAGATTCAGCCAATGATTACCTAATACAACAAAACGCAAGTCATGAATTCCACTTACCAGTCACAATCCAACTTTAAATAGTACTCCTGAAAGTTAGTTATTCTTCATGAATTGTTCAACATCAGTAAATACATTAATTCATCAGCATGATTTGTGGAGATTAGTTATTTTAATTGATTGAATACGTTATAGATTGACATTAGGATAAACTTGTATATTCCCATTGATTTGTTATAGACTGAAGGTGGTCAGTCATTGTTGCTATATGTGCATCCTGAGCGGATTGCCTTGATATAGCGAATTTTTCACAAGTATTATAGTAACAATGACTGACCAGCTTCAGTCTATAACAAATCAACGGGAATATACAAGTTTATCTTAATACCAATGTGCCCGTTGCACAAGTGTGACTGTCTGGACTCAGTAGTCTAGTGGTGAACGCAGTGGCGTTCTACACGAAACGGACTGAGTTCGAATCCCGGTGTGAACATCAACATTGGGATGCAGATACATCCAGCCGATGAGTCCCAAATAGGAAGAACGCACGTCCTGGATTCCACTTACCAGTCACAATCCAAGTTATAGATTGATGTTTACAGGGTACTAATGAAAATCATGGAGTAGTGTTAGCTAACTGTTTCATCCTAATATGAGACTACCTAGTTGTGTTTACAGTAGATACTATACAACCGCTTTCAAGTTAGCTATTCTTTGACATTTTCACCACTCATTAAACATATAATTCAAATGTTCATTGTGCAAATTACATAATACTTTCTTCATTACTTACCTAAATAAGTTTAAATAAACTATTCAGAATAAAGAAAAAGAATCTTTTATCTTTTTGTAGACAACAATGTTTCATTGTTTAAATGTGTTGACTTGTAAATTTCACCACATTTGAATTGAATTAGTATGCTTCTTATCTTATTTTATTGGTGTATTTTCTTTTCTTTATCTTTTTTAAAGATGAAATAAAGTTGAAATCAGAAGATAATAACTATGCTATTGAATTAGTTGTCTAGTAGAAACCAGTCTGTATGTTCGGTTTATGTTAGACAATTAAAAATGTGTAATCAACTTACAGAACTATAGTTTAAAAAGACTATAGTGGTTATTATATAAGTTAGATTGTGACTGGCAATTGGAATGCAGGACGCGAGTTTCGTCCTATTTGGGATTCATTGGCTGGATGTACCTGCATCCGAATGTTGCTGTTCACACTGGGACTCGGACTCAGTACGTTTCCTGTCGAACGCTACTGAGTTCACCACTAGACTACTGAGTCCAGGCAGTTATACTTGTACATTGGGATGCAGGTACATCCAGCCGATGAGTCCTAAATAGGACGAAACACGCGTGCTGGATTCCACTTGCCAGTCACAATCCAACTTATATAATACTTGTGAAAAATTCGGTATATCGAGGCAATCCGCTCAGGATGCACGTATAGCAACAATGACTGACCACCTTCAGTCTATAATAAATCAATGGGAATATACAAATTCATGTTAATACTATTGTGGTTATTTTAATTATGAGTAGTGTAGATAGTTCATTTTTATCACTGTTACACTCCATTTACACTGACTTGTAGTTTGGTAATATTTACTGTTATTATACTAACTCTCATTTATTAACTACAGTTAATTGATTGTGTACATGTTGACTTGATTCACTACCACTGTCTCCTTTCTTTTGTAATAGTGTTAGATTCTTGATTAGCTGTGCTTTTCTCCAATCTGGCGTGGAATTGAGTACCGTTGAGTAAACATTTGGCTATCAGCTAGAAACACAGATTGGCAGTTGTTATTGTGAGTTCATGAGATCAAGTTCATTTGAGACAACTACTTGATCATACTCATTAATCATAACAGTCTTTTGTTGACGTCAAAACAGATTACCATAGTGACAAATAGATGGATAGGTATATGAGGGAGAGATGGATAGATACGTAGATCAGATTATAAATATAAGTGGAGTATTCACATCTTATGTAACTATATTCCTACATGTTCGTCATCTTGATTAGACATTTGCATCTCAAATTTTGGTAATATATATTGTACCAGCCATGGATAACTCTGCAATTTGCTTGATTCTTCCTGTTGTTTTGTTATAGTGTGAAAATCATCAGTATTTGTTGCTACATGTACATGTTGATTGGATTGCCTAGATATAATGATGGTTCACAAGTATTAATTAAGTCGGATCGTACTTGATAAGCGGAATGCAGGACGTTCATATTGTGCAGTTTTGGACTCGTCGGCTGGATGAACCTGTATTCAGACAGCCACACCTACGCAACGGGCATGTTTATAAATTTGAGAATGTAGTTGGATCTTCTCGTTAGTTTATCATGGAGTGTAATTGACTGATCTCACTAGCCTTGTGGTGAACTTGGTGGGGGTTTGGTACAAAATGAGCTACGTTTCAGTCGTTGTTTGAACTATGTGTATGAAGAGCAGAACTGTCATGAGCAGCACAATTCTAATTTAATCTACTTGATTTTATCTTACTGAGATAAACTAACTTAAATCCATAAATATTCGTCGTTGACATTTCCTATGCTACTAGGTCATATGCCCAAGTGTTGATTGAAGACGAGTGTTAAGTGTATTTCAACTAATCATTTACTAAGCATTCAGCCCAATTAGAATCTCCAACCAAACTTTACACTATATTCAATCATCGTTGATTTCACAATATAAACAGTATGCTATAAATTCGAATTGTATAAAATTCATTCTATAAGCCAATTCCTTATTGATGAAGTGAATTTGTTTTTTGTCTAGCGATATTGACGTTGAATATGACTAAAGCCAATCCCCAACCTAAATCATAAGTAGATGACTCTGGGCAATGAATACATACAGATTTCGTCAGACCGATACCGGACAAAGTTTACTTTGTTGCTGTGGATGCTATCACGAAATGCTTGGAAGTACACTGTATACCTAGATGTTTCCTTGTTTTGATGTCTCATAAATGGAGGAATAGTGACTACAAAAGGCAGATTACATTTAAAATGTTCATGGACACATTTTAAAGAAAGCTTAATGAGAAAGAGAACTTTGACATACTTCGGCAATATCATCGATAAACAAGGAGGGTCTAACGCAGATGTGAAGACATAGATTAGTAAAGGAAGCGCATGATTTCGACAATTAGAAAACATCTGGAACTCAAATCATCTATCAAACAACGTCGAATTCAGGGTTAACAATACATATGTGAAGCTGATACTTGGGCAACTATGTAAAACATTCTTCAAAGGACACAAGTGTTTATAAACAGCTGTCTGTCTGTGCAAGATACTTCAGATCTGTTGGCCAGACATCATCAGCCGTAACCTTCTCTGACAGAGAACAAACCAACTTCCATTCGATGAAGATAATGTAAGAAGATGCTGCAGGTGGATATAATACAAACTGAAGAAATCACTAAACTGTTACAAAACACGAACTAACACGAAATTATCAGAGCAGAAGGACAAGAGTAAGACCAAAGAACACATTGTACCGGTAATCGGAGGTAGATAAGAAAAAGTAAAAGGCACTTGGGAAGGACAGGTAAGGAATGCCCAGGATTCAGTTGGTTGCAGAATGCTGGTCAACGGCTTATGTTCCACGATAGGTAACAGACAATAATTGATTGATTAATCCAAAAATAAACTAGAATATTCATCATGCACCAGTTACCATAGTCACTAGGACAAGGGTCCCTTGCAGGGTTATCATCAGCTAACTTGTGTATACACAGAAGAACAACTGTTGATATTCTACGTAAATCAGCATTAATATCAAGCCACCAACATAACTGACGTGTTGCTGATTTTATTTGTTTCATTCATAAATGAACAGGATACATGTAGTGTAGAACTGTGATTCTGAATGTTAGCTCAATAATAAATCAAGTAAAAAATACCGTCGCATGTAGTAGCCTTTCATTCTACCTTGTCATAGTTACTATATATCCATGCTTGTATTGAGCATTCTAATGTCGCCTTCTCTTAACTTAGTATGATTCTGAGTAGCTGATGGCAGTTGTTTTGTATTTACAGATAATTCTACAGCTAACAAACATTCACATTTACTAGGTGGACTAATCGATAAGGGAATAAAGTAACTAGAGGTCTGAATGTGATAATCCTTTGGTGTATCTATGCTCGTAAAATAAAGCGATAAATAATTAAATTGTAAATTTCATCGGATCATTTCAACAGACAACTGATGAGTTGTAGATGAATGTCAGTACTTCGTGACCAGATACAATACGATATGTAATCGTTTTGCTGTAGAGAATTTCCAACTTCCCTCGTTCATTTCTATTCAATTATCTTGTATTGAAGATCATAGGCTTTTTATACTAATCTGAAACTACACCTATTCTCAATATATATACATTCGTATTGAAAAGAAACACATATTTCGGTTGATGTCAACTATCTGAGAGACGAATGTACTTGGATCTTCCTGTGGATTCGTAATCAACTGAAATTGATCAAAACTGAGATGCCATATATGAAAAAACATGCATTCTGATTACCGCTTTGCAGTCATAATCCAACTCAACTAATGTCTGTGAGATGTTTGTCTTTCTTTATGAATTCAGTAGTGTCGCCTTATGTTTGTTCATCTCTAGACTCTAATGAAAACTCTACCAGAAATCAACTAAATACCATAGTCAAGTAAGTTAATTCTGATATCTGAATGGAATGACAAGAGCACCAGTAGCTTAGAAATGTTTATATAACTCTGATATGCCGGGCACCTAATGAAGATTGGCTATCTTCGGGAACTGTGATTTAGAACATTATTTCATTTATTATAACTGTGGACAGTGTTAACTTTTTATTTCTATGACTGTTACGTTCCCCTTGCCCGGTTCTCTCGCTTAGTGTATTGATTCTTTGTGTATTGTTTAATATTACGAACTACGTCTACCTAATTGTGTACAAGTTCTCCCCATTCACTACCACTATTTCTTTTGTTCTGTATCAATGTTAGATTTCCGATTGGCTTACTGTGTGGTCTGGTTTTATGTATATATAAATGCATGATTAAAATATAATACGATCTTCGACCTTGGTCTGGTTATCGGTTCTCCGGTTCTTGGCTCTCTCGCTCTCGCTCTCGCTCTCTCTCGCTCTCTCAGTTTTCCTGTTCTCAATTCTGGTTGTCCTATTGTCGGCCTAGGAGGGGGTGAGTGGGCTTACGTCAATCGTACATTCTCAACTAGGCACGCATCTCATTGGTGTACGCAACGAACCAATCAAATCATCCCCTCCTTTTGATCGCGTCATAACAAACTCAACTTATTTTATTTACAGTTGAATGATGCTGACATGATTCAACATCTTAGTGACTGACATTAATCTAATTTGAAACCATCTAGCATATTGAAGGTAAAATTGTTAACTATAATATAAGACACTTGTTACTAAGCATCTAGATTAAAGTATAATTAGTAGTGAATTCATTGAAGATTATCTACAGGCATTTTTCAATATGAATTATTCAAGTTCATTCAAAAGAAAGTAAACATCATCCATTTCTTCGGTTATGCAATTTTGTTGTAGTAAACTAGTAATTAACCTCAAGTAACAGTTACTACCAACCTTAAGCGGTTTAATTGTTGCTGTAGGTCAACTAGATAATTCACCAGGAGTAATTGATCCTTTCTGAATCAGTTTATATAACTCTTTCTACAATGCATCACTTAAACCGTTATTAATAAGCCTGTGATTTAGAAAAAGCAGGATTTCTCTTCATAACTAGTCGGACTGGCTAGAATCGTTTTCCACATACAGCCATCTAGCGACGCATTGTTAAATACAAATGTCTACGTTACTTTAACTCAAGTACAGATGAAGTCTATACACTAACAACAAACAGAAAACTACAATAAACATCCTTTCCTTCACTTAAAACAATATCAATAGTACCTCACAATGGATGATTATGTTCAGTTATTTCACTGAGAAACATTCATCAATCTTTCTTACGAATAAACGATTTCGTTTTACCAATGTCAACAGTAACTGAATAGCACTTGCCTGTTGTCATAGTTACTTGTTGCATCAGATAGGAAATGCTATTGTATGTCGTCTTATGGTAAGACGAATCCATTTCTCCATCTAGATCAACTGCATCACAGTCAAAACTATCAAAATTGTTAGTAATTAATGTTTTCTAGTGATTAATCTACGGATATGATGTCACCTAAAGTGAACACCATACGAATTACACTTCATCATATCCACACTCGACTAAATTGAAACAAGTTTCAATGGAAGATAACAAGTGCATACATATTAACATATATGCACAAACTAGTGGTATTATTACTGAAACAGTCTATTAGTGCAATAGAATGGAATGATGGGAGTAGTCAATTCATTGGGACACTGTTTCTTCAAGAAAGCCATTGGTAGAGTGGAGGGGGGGTGAATCCAGTAACAATTAAGTGAACATGAGACTAGTGAGTTTACAATCTGGAAGAAATACAATATGACGCCAAAAGTATAGTCAATCATGAGTTGAAGTGAATTGAATGATAATAACTAATGAGATGAATTCGATTGGTTTGTATGTACATCATTGAATAAGTTATATACAAATCATATTCATTCAGTACATCTCATTCATTACCATACTGTAACCAATCACTAGTCTATCTGATGATATAAAAGTGAAAGAGCAGATAAACAGTTAGAGTGTTTACTTATCAATGAAAATGATGTTAATGTTTTTGTTTTACATCAATCTATTTCTTATACTGATCAATGAATCTATACAAAATGGTAAGTTGGAAACAATGACGTAGATATACATTTATAAATGACATTATCATTTGGTAACTGATTATTGTTTCTATGCCTAAGAGAGAGAGTTTTTGTTAGTAGAAGCGGACGCCAATGAAGTGTGCCTAGTTGATAATACGCGACCGACCTAGATCCACTCACTCCCCTCCCTCCAAGGCCGACAATAGAAGAACCAGAATTGGGAACCGGAAAACGGAGAGAGCGAGATCCGAGAACTGAGAACCGAGAACGTATGGTATTTTAATCATGCCTTCATACATACATAAAACCAGACCACACGGTAAACCAATCAACAATCTAACATTAATACAGAACAAAGGAAAGAGTGGCAATGATGGGGGGGGAGGTTGTATACAATTAAGTAACGGTAGCTCATAGTAACAAACAATATTCTAAGAGTAAATATACTAAACAAAAGGATTGGGCAAGGGGAACGTAACAGTTATAGAAATGAAATGATTGCTTTATCCACAGTTATAATAATTGAAATAATGTTCTGTAGCACAGTTCTCGAAGATAGTCAATCTTCGTTAGGTGCCCGGCATATCAGAACTCTACAAAGCTAAAATCGATAACAATGACTGATATATCTTGTTGAAATAAGACTACTCATAAATGGACAGTTTGAATTGCCATGCATTAAATAACAATTGATGGATATACAGGAGTCTCTGGACAGCTGTTTGATTTCCAGTCTACATACTACGATGAAACTGTTGTCCAGTGCATCTTAATCGTTAAAATGGTTGTCTAATGCAAAATAATCTTAAACTAGCTTTATTAATTAGATTCATCACCAATGTTAATACATGCGCCTTAATATCGAAATAGACAAAACTAGCATCATTGATTACGTCATTATCAAGTACCTTAGTTACTGCTTAATTGATAGAGCTACTTTCATTATGTTTATTTGTTTACAGCTTTGACGAATTTCTTTATTGATTAGTTTTGTGGTGTTCAAAGGTTCAATTGAATTTAATAAAACCTGCTGAATGAATGAATCTATTGCATTTCTATATAGTTTAATGATTTAATTAGTTTATAATACTGTAGTTCAATTGGGATGGTTATTTTTTGTGGAGATCGGTTATTTTATTTGATTGAATATATCACAGATTGATGTTGGCAGAGTACCATCGACAACCAAGGAGCATTGAATAACAGTCTCGTTCTAGTGTGAAACTGCTCAGCAGTGAGCACTCCAGATTCTGCACCAGAGGCTTCAGGTTGACCGCGAACGCCTAACCATCTGCACTATTGGGTTGGCATCGAATGGTAGAATTCCCACTTCCATCAGTTTGTGATATAAACCCTCGACGATCATCCTTTATCACTGATGAAAACTGTCTCACACTCGATAAGTCTGAACTCCACCAGTCACAACTTCTCACTAGAACTTCAGGACACATCCTGGAGTTAGTCACTAATGAGCTCATTATTATAGTTCAATTGGGATGGTTATTTTTCTTTTATGGAGATTGGTTATTTATTTGATTGAATATATCACAGATCGATGTTGACAGGGTACCACTGAGACACTTACGTAATCAATTTACTTAATGATTAGCTAATTTCTAAGGAATAGACTATTATATTGAATGATTCAAAAAGATTAACTAACATTCATAACAATATGTTAGAAGATTATTTCATTTGATTTAGTTCTATGCAATATAATCATTGTATTGCTGTCATTGTGATATTTCACTTGTTCTATTCTCTTGTTTAGTACATTTACTCTTAGTGTATTATCTGTCATTTGTAAGCTACAACTACAATTATTCACCTTGTTGTAGATTTCTAATTGGTTGATTGTCTAGTCTGGTTTACATATACATAAACGAATACTTAAAATACAATTTCATTTGTCTGTCTAATTTATCTACTTGTAGTTTTCCTATTTTCATCATGGAATTCGAGTAATCATTGGGATGTTGTACAGGCATCAACTTATTATTCTCATTATCGTTGTTACTATAACTTCATGAACACATCAATCAATCGGTTTAACTTTCTTAGTTTTAACAATTTGTTTGACTCCATAACATAGACATATTCATAACAACCAAAAGGGCTGCTATAATGATGAGGTAGAACCAGTTAGTTGATATGATCTTGTGCTCAGGATGTTACATTGATAAGAATCAATAAAAGAGCCTAGTCGACCTCTATATACTCGCCTGATGATCATTAAGTCACAACTACAACAAAAAGAACATAAATTGAAAGGTCAACCAGACATAATCTCGTATTATATTTCAAGTATTCCTTTATATATTTATATACACATAAACCAGACCAGGCAGTCAGGCAGTTAAGAATTTTAAATTAATACCGTCTTATTGAATTAAGGTAACGTGTACACTAACGACAACGTGTCAGGAGGTTCTAGGCCGCAAGAAGCACCATTATAAGGAATGGATCTCCACTGAGACATTGATCAAAATTCAACAAAGGAGGAACAAGAAGAGAGAAATCAACAACAGTTAAACAGGAGCAGAGAAAATTAAGGCTGGATACTCCGAAGCAAATAAGCAAGTAAAGAAGAGCATTAGAGCCGACAAACGGAAATACATCGAAGGCCTTGCAACGACAGCGGAGAAGGCTGCTAGAGAAGGAAATATGAAACAGCTATACGACACAACGAAGAAACTGGCAGATACACATGGTAAACCAGAGCGACCGGTCAAGAACAAAGAAGGCAAGATACTCACTGAGATTCAAGAACAAAAGAATAGGTGGGTAGAGCACTTTGAGAAACTCCTAAATAGACCAGCTCCACTGAGCAAACCGGACATCGAAGCAGCACCTACAGATCTCCCAATTGATGTCACTCCACCAACGATGGAAGAAATCAAGATGGCCATCAGACAAATCAAAAGTGGGAAAGCAGCAGGACCTGACAATATACTAGCTGAAGCACTCAAGTCAGATATCGACATAACAGCAAGGATACTCCACGTTTTATTCAAAATGATCTGGGAGGAAGAACAAATGCTGGCAGACTGGAAAGAAGGACATCTTATCAAGATACCAAAGAAAAGAGATTTGAGCAAATGTGACAACTACAGAGGGATCACGCTACTGTCGATACCAGGATAAGTCTTCAACAGAGTATTGTTGAACAGAATGAAAGATTCAGTGGAGGCTCAACTTCGAGATCAACAAGCTGGTTTTCGTAAGGATCGGTCGTGCACGGACCAAATAGCGACACTACGGATCACCGTTGAACAATCACTGTACGTCAACTTCATTGATTATGAGAAGGCGTTTGACAGTGTAGATAAGAGAACACTGTGGAAACTTCTTCGACACTACGGCGTACCAGAGAAACTCGTCAACATCATCCGGAACTCTTGCGACTGAACACAGTGCAAAATTGTGCATGGAGGACAACTGATAAATGCATTTTCAGTGAGGACCGGAGTCAGACAAGGTTGCCTGCTCTCATCTTTTCTCTTCCTCCTAGTGGTTGACTGGATCATGAAGACCTCCACATCTGAGGGAATGTACGGGATTCAATGGACAAGTAGGATGCAACTCGATGATTTGGACTTCGCAGATGATCTAGCTCTTTTAGCACATACACACCAACAAATGCAAGCGAAGACAACCAGTGTAGCAGCAACTTCGGCATCAGTAAGCTTGAACATACATAAGGGTAAGAGCAAGATTTTCCAATACAACACAGGGAGCACCAACCCAATTCAACTTGATGGAGAAACTCTGGAAGAAGTGGATACTTTCGCATATCTGGGGAGCATCATCGATGAACAAGGAGGGTTCGATGCAGATGTAAAGTCAAGGATTGGCAAAGCCAGGGCAGCATTCCTACAGTTGAAAAACATATGGGACTCAAAACAAATATCAACTAACCTCAAAGTCAGACTCTTCAATTCGAATGTGAAGACAGTTCTGCTGTATGGAGCTGAAACTTGGAGAATTACTGCAAACATCATCAGACGGATACAAGTATTTATAAACAACTGCCTACGAAAGATACTGAATGTCCGTTGGCCGGAAACCATCAGCAACATCTAACTATGTGAGAGGACAAAACAACTTCCAGCCAAAAAGGACATTAGGAAAAGTCTTCGGAAATGGATAGGACATAGTTTGCGGAAACAATCAAACTGCATCACGAGACAAGCATTAACATGGAATCTTGTTGGGAAACGGAAGGAAGGCCAAAAACACGCTGCGTCGAGAATTGGAAGCAGACATTAAAAGGATGAGCAGCAACTGGAAACAATTGGAAAAGATTGCTCAGGACAGAGTTAAATGGAGAATGCTGTTGAGTGGCCTATGCTCCTCAGCGAAGAGTAATGGGCATAAGTAAGTAAGTAAGTACACATTCCATAAACTGTAGTTCACAACAAATGAATGATGATATACTAACAGTTAATATGCTAAATAGGAGGATACAGCAAGCGTGGGGAGTGGGGTGGGGTGGAAAACTTAACAATGCCAGTAATACAATGTTTTCTTTTACATACAACTAAATCAATTGAAACAATCTTCTGAAACATACTTCTGACTGTTAAGTATTCCTCTTGAATCATTCAATATAACAAGTTAACAGAAACTTCACTCTGTAAGATTCTAATGTAGTTACTAACATCTTATTCAGTTCGAATTAATTCATTGTTATCATTTCATTCATATTTAGATTTACTACTTACACATGAATTGAAAATCAAAACATTAAATTATGAATTGAATCGAATGATGGGTAATGTTAACTACTGAATTATATTTCTAAACCACCTTATTTCTTACTTACTTACGCCCGTTACTCCTCACTGAGGAGCAAAGGTGGCTCACCAGGATTCTCCATTGAACTCTGTCCTGAGCAATCCATTCCAGCTGTTTCCAGTTGCCTGTAGCTCTCCTAGGGTTACTGCCGGTCTCAAGCCTCGGTAAAGGAGGAGGGTTGGGTATGGGGCTAGCGTCCCCATCTCATAAAACCCAAGCTTGCTAAAAAAAACGCTAACTAGATTAAACAAGCTAAACCGTTAAAACCACCTTATTTACATTTACTTATTTATATATGAATATCATCAGTAACACTTACTACTATCATTTATTGGGTGGGGGTGGAGGGGGTGGAGTAAGGGACACCTATAACTTGTTGCATAACATATGTATTCATTTTGTCTCATCACCTACTCATCAGCTGCATCCAACTTATGATATCTCGGTAAATATAATTTTAGTATGAAGTTAACTTACTTCATAAAGGCTAGTTGTATTGTGAGAATACGATGAAATGAAAGATCCGAGTAGAGTTGAGTATACCTTAAAGAAATATGATGTACATAAGTATAATGCCTAAGTGAAACATCGAGTTACTAACACAGAATCACACAGTTAAAAAATTACGTAACAGAAAAACGGAGGTGACTTACAAAGAGTCCTATGCTAAGATGAAATAGCTGTTCAGTACTTCCTAATGATCAACAATTGACTAATTCAGTCCAATATGTGATATTAAATGGAATTACAAAAAGTTCACAGAACATGAGTTCAGATCAGTTAATAAAAAATTGTATAATTACAAACATCGAAATGATGTAATCGGACAACGGGGGGAGAAGAATTTAGCGTATGACGTAATAGTTGATGCCATACTAAAATTTCAAGCAAAATAAAGATTACAATTGGGGGGGGGACTCGTGGAGATAGTTAACTATCACTAATTGATCACGAATTGATCTGAATCAGACAACCGTTGGTCACCTGGAAGCACTGGACAGCTGTTTGTAAACAATGATACGATGAAGTAGTTGTAAACATTACTATGGTAAACAGAGATTTAATACTGTCTATTTATAGAAGCATAGATTTGGTTAGAATATGTTTGATTGTTAATACTTCAGCGAATTTAAGTAGATTACAATTTGACTTGGGAAGAGCTGGAAAAGAAAGCCCAGCGTCTTAGGAAAAGACGATGGAGGTGGATTGGACACACATTGAGGAAACCATCAAACTGTGTCACAAGATAAACACAATTGCAATCCTACAGGCCATGGGAAAAGAGGAAGACCCATGAACACATTACGTCGGGAATTGGAGGCAGACATGAGGGGAATGAAGAACACCTGGGAAGAGCTGGAAAGGAAAGCCCAGGATATTGTTGGTTGGAGAATGTTTGTGGGCAGCTTATGCTCCACATGGGGTAACAGGCATTGATTGATTGACAGTTTGACTGTCGATTAATCATCTCGAAGGATTTCGAGATATTTGCTGTATGCCATATGTTAGCCAAATGTCTTGTAAGAGTACTGCTCAAAATTATGGATTCATTTGATCACAGATTTTTAGGGATACACTCCTGTAAACAAACCTAGCCTTTTCTTTTAGTTTTACCAATGTAACTGCTTTAGCAGGCACATGTAAATTTTTATATGCAATTGACAATAAGAAGAAAGCGGTACCTGTCAATCTTTGACTGCAATAAAGAGTTTGAATTGTGTGCTAGAAGAAGAGTTTTGTGGCAGAATGATTCTCAGTTAGCAACTCGATGTTTAATGAATCTTTACTTAGATATCAGGTTTAGATGCAGTATATCATCTCTACTCGGATCTTCAACTCCATCATATCTCTACAGTCTTACTTATTGTAAACCAGTAGCCTTTGTAAAGTATGTTAATTTTCGTAGTAAAATTTTCTTCATGGAAATATCATAGGTTGTGTGCAGCTGATGAGTAGCTGACTATCCAATTCTTTATCCCTTCTTTCCTTGAAGTAATAAAAAGAACCAAGTGTACAAAATGTTACTTAATCATTTGCACATAAATAGGAGACATCATAAGATTATCACACTTGTAATCCATCGATTAATTGATAATAAGTCGTTCATCTGAATGGTAACTAATCTCAAATCAATATGGGTACATATGAATCCTATTAGTAGTCATAGCTACAATCACGACAAATTGTTAAATAATACAAATATAACAATAATAATTTTGTTTAATTTGAATTGTGATTGGCAAGCCGAAACCATAAAGCGCATTTCGTCCTACCTGGCAATTGTCAGTTGGATGTACCTACATCTTATTGTTGATGTTCACACCGGGACTCAAAGTCAGTTCGTTTTGTACCTAACACCACAGTGTTCACCACTAGACCACTGAGTTTAAACAGTTATACTTGTGTAAAAATTATGTATTTATGGTATTAGAATGTATTTGGATCTTCCCGTTGATTTGTTATGAATTGAACTTGATCAATCTTTGTTACCATATATACATCCTGAGCGGATTGCCTTGATGTGTGAAAATCGACACTAGGATGTGCATACATCTAGCTGATCAGTCCTAAATAGAATGAAACATGCGTTCCAGATTTCACTTATCAACCACAATCCATATCAAGCAATACATGCGAACTGTCGCTACATTGAGGTAAACTGCTAAGGAACAACATATGACACCAGTGACTGATCGACTTCAGTCCACGATAAAACAACGGAAAGATCCAAATGCATTCTAATTAAACAATAACAGTAACTTTTCAATAAAAGATCTGTAATTAAGACAAATAGTTTCACGAATAGACATGTGATGACTATTAATCAATTTTAACGCATGTTGCCAGGCACTATGATATGCTCGCTTAGATTTCACTGTATTACTCACGATAGGTCATAAGCATTTTCTATAAGCCTGACAGTACACTTGGCGACTTAGAGACATCAATAAAGCTGAACGAACGAGTTACTTGCTGGGATATTTCAGGGAAGTAGTAGTCTGAGTTTTCAAGCAGGCCACTGTAACAATTTACAAATACTATGATTTTACAATAAGGAGGGGGTTGTAGAGATAGTTAATTGTCAGTTTTGATATCACGAATTGATCTCGATCAGACAACCATTGATCACCTGGAAGCACTGGACAGCTGTTTCGTCCTAGCATGAGGCTCCTCAGCAATGGGCATGGACGACCCCATCGGGGATAGAACCCAAGACCCTATGGCGAACGCCTTACCATTGGACCACTAAGTTGAATCCTAACGGTTTATATTTCCAATTCAGTCGATTCGTGATACGTTGAGCGCCCTCCTCCATGCCTAATTATAACTAATGTCATCTCACTAGTGACTAGCTCCTCGAGGTAATTCCTGAAGTTCTAGTGTGAAGGTGTGACCGGTGGAGTTCAATTGTGTCGGGTGTGAGGCAGTAACGCACCGATGGCATGGTGGAGGTCGCGCAACGTACCATGAATTGACTGAATTAGGAATATCAACCGTTAGGATACGACTCACTGGTCCAATGGTGAGGCGTTCGCCGCGGAGCCAGGGGGTTCGATCTCCGATGGGGTCGTGGGTGCCATACTAGGACGAAACAGCTGTTCAGTTCTTCCAAGTGATCAATGGTTGTCTGATTCAGATCAATTCGTGATATCAGAATTGACTATGACTTGAATACATTCGACTAGTCATCAATGATGAATACAGAAATTTCATGTGATTACATCATAACAGTCATGTAAATCATTGTTTATTCTATGAATACATTTTTGGAATATTTCGATTGATTAGTATGTTTTATGTGTTTCGTTCCATTTGGCATTCGTCAGTTGAATGTATTTGACCAATTTCAGTGCATAATAAATCAATGAAAAGATTCATAATACATTCTAATTATACTGTATAATACATTTATTATAGATGAAATGAATACTAAACTATCAATTGAAAATAAGACAATTGATAAATGTAAGTAAAACATAACCAAATTTACATCTATTCATAATAACTGTATGATTGTAGATGTGGACTGTACAACTAAACGTTTGAAAGGTACACATGGTAGTTCAGTTATACGAGGTATGAATAGTGTAATTTTAGTGTAGATATAAATTTGATTGATTTGTATTTATCTTCATTGTTTATATCCGAAATGAAAACCGGTGTCAGATAAGGCTGAATACTCTCACCTTTTCACTATCTACTGGTAATCGACTGCAACAACACCTCAGGACACTCTCGGAACACAATGAATGACATCGATGCAACCAAATGACTTGGACTTTGCAGATGACAGAACTAGCTCTTCTATCCACACACAACATCAAATGTAGATGAAGACGAACATTATAGCAGCGGCACCTACAGCTTGCAGTAGGCCTCAACATACACAAAGGGAAAAGCTAGATCCTCCGATACAAAACAATAAACACTAACCCAATTACACTAGACGGAGAAATTCTGGAAGATGTCGAAACCTTTATATATTTGGTCAACATAATCGACAAACAAGGAGGGTCTGATTCGCATGTGAAGGTGCGGATTCGTAAGGCAAGGGCAGCATTTATACAACTGAAAAACATTTGGAACTCTAATCAACTGTCAGTCAATATTAAAGTCGATGTTTTCAATACAAATGTGAAGGCAGTTCTGTTGTATGGAGCTGTAACTTGGAGAACTACGAAAAGTATCTTTCAGAAGATATAGGTAATTATAAACAATTGTCTGTGTAAGGTACTTCGGATTCGTAGGCCAGATACCATCAACAACAACCTTCTATGGCAGAGAGCTAATCAACTACTATCCAAAGAGGAAATTAGGAAAAGATGCTGGAGATGGATTGGACACACATTGAGGAAATCATCGAACTGTGTCACAAGACAAATACTAACTTGGGATCCTGAAGGGCAAAGAAAAAGAGGAAGACCCAGGAACATATGTTGTCGGGAATTGGAGACAGACATGAAGAGCACTTTGGAAGGGCTGGAAAGGAAAGCCTAGGACAGAGTTGGTTGGAGAATGCTGGTGAGCAGCTTATGCTCCTAATGGGTTAACAGGAATTTATTTATTTATTCATTCATTCCTTATAAAGAACAGAATTGATTTAAGTTATCTAATGAGATTGAGATAGTTTATAAATATAGGCATGAAGTTATCAAATTGATTGAATTCATCATAGATTGATTACTAGTTGTCTCAGTCATTCACAAACATGAAATTCCTCTAGCGGAATCTAGATTAAATACTACTGGCGATTCAAATACTAGGAAGAAACAACTGTGAAGTGCTCCCAGATTATAAATAGTATCCTGTTAGCATGAATCTATAATGAATTCAATCAACTAAAACTTGGCATCATCATGACATAGTACTTTACAACGTCTACATTAATTCATTGAAGATTTACGTCAATTCATGAAAGGAAATAAGGCATTTCTTGTTGATTTAACTGTTAGTTATTTCATTTCTAACTGATAATTTCAATCAATAAAATCAATATATTGATTAATCTGTGAATAGCATCAATTATGATATACTACTTAATTCTTTAAAGTAGTAATCATATTCTATGCATTCAGATTAATTAGAATCATTAATATTATTTATATAATGGCATCATATTGAAATGATACATTCATATTTGTAATATTCATAATTTGCATTAAATGAATTGAAAAAATACAACAATCTAAGCAACGAATAGTGTTTCGTCAATTACATCTTCATCAGGCTCTTTAAGATAATTCAATAGTACTTATATGCGAATATAAAAATTAGTAAATCAATGAAGGCAATTTATAAAGTAGACATGAAATGAATGAACAGCACTTGAAGAAAAATGGAAAGGAAAGCTCAAGATAGAATTGATTGGAGAATGCTAGTGTGTGGCCTATGTGTCCACGTGGCGTAACAGGTAACTGATGAGTTAATAAAAATAAAACCAGTGGATTACATAACTAATCATTATAATAAGTGTAATTTGTATACTGGTAGTAGGATGGCCGATATACCCGTAGCAGTGATGATAAATAATGTGAAGACTAGTTAATCTTCAGAAGTGTGTGAAGAGCAGCCACTTGTCAATATATACATTTCTTCAGTTTTGTACCTATGCGTTACAAGAGAAATGTAGTCAAATGTCTAAAAACTAGGGCTAGAAAGATTTGTTTGGAAGACTCTATCAACGCTAAACTAGACACCACATTCAGTATGCTGACAGAAAACGTGAAACACTGACCGTCAGAAAGAAACTTGTCTTCTTTATACTTCAATTTAATAGGAACGTAGCAAGTGATGTGATAAACTAGAGACTAGCTACAGCTGTTAAAATAACATTTAACGAAGCAAATCTATGACATCTTACCGACCTACATTCAACTAACCATTACTTATATTCATCCTATGCTGAAATATGCATTTATGTTATTCACCTTGGATTATTACTGGGTAAGCGGAATCCAGGATGCACGTTCCGTCCTATTTGGGATTCACTGGCTGGATATATCTGTATCCTAATGTTAATGTTCACATCACGATTCTAACTCTGCTCATTTCGCGTCAAACACTAGCCCGTTCACCACTTCACTACTGAGTCCAGATAGTTACACTTGTGCAACGGGAGCATATGTAATTGGGATGAAGTTGTATCTACCCGTTATAGACTATTATAGACTGAAACTAGTTACTCACTTTTGCTATATGTGCATCGTGGTTATCTCTTTTGCTGTGTGTGCACCCAGCTGACGAGTCCCAAATAGGACGAAACGAGTGCCCTGGATTCTAGTTGCAATCAGAGTCCAACTTAAATAATACTTCTGATTAACAGCTATATCGAGGCAATCAGCTCAGGATGCACATATAGCAACAGAGACTGACCAGCTTAAGTCCATAACAAAATCAACGGGAAGATACAATGTCATCCTAATTATGTATTTATGTTGTTGTTATCAATCTCTTTACTCTTACTACTTGCATTACAAAGGCTCTCCCACCTTCCTATTACCTATTTATACTTTACACTTATGATGAGTTGTTATGTAATCCACCAATTTGATTTTTATGATTAACACATAAATTGACTTCATTAGTTCAACTCTTCTATAAGTACTGTTGAATTGTATTGAAGTGTAGAACCTGTTGATGATGTGTACTTGACGAAACACTTAGTATGTTGTATTTTCAGTTTATGTTACTGACTACTGCTTTTCTTTCTGTTTTTTTATTTATCAATATTATAGCTTTGAACAATATAAAAGAATGGGAATTACCAGAGAAAGACGGTATTTATTTACTTCATCTTTTAGTCTACATTAACAATGTTACATGAAGTTTACAATTAACTTCACTGTAATCTGTCGGCTAAATGTACCTACATCTTAATGTTGACATTCACAGTGGAATCCAGTCATAATCTATTATGGTTGGTTGTAGAGAACGCCAATGAGGTGTGCCTAGGTGATTATCTGCGACAGCGCTGTACCCACTCAACCCCCCCCCGAGGCTGATAATAGAAGAACCAAAATCAGGAACCGGAAAACGGAAAACATATTGTATTTTAATCATGCCTTTATATATACACAAAGTCAGACCACACAGTGAACCATTCAAGAATCTAACATTGATACAGAACAAAGGAAATAGTGGCAGCGAATGGAGACAACTTGTACAAAACTAAGTAACTGTAGTTCATAGTAATAAACAATATACTAAGAGTAAATACACAAAACGGGACGGTAGAGTAGACGGCACATAACAATCGTAGAAATGAATTGTTTACATTACTCATGACTAAAATAATTGAAATTAGTCCACCAAAACACAATACAGTTCTAAACATTCATTACGTTTCTTTAATCATTCGACGTAATATCATCCAACTTACCTAATACCTATGAATAATTCACTAGATCGAAGCAATTCGCATAGGATGTAGCTATAACAACAAAGATTGTTGATCAATTTCAGCTCATGAACAATTCAACAAGAAGATACAACATCATTCTACTATATAGATTGAATATATCTTCATTGAATTAACTTTATTATTCATTGTTAGTATCGTAATTTTCTTTAATTCTAACTTTGTATCATATAGAATATCGTGTTATTACAGTAAGAAATTGGAATTCATGTTTAGATGAATTAGAAGAACAATATATAGGTAGGATTTAATAATTGTCAATTTTAATATCATGAATTGATCTGAATCAGACAACCATTGATCACCTGAAAGCACTGGACAGCTGTTTCATCCTAGTATGGGACTCCTCAGCAATGTGCACCCACGACCCCTTAGAAGATAGAACCCAAGACCCTCTGGCTCCATGGACCACTGAGACGTATCCTAGCGGTTGATATTCCCAATTCAGCCAATTCGTGATACGTTGCGCGACATTCTTTATGCCATCAGTGAGCCTGAGCTAGAGGGTCCTGGGTTCTATCCCCGATGGGGTCGTGGATGCGGGCTGCTGAGGAGTCCCATACTAGGATGAAACAGCTGTCCAGTGCTTCCAGGTGATCAATGGTTGTCTGATTCTGATCAATTCGTGATATCAAAATTGACAATTAACTACCTCCACAAACCCCCCTAATTGTAAAGGATTTAATAAGTTGAAATGTATCATTTCATGTAAATGCATTACATTTAATAGTAAATCTTTATTACATATGTTATGTATGCATGACAATAGCCTAATTCAATGTGTAATACATTCTAGTGTTACAGTAGACTGGTAAATAGATATTAGTAGTCAAATCGTAACATATTCAAAACTAGTCTATGAAGTGATTGACAATTGAACGGATATATGGTAATAGATGTAGACTAGCAGGTTGGAGTCTACCTGATGATGTAATCAATAGCTAGTGACTATGAATGACATGGATGAATATTGTTCGTAATGGTGCAGGTAAATCCATTCATTGTTCTCATTTCTAATTCCAAGTTTATGAATTCATTATACTTTCCTGTTAATTAAATTATAATTTCTTATATTTTATCTTTAATCTTTAACACTCTCCTTCAATAATAACTTTGATACTATCGTCATTACTCTGACATTTGTATCGACAATTAATTCTTTATCTGCTTATTAAAGCATGGTTACTAATGGATTAATAGACAAATGTACTAATTTATATGTTGTAACTAACTGTTTGATTAACATTAACATGAACACGTCAACACTTTCTATTTTAACTTCTTGACATCATCATGAATAATAGTCGAAGATTTCGTCAATATACCTCTTAAGATGTCGACTATACATTCAATCACTGGTAAACAATACCAATAATAACGTATGGTGAATATAAACCTAATAATGTAACTAATTGTTAGAATAACTTTTAGAAACCTCAACAAAGCTTTTAGAACTCTTAAAAGATCATTTCATCTAATCATTGGTCTACAGAACCTTCCAGAATCATGGCTTCGTGTTTTCTGATTGGATAATAGTTGATACTTCTTATAGTATGCATTGGATAAATTATAATGGTGATTTCATTGTTCAACAGTTAGTCAGACTGTCAGGTACAAGTTATAACACTAATTATATTTAAGTTGGATTGTAACTGGCAAGCGGAATCCAGGTCATGCGTTTCGTCTTATTTCGGGACTCATCGGCTGGATGAACCTGCATCCCAATGTTGATGTTCACACTGGGATTTGAACTCAATCCGCTTCGTGCCAAACGACACCGTGTTCACCACTAGGCAACTGTGTCCAGACAGTCACACTTGTGCACCAGGTGTATATATATACATATATGCGTGAAAATACAAGCTTATCATGATTACTTATAACATTAATGTTTATTTCACATTCTATATATATATTCACAGCAATGAAAGAAGATTATACCGAAGACTTGTGTAACTCATTTGCACCATCTTCTACGGAAGGTAGATCTATACATTATGTAGCATTCTTGTATTAACTTCTTTAGTAATGTTAACATTTTAAAAAGTTTCTATTACGTAATATTGAACAATGTCATTAAAACTAATGTAGATTAAAAGAAACATTGAATGTGAAATCATACATCATTTGAATGATAAAGTATTTCAAGATGTTCATCATTTATTGTTGATCTTATTTTATGAATCGGGTTTTACCAGGTTTTAATGATTTAGTGAAAAAGATTCTTTCACTTCACTTACATATCAGTGGATACAATTATTATTTAAGTAAGTTGAAACTTAAATTATTACATTTTTTGAAATGATTAGAATCATCACCAACAGCAGCAACGTAGAACTGGGTACAGATGCCTATAGATTGAAGTTGCAATACCACATTCACACTATGAGATTACAGAGGTAACATAATAACAGAATACAAGAGGGAGGAGTAAAGTAAAGATCTGTAGAAAATAATAATAGAATTCAATATCTAGATGAGGTTAAAGAGTGGATACACTTGAGCCACTGTGACCGATTCTGAGCCATATCGCCTAGTGTCTCCAGTCATTCATTGTGATTATCACGCGGACCCCAACCAGGTAGTCTACATCTACGAACATGGCTTAGACCAATAGTCAAGAACTTCATGGACTGATGCCAAGTTTTGGTTTAGCTGCCCCTACCCTTCTTTCAACCTACTTCAACCCTAGCCAACATTGTGCGACGAGATAGATGGTGGTCAGGCATGCGTAATACATGTCCCAACCATCTCAGTCGGTGAAGGTTAATGATTTCTTCCGAAAAACCTTTTATCTAACCTCTATATTAAATTAGAATGGACTTTAAATATGTGTTGTTATGGGAACAATGAACTGAATTGTTTAAGATGGATTGTGATTAGCAAGCAGAATCTGGGATGCGCCTTCCATCTTATTTGAAACTCCTCAACTGGATGTACTTTCATCTCAATGCTGATGTTTACGTCGAAACTTAAACTTAATTCATATTCACCGTATTCACTATTAATTGCAGTCCGATTGATCAACAGGAAGATCTAAATACACTCTGATGTTATGAAAACACTTTGTCAATGTCATTTGTGTAGGAATCAATAGTTTTAGGTATCAATTGAAAGTTATGTGATCATCATAAAAATGACGAAGAAGACAAAAATACGTTACATAAACGTTGAAAATCTCTTTGAAAGATAAAATTATTATAATTGACCACATAATGATGAAACAGACAATTATTATTTAACAGAGAACTAAGAATCAATTATGGAAAACAAGAGAAGATTATTACGTAAGGTGTTCAGAGACATAACTGTTGATCGATCTTCATATTTCTTTACACAACTAAGTACGGTAATGTTCAGAGATCCATTTTCACTGTTCATGCTATGTACGGCTAATGCTCCATAGCAGTAAGTAAACTTATAAATGCACTACAATGATGTAAATCAAAATGGTAGTTTACCTTTAACATGATCATAAACCTAGATCCTACTGGAGAAAACAGTGCTGAAGAGTCCCATACTAGGACGAAACAGCTGTCCAGTGCTTCCAGGTGATCAATGGTTGTCTGATTCAGATCAATTCGTGATATCAAAATTGAATTTAACATGATTATACAGTATCAAATGTATTCTGAACAACTTTCGAGAGTCTTTCCTTTAAAATCATAATCACAGTTTTATCTTAAAATACAATTTTCATTGAAAACTCGTTTATTTTTAACAGTCGATATTCTATTATGTGATATTTTTGACTTCTTTCAATGAACTTTGAATGGGACATGGATAGCCATTGGTGATAAGTATTTGTTGTCAGTTCTTCAATTTGCATTCAATCGGTGTAGATTCATCTAATCTTTAATACAAATGAATGAAACAAGTCTCTTTTACTATTTTAAGGTGATTCTAGTTAAACTCTATATTCATTGTTTCTGTTGTGATGCGTGGTTTAGATCTTTTATCGACCGCAAAGATCTCCGTCATCAATTGTTATTCAGTCTAGGTTGACTGCACGATTCGACTCCTAAGCTATGATTCGACCCCCCAGGCTGAAACTACTCGTCAACAGGCACACGAGAGAGAAGACAGGTAATACTGCAATCAAAAACACTTTACTCCAAGAGTTTAATTATGTACAGAAAATTAGGATATATATATATTATCATAAATGTCCTTCAGGCTTCTAGTGAATTCTGTAACCTTCTAAACACAATAGTGCTAAGTTAATTGACCAATCACAGACATACCACGTGACTTCTCTCTGTCTAGAAGTTTCGGAATAAAAAAACTATCTGCGTTCTGATTGGACACAATATATCCTATTGATTTCTATGCCATATTGAGCTTGTTTCGAGGGGGTTTTCTGAGTCTATCCAACAGTTTCAATAGAAATTTGTTTATGTTTACCTTTTTTTGTATTAAATTAAACAGTTGGATATAACGTACTACCAATTACTGACAATGAAGTTCATAATAAGACTAAATTACGTATGTAACAGTTTAAATACATTTGATCAACTTATTTCAGACTAATTAACAATGAAATCTAGATTGATTGTGAAGATTGATATTAAGCTTTAGTTGATTGAATTCATTACAGATTGATGTTAGCAGCGTACCGGTGAAAACCAGGGAGCACTAGACAGCTGTTTGGTTGTAGTGTAGGAGTCTACATCAGCTCACACTTTAGATTCTTCATCAGGGGTTTTAGGTTGGCCAACACCTAACCCTTTACACTCCTGAGCCAATCAACAACCAATGATAGAATTGATACTTCCACCAATTTGTGATATATAATGAAACGAACATTCATGGCTTTCGATGATAACTGATTTACTATCAATAAATCTGAACTCCACTAGTCACAATTTCTCACTGGTGCTTCAAGAACATAATCGTCGTACTATATCGCAAATTAATGGATGTGGGAATTCTGCTCTTGGATGTCCGCTGGCACAGTGTTGTTTGAAGTAAGGTTTTCATCAACCTAAGGCCCAAAAGGGGTGGAATCTAGGTTGCGCACTGTAGAGGAGTCTCATACTAGGACTGAACAGATATGAAGTACTCCCTAGTTTGCCATGGTAATCTGCTAACAGCAATCTGTGACAAATTCAATCAACAAAATTAACAATTAATAAGCTTCCAATTATCTACAGACTACATTAATGACAGCTCATTTTTGAATCGTGAATAGCAAGTGGAATTCAGGACGGTTGTCACGTCATATCTGTGGCTCATCAGTTGGATGTACCTGCATCTTAGTGTTGATGTTCACACCTGGATTCGTTTTGTGCCAAACATCACAGCATTCACCACTTGGCTACTGAGTCCAGACAGTTACACTAATGCAACTGGCATCATATATAACTGAAAAGTATTTCGATCTTCCCATTGATATGTTATGTAAGCATCAATATTGGAATGCAGGTGCATCCAGCCAACGAGTCCCAAATAGGACGATATACAGTTCGTGGATTTCAGTCATCTGTCACAATTCGACTAATATAATACTTATATATTACCACTATATAGAGGTAATCCGCTAAGGATGCACATATCACAACAAGGATTGACCAATTTCAGTTCATAATAACTTAATGCAACATAGAATATTGAAAATGAATTGTCAAACAAAATACACGATACATAATTAGATCATGATCTCAACTTTTGTAATTCCTAAATTTTGAGAAGTCATATTCATAGGTTCACCTAAATCAATTATTAACAGTTATGCTGACTTTATTGTTTACCTCCTATTCTATTAAATTGAAAGTAGGTTTAATTTAAATCTCACATATAATATTTATAATCACATTTAATTAATTGATATATTTTCATTTTATTATAGATACTACTTAATACTACTGATTATCAGTATTCAAGATTGTTAATCAATGTTCAATTCAATTAGACAACCCACCTTCCTCCCTTTCCTATCAACTTTAGCCAACTTATTAATTCACTTGTTTTTCACCAATATATTATAATCAATAATTTGTACCATGATAACAAATACCTAAATAACCAAATAATTAACTTCTAATCAGCAAATAAATGAATTTTATAAGTATCCGTTTGTTTTATACAATAACAATCAATTGAATAAGAATAAGCGATTGATGCGTTACAACGGCTGATGCATACGACTAATTGATCGATATGTTCTTATGCTGACGACATTACAGTTGCAGATAATAATTGAATGTGTTTAATCGGTCACTGTATATCTGTCTGATGTTCACTCAATTGAAGGCCGAAATAAGAACAATGAAAGCCGATAAATTAACCAGACAAATTCTATTTTATTTTAATCATTCCCTTATATTAACACAAAGTCAATTCATGCAGTCAGTCAATTAAGAATTAATCAATCAATCAATCAATGCCTGTTACCCCAAGTGGAGCATAGACCGCTCACCAGCATTCTCCAACCAACTCTGTCCTGGGTTTTCCTTTCCAGCTCTTCCAAAGTGCTGTTCATTCTCTTCATGTCTGTTTCCAATTCCCGACGCAATGTGTTCATGGGTCTTCCTCTTTTCCTTTGGCACTTAGGATTCCAAGTCAGTGCTTGTCTTGTGACACAGTTTGATGGTTTCCTTAATGTGTATCCAATCCACCTCCTGCGTCTTTTCCTAATCTCTTCCTCGAGTGGGAGTTGGTTAGTTCTCTACCACAGAAGGTTGTTGCTGATGGTATCTGGCCCACGATTTCGAAGAATCTTACGCAGTCAGTTGTTTATAAATACTTGTATCTTCTAAAGGATACTTTTCGTAGTTCTCCAAGTTACAGCTCCATACAACAGAACTGTGTTCACATTTGTATTGAAAATTTTGACTTTAATGTTGACTGAAAGTTAGTTTGAGTTCCAGATGTTTTTCAGTTGTAGAAATGCTGCCCTTGCCTTACGAATCCGCACCTTCACATGCGAATCAGACCCTCCTTGTTTGTCGATTATGCTGCCCAAATATGTAAAGGTCTCAACGTCTTCGAGAATTTCTCCGTCAAGTATAATTGGGTTAGTGTTTGTTATTTTGTATCGGAGGATCTTGCTTTTCCCTTTGTGTATGTTGAGGCCTACTGCTGCTGAGGCTGCTGCTATATTGTTGGTCTTCATCTGCATTTGATGATGTGTGTGAGAAAGAAGAGCTAGGTCATCTGCGAAGTCCAAGTCATCTAGTTGCGTCGATGTTGTCCATTGTATTCCGAGAGTGCCTTCAGACGTTGCAGTCTTCATGATCCAGTCGATGACTAGTAGGAAGAGGAAGAGCAAGGGTAAGCAGCCTTGTCTGACACCAGTCTTTACTTTAAATGAATCTGTGAGCTGACCTCCATGCACGATTTTACAATGTAGTCCGTCGTAAGAATTCCGTATGATGTTGACTATCTTCTCGGGTACGCCGTAATGTCGTAGAAGGCTCCATAATATTCTCCTATCCACGCTGTCGAATGCTTTTTCATAGTCGATGAAGTTGATGTAAAGTGGTGAATTCCATTCAATTGATTGTTCAACAATGAACCGTAGAGTAGCGATTTGATCGGTACATGATCGATCTTTACGGAATCCGGCCTGTTGATCTCGGAGTTGGCCGTCGACTGGGTCCTTTAATCTGTTCAACAACACTCTGTTGAAGACCTTTCCTGGTACTGAAAGTAGGGTAATGCCTCTGTAGTTCTCACAATTGCTGAGATCACCTTTCTTTGGTATCTTGATGAGGTACCCTTCTTTCCAGTCTGCTGGAATCTGTTATTCCTCCCAAATCTTCCTGAAGAGAATGTGGAGTATCTTTGAAGTTGCTTCTATATCTGTCTTTAGTGCCTCTGCTGGTATGTTGTCTGGTCCTGCTGACTTACCATTCTTGATCAATCTGATGGCGATTTTAATTTCTTCGACTGTTGGTGGGTCTGTGCTTATGGGGAGATCCGAGGCTGCTGCTTCTATGACTGGTGGGTACAGTGGGGCTGGTCTATTCAAGAGTTCTTGGAAGTGTTCTTCCCACCTGTTTCGTTGTTGAAGCACTTCAGTGATTGGTTTGCCAGCCTTGTTCTTGATTGGCCGTTCTCGCTTGTTGAATTTCCCAGCTAACTTCTTCGTTGTATCGTATAGGAGCCTCATATTTCCTTCTCTTGCAGCTTTTTTCGCTGTCATTGCTAGGTCCTCAACAAATTTTCGTTTATCCAACCTGATGCTCCTCTTCACTTGCTTGTTGACTTCAGTGTATTCGGCCTGTGCTTTGGCTTTCTCTGCTCTTGTCTGACTGATATTAATCGCTATCTTCCTGTTCCTCCTTTCTTGGATCTTGTCCAGAGTACTAACAGAAATTCATTCCTTTTGATGTTGATTCTTGGGTCCCAAAACCTCCTGACATGTTAAAGTTATTGTTTCCTTAATCTCTTTCCAGTTGTCTTCCATATTAGTTCCACCTTTTTCTAGTAGATCATGAAATGCCTGAAACTTGTTGTTGAGAATTAATTTGAATTCGTTGCGTTTGTTAGTATTTCGGAGAAGAGCTGTATTAAACTTATGTAATACTGCTGCTCCAGTTGTCCAGTGCTTCCTCAGCTTCAGTTTCATTTTAGTCACCACCAGATGGTGATCTGAAGCTATGTCAGCTTCTCTCCTTGCTCATACATCTTCCATGGTCCTTCTAAACTTCTTATTGATGCAGATGTGGTCGATTTGGTTCTCCGTAATGTGGTCCGGTGAATCCCATGTAGTTTTATGTATACGTTTGTGGGAGAATATGGTGCCACCTATGATCATTTTGTTGAAGGCACATAAGTTTACAAACCTCTCACCGTTATCGTTCCTTTCTCCCAATCCATTTTTACCCATGATGTCTTTATATCCGGTGTTGTCCACTCCAACCTTGGCGTTGAAGTCTCCCATTAGAATGGTCAGGTCCTTGGCTGAAAATTTCTCGATGATTGACTGCAGCCTCGCATAGAACTGGTCTTTGTCGTCTTCGTGGCTGTTTTTGGTGGGTGCATAGCACTGGATGACATTCATTGTAATCCCTTCCTTCTTCGTTTTGAAGGATACTGCGATGATCTTAGGTCCGTGAGGCTCTCATCCTACAAGAGCCTTCCATGCAACTTGGGACAACACTAATGCTACTCCTTGCGTGTTTAAGGCGTTTTCTTCTTCGTGGCCCGGGTATAAAAGCAAGTTTCCCTAGGATAACCGTTTCTGTCCAGCTTGCAACCAATGCGTTTCGCTTATTCACAGTATCTTCAGGTTGTATCTTTTCATTTCTTCAGCTATTTGCATGGTTCTTCCCGTTTCCCACATCGTGTGGACATTCCATATACCTATATTAATTGTTGCTTTGGTTGTCAGAAGAGACATCGGCCTCGTGGCTTCCGAAGAAACTCGGCTTTCACCATGAGGCGTCATAACACACCTTCCAACTCCCAGGGCCGAGTGAAAATGGTTATAAAGGTTTTTTACTGGTTAGCGTTTTTTTTAGCAAGGATGTTGTTTTACGGGATGGGGTTGCTAGCCCCATGCCCAACCCTCTTCCTTTATCCGGGCTTGGGACTGGCAGCAACCCTAGGGGCTACAGGCGGAGTTAATTAGTAATTAAGCACTATTAAAAACAAGACAGACACTGATAGTGAGTAGAAGTAACGTGTACACAACTAATTAAATGCAGTTCATAGATGGAGAATGATATACTAATAGTAAATGTGCTAAACGGGAGGATAGAAAACAAGGGATATAATTAGGATAGGAATAAAATGCTGAAATAGTCTTCTAAATTATGGTTCTGAATGTTAGTTAATCCTCTTTAGTCGCCCAACATTAAGTCTCTACTTTATAAATAAAGTAATGACAAGGTCTAGCGTATTTACTTGAATTCGAGTGAGGCCATATACGGCTACAAATTTATTCAGAAAGAAAAAAAACATGATCAGTAATAATCTGTGTAATCAACCACAGTTTATCAATGATCTCCTTCTCAGCCCTACGAGAAGTTTTTGGATCCTTGTGTATCCTCATGCTCACAAGATTACGAAGTAATCACTACTAAGAGTGTCTAATCAGTTTCTAATTTTTTGCCTGATATCCATTTATGTTGTGTATATATTAAATAGGTCCGAGTTAAATAAAGTAGTACTCATAGTGATATGCCGGGAACCTAATGAAGACTGACTATCTCCGGGAACTGTGCTTTAAAACATTATTTCAATTATTATAACTGTGGACAGTATTAACATTTTACTTCTATGACTGTTACGTTCCCCTTGCCCGGTTCTCTTGTTTCGTACATTTGCTCTGAGTATATTGTTTATTACTTTGAACTGCGTTTACTTAACTGTGTACAAGTTGTAACATTCACTGCCACGATTTCTTTTG
Source organism: Schistosoma mekongi (assembly GCA_034768735.1). Classification (NCBI taxonomy): domain Eukaryota; kingdom Metazoa; phylum Platyhelminthes; class Trematoda; order Strigeidida; family Schistosomatidae; genus Schistosoma; species Schistosoma mekongi. The sequence goes on from CM068312.1 coordinate 17,436,744, forward strand.
TTCTGTATCAATGTTAGATTTATGATTGTTTAACTGTGTGGTCTGACTTTATGTGTATATAGGCATGATTAGAATATAATGCATTCTCAGTTCTAGCTCTCTTCGTCTTCCTGTTCTCAATTCTGGTTGTCCTATTGTCGGCCTGGGAGTGAGTGGGCTTAGGTCAATCGCACTTTTTCAACCAGGCACGCATCATATTGGTGTTCGCGTCCACCAACCAAATCATGCCCATCCATCCTCTCTTTCATTTCGCGTCGTAACTTATAGCCAATTTGTGGTAATTGATTTAGAAAACTTTGTCAATTTGAAATGACACAAAAGTAACGTCACAACCTAAAACTAGCTCATGAATGCTAGGTAAGCGTACTATATGATGACCACAATGACTGATGAGAAATATTAGTTGTAAGTACTCAGGATTAAATGAATGATCATAATCGAGAACAATCTAGTATGTGTAAAGTTTGATATTAATAAATGTAGAATGCGTTAAAGAGTAAATCATAGCTTCTAGTCAATAAATCGTTGAAATTGTCTTAGAGTTACCTTATAAATTAAGTAGTTATATCATCAATGTTGGCAACATTATAGTGAAAATGTTGTTTGAATCAATTGTTTAATCGTTTAACAACAGATATAGTAAAGTTAACTTCTCAATTCACTAGTCCTTATCGTTCTGACATCAAATATTAGCTACACACAACTTCAAGTATATGTTATATACTCAATCATTGAGTGAAACATAGTTCGCCAACCACCATTCTTCAAACAACTCTATCCTAGGATTTCCTTTTTAGTTCTTTCCATATGCTCTTCATTATCTTCATGTCTGTCTCCGACTTTAAACGCAATATATTCTTGCATCTTCCTCTTTTCTTTGGTTGGCAAAATTCCAAGTTGGTGCTTGTCTAGTAATATAGTTTAATGATTTCCTCAATGTGTGTACTCTCCATCTCCAACAAACGTTCCTAATTTCTTTTTTGGCTGGAAGTTGGTTTGTTCACTGCTACAGAAGAGGTTGTTGCTGATGCAGACAATTGCTTAAAAATACTTGTATCTTTGGTATGATGCTTTTCGTAGTTCTCCGTGTTTCAGCTCCATACAACAGAACTGTCTTCACATGTGTGCTAAAAATTTTTGAGTTGGTTGACCGTTGGTTTGATTCCCTGACGTTTTTAATTGTAAAGGTGTTGGCGATGTCTTAATTTGCTAATCTGCGACTCCACATATGCCTCGGAAAATCCTTGTTTATCAATGATGCTTCCAAAGTATGAAATAGAATCCACCTTCATTGCTGTCGCTGGTAAGTGCATAGAACTTTTGTAGTACTGCTGCTCCAGTTGTCCAGTGCTTCAGCAACTCCAGTTTCATTCTCTCCATTACCAAGTGATGATTTGAGGCTATGTCAACTTCTTTCCCTTTCTTCACGTCTTCCATGGTCCTTCTGAACGTCTTGTAAACGAGGATATTGTCATTTTGATTCTCCGTATTGTGGCCTGGTAAAACCAATGTGAATGCGCTTGTGAAAAAATATGGGGCCATCTATAATCATTTTGTTAAAGGCATATAAGTTTGCCAGCCTTTAACCGTTTCCGTACCTTTGTCCCAGTTCAAGTCGTCCCAAAATGTCATCATATCCAGTGTTGTCAACTTTAACCCTGGCGTTTAGGTCTCCCATCAGAATGGTCAGGTTCTTGGTTGAGCACTTCTCGATGATTGATTGCGGCCTAGTACAGAACCAGTCTTTATCGTCTTCATAGCTGTCATTGGTGGATGTTGGTGGTGCTGAGTGGCAGTCACTATGATCTCTTTCTTCTTTGTCTTGAAGGATACTTTGATGATCCAAAGTCTATGAGGCTCAGATCCTATAAGAGTCTCCCATCATTCTTGGGACAACATTAGTGCTACTCCTAGTGTGTGTGAAGCATTTCCTTTCTTCGATCTAAACGATGAACTTAGTATTTGTATAAAGAGTCCTAGAAGGAGGCAGATTATCACTTCCATAAAAAATTAAAAATTTGAGGTGACGCTGAAGTTAGAAAAGACACGAGGTGATTGAAAACTCATCTAGCGAATAAAATATGAGGTAATTCATAGTGCATATACAGGTTATTGACAAAATGAAAGCCAATTAAACATAAAACTTGTGCCATTAGGTGACTGAATGTGGGTCTGATTAATAAAGAAATAGCTGACGCCTTTAATTTCTACTTGTACCAACAGCTCAACTAAATTCACTGTGAAGAAGACAGAGTTTCCACAGTAACATCACTGGAGCTATCCAAAAGAGAGATTCTCTTTCATAGAAGCCATGAAGTAATCTCTGGAAAGTTGCTCGCCAAAGGGCGATTTCACAAATGCAGAAGCACTTACATACAATATAAGAGTGTTCCGCTTGAAAGCCTTAATAATCTTTGTTGCGGCATCTTAACGATAGAGATCTGCCAACAGAGACTGGAAACTCATATCTGTCATCTACATCCTTAAATAAGAGAAAAACGTGCTAAACATCCACTCTTAACTCTCAGATATCAATTTCCCACTATACTCAGTTCCCACCTTACTTCTATTTTACTCTGCCATGTATATTGGCATACTATCTCTTAGTAATCAAGTAGCCCACTGTCTAGTGTCAGACTACCATTAGAAACAGAGAATTACACTATCTAAAAAATTTAAAATTTAAAGTGAAATATAATAATAGAAACTAATAATCAATAAGTCTGATACTTGGGCAGATATACAACAAACGAACTTAATTGCTCCTTACGTTAATACACAAAGACATATGTTCATGGAAACTTTACCTACAATCCAGGGCGAGAACAAAATTAGTCCTAAATGAATAAGGCCTGTCACAAAGTTGGGCAAAGTTTTAAATATTGTTGTGTTGTTGTTCAAATGCAGCGGTCTATAGACAGATGCTAACTAACAACACAACATGAGTTTAGGTGAGGCAGGTCTTAGAGTACAGACAACCTTCTTGCATGGTAAAACTGGACTGCCTGTGGGACGCAGACATACAGGTTTGTGTGGCTTTTTTGTACTTCGTCAAAGCATTTGACCTAGTGCCCTAGAGTATGCTAGTTCGTATGGCAGCCGCGATGTGCTTTATGGGTCCACTGCTATATTTGATAAAAAACAACTTCTTAAGTAGGGTGTTCTCTATCAATGAAGTATGCCAGATCGGGCAGGACTATAATATAGGGGCGACCTTGAAAGTTGCTAGGCGACCATTGATATCGGAATATTAGTTTGTCACTCTTCCCCTAGCATTTCTTCAAAAGCATAGACGCCCCATAATCACGTTAACATGTTCTTCGTGGTAAATCTTTCTCCGGTAAGTTGCTAACGATAACCTCATCTTTGTCTACCTAACTGTGAGCCATGACCTTAAGATGAAAAGTCGCAATTTCAATGGTTCGTCTCTATATTATAGTCCTGCCCCAGATCGTACCTAGCCAGGCTACCACTTAGGTGGGGATCAGATGATTAATGCTCCAAAAGAACGAGACCTAGATTTACATTTTACAGATAGGCTGGAGGCAACGAAAAAAATACCAAATGGATATTACAAAAATTTGCACCATGCTAAACTGAGGTCGTCGAAAACTCAGTATACTGGCACAATTTCTTGATATATTTGTAATATATTTGTAAGGTGTATAGGCTCGTGGCTTGAAACATCAAATGTAGTCTTTTCTTCTCCTTCTCCCACTCTAAGAATGGATGCTGATCACATAGAGAGGGTACAATGACAGACCACAAAGTTGGCAAGCTGATTCTGACAAACATAACGAATCTGCTGGCGTTATCCATCTTGAGTAACAAAGGGTTAAGAGGCGACTAAATTATTGTCGACAGCATACTTTTCATTCATGGACACTCAAACTCGCTACTTCACGTACGCCACTCGCAGTAGCAAAAATTAGGGAAACCTACTTTTCACTAGAAGTTTACTCTACGTAAAGTGCACGGTTTGAAGCATTAACATTTTGAAAGAAGGCCAGAGGACTACATACACTACTACGGCATATTTAATAACTAATGAAACTGACGCAAAAATTTTAATATTAGTTTGTAACCTTTAACCAGACTACTGGGGGTGACATAAAGAGATGGAGACTAGTGCACAGAACTAAAAGAGTAAAAATAAAACCGAAAAAGGAAATAAAGAATGGGGAAGTAAAAAAAGTAAGAGACTTAAACAAAAAGGAAAAACAGATAAGAAAATAAACCAAGATATAAAGAGGTCAGCTGAGACTACCAATGTTAAACGGCTGTGCAACCAAACACTTATCAGAAAAAGCTGAAAACTCGAAACTGTGTCACATAAGATTTGAGAACAAATAAATAAATTGGTTTTCATTAGCTCCTTACACAGATATTGAATATTGAATTAGGCAGTTTCACATGTTCGCGCACATGTATGAAATCTGTACAACCTATCGAGGGATTAATAACTATAATACTTAAGATTAATTTGAAACCTTAAATTTTACAATATACTAGTAATAAGTAGGAGTAACTAATTTGTGAATTAGATGAAGGTATTTTAATTATATTCTGTGCTCGTTTCCATTATATACACTAGGCCAGTTCAATCTATCGACACATTAAAAAATGTTGATTCAACTGAAGAAGTCGGTATGACTAGGTTGATAGCATACGCTATGACGAAGAATATCACGAATCACAATATACTAGTTAACTTCATCAAGAAAATCATTATCAGCTACTTCCAAGAAAAAAGTTTTTTCAAAGAACTACCTCTAATGTCTTCAGTTGTTGAAACACTGATGTTAAAATGTCAGTCGATCACACTTGCATTAGTTTTTTAGTTTTTCCAGAAATATCGATTGCAAGGAATAATGCAGACAACCGAGTCTCCTGTTCTTATCAAACTTAAAATAAATGTTGATTAACAAAATGACTGAAAACTAGGGAAGAATGCATAAAATATGTTTATTGATCGGTTAATAATTGGATAGCCTGTTATTTGTCACTAAGATACAGTTTAATGATTGAAAAATAATGTAATGACGAGATAATTACGTTTACGAGTGTGGTCGGGAAAGACAAGTGTTAACACGGATTGTACTGAATCAACGGTCCTGAATGTTGACATTCATCAGTATTTGGTAGCAACTGTAATAAAAACACATGGAATATATTATTTGTTACATAAATTGACAGGATGTGATTACTTGTGATTGAGATATAAGTTGGTTTATTCTCCACTGAATTAATATGATCTAAATGAATTGTTCCAAGCGTAAATATCAAACTAGACCAATAGTGTCATGAAGTTTATTTTACTGAGACGAAACAAATTGTCAAATCCCTAAGATATATACTATGATGTTTGGTGAAAATCATTTAAATTTCAATGTTCCCTCTATGTTATCACATTCGGAAATCATTTCAACCTACTTCAACCTGTAAGTTATATTGAATACTCTAAACTACTATACAATATTACTCCCATGTAAACTAAACATTCCTGTTATTGTCTCATAGTGTGTAGGTAATAAAAAGCTAATTAGTTGTTAATTTACATATTAAACGTTTATCACTTTCATGTAGACTGTTGCTTACGTGTTCGAGTTTTATTTTCAATTTGGCTAAGAATATCTGATACTGCATACAAGTCAACTACAAATGCATACAAGTAACGAAAGAAATTGCTTCAAATTAAAAAATAAGAGTTGAATTTACAATTTTAATAGATTTTAATTAAATACTTTGGAGTTGATGTTAAGTCAATTGTATATTTACTTTCAGTGTATAAAATATATCTGACTTATGGAATAAATTTTCAACCATCACTATTAAAGGTGGAACATCGATGCTGTTGATAATGGTGCTAACAGTGATGATGATTTGAATGATAGTGTTAGTGATTCAATTCATGTTTTAACAACATACCATGAAATTACTTTCTACACTTTAATATATAAAATAACCCTAATTTTAACTTACCCAAATAGAAATTAAAAGTAGAAATTTGTATTTCTATGCGGGCAATCAAATTTTTTAACTTCCTAAAACCTGCAACATATATTTGTAAAACATAAACAATGCTGTGCTTATCTGAACAAAATGATGGTTATGAGATCAATAACATTTACAGTCTGTTATGTATTTAGTTCATAAATACATATTTGGTCTTCCTAAGTAGGTTAGTTTTACTAATATTCGTCAATGTTATATAACACAATGTAGACAAAACACATAAAATACTGTTAAAGACTATGAAAGATTGTTGTATGAGGCAAACTTGTCTAGTATTATGTAGAGACGAGTATCGTCTACTTCACGTTACCTTTTACATGAGGAGTTGCAAGTGCATTACACTTATTTTTGGTGTTTTCTACTTTCATTTCTGTTATAATATTGAAAAGTAGGAATAAAAAATTAGCCATAATATTAGATTTATCGTGTTGTTTATAGTAATTATAACTTGTTATTATTAGCATTGATCACGCCAAATTAACATTACACCATACATCTTTGAGATTAATTGGTGGAATTATCATCATCCCAAAGTAACGTAGCTTTACTACATTAGAATTAATGATACACCAACAACAAATTGAATTTTCAGCATACAATGTCTCAACAATGTACTTTTTTCCCATGTGCACATACAATCCGACTTACACCAGTTCGTTTTTACGAAAGTAGCAACACCACCATCACACTTTTACTTAATGGTAAAACAATCGTGACAAAAATCAGAAAACCATTTAGAAATCCTTTTTAAATCATATAACCAGTCATCATGATGTTTGCAATTAGATCTAATTGAACTACTCATGATAGGTCGTAAGCTTTCTATACAGTCACATGAATATTCAACGTGATTTTGGGTCATGATTGAGCATTTAAAACAAAACAAAAAGTGAAAAAGTGGTTTGTTAGTGCAAGATCTCAAACAAGCCATTGTAGTTAGTTCAGTCCAGTTAAATGTAAATTGTTGAAATGTACATGTAAATATTGGCTTATTTATTGTCTTTTCTTTTAATATTTACACAATATTCATTCATTTACATGAAATCAAATGATTATAGTAATAGAATCATACCATGAAACTGTGTTTGTAATTCATCTAGACATGTTATCCATGATACTACTAAAGGGATAGAACTTTCTATGTAATGTACATAGAATTAAATAATGTTACAATGATAAGATAAATAATAAAAATCATTTTATTATGAATATCTTCTATGTATTATGTAGTGTAATTAAATAGATTCTAGTTGAATATCCACTAAATAAATATGCATAGATACAATATCATTTCTACATGATACGACACGTTAATCTAAACAACATTATTAATGAATACGTACTGTTTCTGAATGTTGTTTCCGACTTTATTAAGTCATTCATGACTAAAATATTCTCAATTAAAATATACAATAAGTAATAATAAATTAACTGTGAAAAGTTTTAAACTGGTAATAAAATTATTGTAAACATTTATATGATTTTACGATGAACTGTCTAGACTCATTAGTAGTTTAGTGGTGAATGCGGTGGTGTTCTACACGAAACGGACTGAGTTTGAATCCCACTGTTAACATCAACATTGGGATGCAGTTACATCCAGCCGATGAGTGCCAGATAGGACGATACGCGCGTCCTGGATTCCACTTGCCAGTCACAATCTAACTAATATAATATTTATATGATTATAATGTATCCTAAAAGATAATCATTCAATGAATACATTTCAATCATACACATAGTTATCATCAACTTGAGATCAACTTGATCATTGAATCTGTAAACAAAACATCATTTCTCTCATGATTACATTTAAGTCTTAAACGAAATGTTGTTGTAACTATGATGTTCTTTGTTAATTGACAATTGAATATTATGTGTTTACATGATATTATAAGCAGATATTTATACACTGACAATAAGTGACTTATTTCATTGTTTATTATTTAATGTGATTAGTGTTGTATTGAATTGTAAATTACTGTTTCTGACAGATTGTAACTACACTATCTAATAATAAATAAGGATAAGGCATAGAAATAAACTGGCGCCTGTAATTGTTTTTTCAAACCTTGTATAACTTCACCGCCATGTTGGCCTTTCCATTGTTTACTAAAACATGTCACATCTAAAATCAATAGTATATTCATGATGTAAATGATAATACTTTACTTACATGCATCAATTGTTCTATTTTCACTTGCCAATTCTTTATTTATATTGTCTTAAGGAAATGTATAACAAGTCGATGATGTTGTTAGGTGATATATTGTTGATATGCTCCAATCAAAATATTCTAACAGTGTATAATTTAAAAGTCTAGTTGATTTGTTATGAACTGAAAGTGATTAATCTTTGTTACTATGTGTGCATCCTAAGCAAATTTCCTCAAGTCCAAATGTTTATCCATTATTTGGACGACTTATTTGCATGACAATCTTGGATACCACCCTAGTGACACAACAGAGATGACTAGTTAAATTTATTACCATCATAATATTACAAACGTGTTTCTTTCATGTTCGTACTGTTTAACAATGGTACTTATTGACAAATATCAGTGTGAATCATTCATCACCTTGGCTACTAAGAAATATTGCACAGTCATCAACGTAATCCTCAATCTGACGTATGGTTCACTATGACTACTACTAGAATACACACATATTTAGATTGACTATATATTAGTTCATATTTAAATGAATAACATCACATAAGTGGAACAGTGAATCACTTTATTGTTAATGACACTGATAATTGTCTCTGGTTACATTCATACATGGACAAATACAATTTTTTGTATTCAATCATGTTAAAGTGTACTTTTCGCTCTGTAGTGAAACAACATTTCATAATGATGAAGCAAGAAATACCATACAATGTTGACGTTACCTATTAGCTTTGACAATGCTGTACTATGTTTTGTGATGTCAATTGCAAGTGAATCCAGTAAATCTAGATTTCAATGAAAATAAGAGGTTAATCAATGTTAATAGATAATGACAATAGTAGTGTAATCTTAAGGGAAAAGAGTTAAGAAAAGGTTGACAAACCTTGTACAACGTCAGTAATTTTATTAATTGGGTGTTGTAGATAATGTTAAATGAACACTTGACCAATGGAGTTCAACCGTGTCGAGTGTAAGCCAATAACCAACCGATGATAATATATTAGTTTGCTCAAAAGTATCGCTAATTGACTAAATCAGAAATATCAACTGTAAGAAACCAACTTATTGGTCTAATGATAGAGCGTTCGCCGAGTAGTCAGACGGTTCTAAATTCGTGGGTGTGCTCTGATGGAGAGTCATATACTACGACAAAACAGCTATCCAGTGCTTCCTGGTGATATCAAATTAGTGTTTTATAGATTGAAAACTTTGATAATTATGTAAAAATATTTATTCACTAGGAATCAGCTAATCGTCATATAACCAAACTTACGTGTTTATCTTACGTTGACTGTTAAATTACTTCTCTCACATGATGTACACACTATTATGAAGCTGATGAATCATAATAGTGGCTAGATATGCAAGAGGATGTTCTATTTACGTTAAGTGAAATTGAAATTTAAACATTTCAACACAGGAAATCAGTCGTAATACAAACGGTTTTATTCATCAAATAGTAACCATGACATATTGGTTGCCTCCAACTATAACATATGATTACAACTAGGGGTTTTCTGAAGATAGTTAATTGTCAATTATGATATCACGAATTGATCTGAATCAGTCAACCATTGATCGCCTGGAAGCACTGGACAGCTGATTCGTCCTAGCATGGGACTCCTCAGCAGTGTGCATCCACGACCCCAATGGGGATAAAAAACCAGGACCCTCTGGCTCAGCGGCGAACGCTTTACCATTGGACCACTGAGTTGACCTCCTTCATGCTTAATTGTAACTAATATCATCTCACTAGTGACTAGCTCCTTGAAGTAATTCCTGGAGTTCTAGTGTGAAGACGTGACAGGTGGAGTTTAGCTGTGTCGGATGTGGGGCAGTAACGCACCGATGGTATGGAGAAGGCCACGCAACGTATCACGAATTGGCTGAACTGGAAATATCAACCGTTAGGAACCGACTCACTGGTTCAATTATAAGGCGTTCGCCGTGAAGCCAGAGGATCCTGGGTTCTATCCACGATGTGGTCGTGGATGCGCACTGCTGAGGAGTCCCATGCTAGGACAAAACAGCTGTCCAGTACTTTCAGGTGATCAATGGTTGTCTGATTCAGATCAATTCATGGTATCAAAATTGACACATAATATTTGACTTAGGAAAACTTTTGAATTGTCTTTATCAACGTATCATTTGAAAGTAAAATACACTTAAAAATAACTCATAATGTTTATGTTATTCAAGCTTATTAACATTAAACTAGTACTAATTGATATGATGCATTACAATTATGCATTAATAAAACAATTACCAACTTACCATTTTGTATAGATTCATTGATCAGTATAAGAAATAGATTGATGTAAAACAAAAACATTAACATCATTTTCATTGATAATTAAACACTCTAACTGTTTATCTGCTCTTTCACTTTTATATCATCAGATAGACTAGTGATTGGTTACAGTATGGTAATGAATGAGATGTACTGAATGAATATGATTTGTATATAACATATTCAATGATGTACATACAAACCAATCGAATTCATCTCATTAGTTATTATCATTCAATTCACTTCAACTCATGATTGACTATACTTTTGGCGTCATATTGTATTTCTTCCAGATTGTAAACTCACTAGTCTCATGTTCACTTAATTGTTACTGGATTCACCCCCCCTCCACTCTACCAATGGCTTTCTTGAAGAAACAGTGTCCCAATGAATTGACTACTCCCATCATTCCATTCTATTGCACTAATAGACTGTTTCAGTAATAATACCACTAGTTTGTGCATATATGTTAATATGTATGCACTTGTTATCTTCCATTGAAACTTGTTTCAATTTAGTCGAGTGTGGATATGATGAAGTGTAATTCGTATGGTGTTCACTTTAGGTGACATCATATCCGTAGATTAATCACTAGAAAACATTAATTACTAACAATTTTGATAGTTTTGACTGTGATGCAGTTGATCTAGATGGAGAAATGGATTCGTCTTACCATAAGACGACATACAATAGCATTTCCTATCTGATGCAACTAGTAACTATGACAACAGGCAAGTCCTATTCATTTACTGTTGACATTGGTAAAACGAAATCGTTTATTCGTAAGAAAGATTGATGAATGTTTCTCAGTGAAATAACTGAACATAATCATCCATTGTGAGGTACTATTGTAGTTGTTTTAAGTGAAGGAAAGGATGTTTATTGTAGTTTTCTGTTTGTTGTTAGTGTATAGACTTCATCTGTACTTGAGTTAAAGTAACGTAGACATTTGTATTTAACAATGCGTCGCTAGATGGCTGTATGTGGAAAACGATTCTAGCCAGTCCGACTAGTTATGAAGAGAAATCCTGCTTCCGAATTGTAGTTTACCAAGCCTCACATCGATTTGATGAAATTACCGATCACCAAATAGAGGTCTGAGGCCAGTGCTTTTAATCAAGTTGTTGATGACTTAAATATCGTCTGTCGAATAATATTTATAAATTTCACCCATGATCTTTAAATGACAGTATGCGCAAATTTTTACAAAACCCTTAAGAATACTCTGGAAATAGAATAATTATGTGAAGGTTTCTTGAAAAAGCCGGAAAATTCCATGCATAATTTGTCCAGTGCTAAACTAGATCGTAGAGAATACGAAGCTTTAGCAGTTGGTTTCAAATTTTATCTTTGGTAAAGGAATATCGACAGAATACATACTGAGGCACAATTTGAAAACCTGTTTGATCAATTGAAAGAATTATATACAATGAAAGAAGATAAAAAATATTGATTCAGATCCAAAATAGTTGACATCGCAATAGTTACATCACCGACCTTGGAATCTACAACGATACCTAAAGAACATCAGAAAGCTTTGCAGAATTCAAAAAAATGAATGATTAGTTAATGATATTATATCCAGATAAAGGCTCTGGTATTGTCTTAATGAACACACCTGACTACATTGTAAAGATAAAGACTATTTTAAGTGACCAAGCAAGATTCAAAGTTAATAAGTTAAACAAAAACCAGATGCGTTCCATGGGGAAACGTATCATCAATCTAATTCTATAAAAGAAACTAATTGACAACACGACTTATAATAATCTAAAGCCTAGAGGATCTCGACTGCCGTACATGTATGGCCTATCGAAAGTACATAAACAATACACCCCACTTAGACCTATAATGTTAATGATAAATTTACCTCATTACAAGGTGGCTCGATGGTTAGCAGAAAAGCTTTAGCCTGTCCATCAACGTCTGCCTACGTTCTCACTGAAAAACTCTTTCTATTTTGTTGAAATATTGGATAAAATTGACACTTCTGGTAAGTTTTTGGTTTCCTTTGATATTACATCCTTATTTACCAATATACCAGTTCTCGAAACCATTGACATTATATGCCAACACTCTGGCTTACCTCCTCTTTCAGTGACTGGATTTAAACGAATAATACTTCTGTGCACAAACAACATCCGGTTGCTGTTCTGTAACAAGATATATTGTCAAATCGATTGTGTTTCGATGGGTAGTCCATTGGGTCCTATTCTAGATGTTTTCATACTCAATCTTCAAAACACAAAAACTTATAAAGGTGATTGGAGAAATGATGCAGTAGTCAAGGTAAGTGGATGATACCTTTATTGTATTCAGTAATGAACAAAATGCGGATTACTTATTGAAAATATTCAGTTAAGCATAAAAATATATTCAATTTACTATGGAGATTGAAAAAGATAATAAATATCATTTCTTGGATATTCCCATGCAACGTCAAGAAGATGGTTTAATGTAATGGTCGATCTACAGAAAAACGACATGGAATAAATAGTTCTTAAATTTTAATAGCTTTTGCCCAATCTATTACACAATAGCATTAATGAAAACATTGGTTCTCAAAGCCAAACAGCTATGTACTTCAGATAGGATAGATTCAGAACCCAGTAACATCAAACAGTATCTAAAAAAGACTGGCTATCCAGAAAAAATTCATTGACAAATAAAATCACAGTCCAGAAGAAAGCTGTTTTCCTCCAACTGGTTTGCTGAAACAATTAGATGAAGACTCAGCTCAGCATTAAAGAGAACTTATTATGCTGCATTACAGTGTGTTCACAAAAACAATAAAAAATCGATAGGTATCCATCTTATGTTACCGCTAACTGTTTGTATAAATTTACATGTATCTGAAGAAGTAGTTAAATTGAACGAATAATAAGAAGGGCCTACCTACGGTTCAATTAACCATTTTTTTTAAAAAATCTATGATTCAAAGGAATAAAAACATTTAACAATGCAATCGCTAGATATTTGAATGACACTGAACACCAGATTGATATCAGTAAATCATTCGAAGAGTTCATTAAACAAAAAACTTCAAATCTTCTAAAATATGCTAAAGCACCTTTACATCTGCATCAGACTCTTCTTGTTTATCGGTGACACTGTCCAAGTACGTAACAGCTTTTACACTTTCCAGAGAATCTCCGTCAAGTGTAATTGGGTTAGAGATGGTTGTTTTGTAGCTGCGTATGTTGAATCCTACTGCTAGTTGCCGAGGCCGCTGCTACACTATTTGCCTTTACATGAGTTTGTTATTGTGTGTCTGTGGGACAGAAGAGCTAGGCCATCTGTAGTGTCCAAGTCATCTAGTTGCATCCATGTTTTTCAATGTATTCAGACTTTACCTCAAGATGTTGCAGTTTTCATGATCCAGTCAATCACCAGCAGGAAGAGGAAGGGCAGGAGTAAGCAGCCTTACGTAACATCGGTCTTTGCTTTGAATGAATCTGTGAGCTGACCTCCATGAACGATTTCAGTGTGGTCCGTTTTAAGAATTCCGTATGATGTTGACTATCTTTTCAAATATGCCATAATGTCGTAAAAGGCTGCATAATATTCTTCTACCCACGTTGTCGTATGTCTTTTCGTAGTCCAGAAAGTTGATGTAAAGTGGTGAGTCGGATTCTATTGATTATTCAACAATCAACCATATAGTCACGATTTGGTTAGTACACGATTGATCTGTACAGGATCCAGCCTATTGATCTTGTAGTTTGGCATAAACTTGGCATAACCAGAGAGAAATAATGAAATAACGAAATCTTTATAATTAATTCTTAATATCTATCACTGCAACAAGTATAAAGAGTAGATTTCATTAGACAACTAATTAGATATGATAGTTACTACGTGTTTAACTTTAACAAACTAATAAAATGAGATAAGAAACACTTCACTTCTAATTAATATGGTGATATTTTCCGACCAGTCAATATTTACAAAACTAAGTTTTCTTTAAAAGAAAATTTACTACTCTGATTAATACAATTAGAGTGATTTAAGTAACAGAAGATGTAGTAGTAGTAGTAGTAGTAGTAGTAGTAGTAGTAGTAGTAGTAGTAGTGATGTTTAGAAAAGTCAAATAACTACAATAACCTTATGATTCTAGACAAAATATATTAAAACTATTCAATGTATGAAATCATTAATGCTTGTTAATATTGGATTACGATAGTAGTATATTGAGTAGTTATCTGGGGAGCATCATCGATGAACAAGGAGGGTTCGATGCAGATGTAAAGACAAGGATTGTCAAAGCCAGAGCAGCATTCCTACATTTGAAAAATACATGAGACTCAAAACAAATATCAACTAACTTCAAAGTCAGACTCTTCAATTCGAAAGTGAAGACAGTCCTGCTGTGTGGAGATGAAACTTCCAGAATTACTGCAAACATCATCAGACGGTCACAAGTATTTATAAACAACTGCCTACGAAAGATACTGAATTTGCGTTGGCCGAAAATCATCAGCAACAGCTTACTATGGGAGAGGACAAACCAACTTCCTTTCGAAGAGGAAATTAGGAAAAGACGTTGGAAATGGATAGAACATACATTACGCAAACCATCAGACTTCATCACGAGACAAGCATTAACATGGAATCCTGTTGGGAAATGGAAAAGAGGGGGGCCGAAGAACACGCTGCGTCGTGAATCGGAAGCAGATATTAAAAGGATGAACAGCAACTGGAAACAATTGGAAAGGTTTGCTCAGGAGATAGTTAAATGGAGAATCCAGGTGAGCGGCCTATGCTCCTCAGCGAGGAGTAACGGGCATTAGTAAGTAAGTAAGTTTATTGAGTAGTAGTATAATATCGTATTATCTAAATAAAATCATTGTATATCTAATTGACTAATACATATTTGCAAATAATCAGGTAAGTGTATCTATTAAAAGTTGGAAATGATGAATTCATGAAAGTTATATCTAAACATAACATAGATTCATGAATCATGAAATTGAGGCAAGCTTAAAGTTGAAACTAGTAGAGACAAAGTAAGTTTATTATGAATTTCTGTGTTTAATGACGCAATAACATTCATACTATAATGTAGAAGATGTACAAGCAATAAAACTTGTTAGTATACTTGACCGAGGGTTGCTGGTGGAGGTGGAGGTGTGGAGTAACCATGACATCTCTCGCCGTCTTTCTCTAGAATATAGGGGACAGTTAAAAAAAAAGACAATTCATTAATTGTCTGAGTACATCGAAAATATAAATGCACAACAACTAATATAACTTTACCTGTATACAAATGTATACTAACATAAATAGGTTTTAGGTAGAAAACTTTAAAACAACAGGACCTATTTAGTAGTCTTGTTTGATTGGAATTGAAAAATGGAATCCAGGGCAAAAATTTCATTTTATTTAGCACTTGTCGGCTTAATGTAACGGAATGTCACGGGAAAGTAGAAACGGTTAACAGTATAAGATGTGAGTTGCATAGTGACAACGAGCAAAATCTAATCACAATAAGTAGGAGAAGCGAAGCCAACTTAGGGAAGCAGGCCTACAGCCAACATTGATCGAGAAATACAGAAAAAGTGGAAATAGATAATCAAACGTAATGTATGTGTAATTCATGACGTTCTCTATTTTCACCAAATAAACAAACTGCATTAACTAAGTAGTCGGCTTCTCACACAGTGTCGCTACCAGATAAACTGAAGCACCAACAGGCTCTGCTCCATTTTCATGTAATGTTCCGCTATCGACTAACTGTGGACGACTTTGTGAGTAGTATCCATCACAGTAGTATTAATAATAACTGTAGTAGTAGTAGTAGTAGTAGTAGTAATAGTAGTAGTAGAAGTAGTAGTACTAGTAGTAGTAGTAATAATAATAATAATAGTAGTAACAGTAGTAGTAGTAATAGTAATAGTAGTATAAGAAGTTGAAGTAGTATTAGTAATATAACTAATAGCACTAGTAGTAGTAGTAGTTTATAGAATAAACAACTTGGTCCGATGACGAAAGAGGTTCCTTTTTACTAGAGGGTGTATCATGATGGTTGAATAAAACATCTTTGAGTAACTTTTAAACAGTCGTAAAAATGAGGTACTTGATTTTTTTTACGAGTATACTGATGAATCTTGAAAGAGGATGAAATTCAGTAGATTTATACTAATTGATTCCTCTTCTCTGTCATTCAGTCTAGTCCTCATGCACAACATTCATGTAAGTTTGTTGGGCGATTCATGAAGAATAACAAACTTTCAGAAGACTATTTCAGTTGCTTTAGTTGTGTGCAAAGTAAACATTCTATTTTATATCATCGTGTTCTATCCTCTCATCTGTTAGTATATCATTTCTCCATTATGAACCATAGTTAATCGATTGTGTAAACGTTACCTCAGTTCAGACTACTACTATCTCCCTTATTTGGTATTAATGGTAATTTTATCATTGGTTTACTGCTTGATGTGGTTTATGTATATATAAAGAAATACTTAAAATATTAAATAAATAATCTGGTTGATTTGTCAGCTTGTGTTGTTTCTATTCCTGACTAGGTAACGAGTTTGTATCAGGATGACCTATGGGCACCAACTAGGCTCTCATTGACATTTATCATTGTAACTTCATACACACAATTTCACATCAATTAATTAGTTCTACTTCTTCAGTATAACAACTTACTTTTGATATCACAACAAGCTTACAATTAACACATACTATTAATTCACATCATATTAACGTCACCTTGTGGATAAGTGTTAATTAGCATGGTAACTACGTTAAAAATTCCTTTCTAAGCCTATATCTACTACTGCTATTACTACTCACAGACCATCGCTTTTAATTAGAATTTTCAACGATTACAACATCACTGACACTCTGAGAATTCAAGTGTAATATCGAAAGTGTAAATGATGATGACGACATTAATCATCGGAAGTAACAGTTTATTCAATGATATATGATGAAAAGGTGAAAGTAACACAAGAAATTTGAGTTGTAAAGGTGTCATTCGTAAGGAATATCTAATTAAATGATTTATGCATTCTAAACGATTCATTACTGCATAAAGTATATCTAACAGAATATTCATTTATGCCAACAAACATTCGTTTGTTATTAGGATAAGCTTGTATTTTTCTATTGATTTGTAATGGACTAAAACTGGTCAATGTCTCTTGGCATATCTACATCCTGAATATCAATATTGGGATACTGGTACATCCAGCCGATGAGTCTCTAATAGAACAAAACGCGCGTCCTGCATTCTGCTTTGTTGGTCACAATCCAACGTAAATATTCATTTGTTAGTTGTCTAGGTACATATTAGTGATGATAACTGCATTATTTATGAAATCGAAAGTGATAGGACAACTTTACAATTTATTGTACTATTGAAATTAGCATGCTGTATAATTCATGAAGTTGTAATCTTTCAGATTTCAAACATATCTATCTACTGAATCTTTGTTCTGGGCTGCTTGTTCATATGCATACTCTACTATTGTCATGTTTAAATGGTTTATCTTGTTTATTCTGGTTTGCGTTTTTTTAGCAACCTTGGGTTTTACGGGATGGAGGTGCTAGCCCTATGTCCAACCCTCCTTCTTTACCCGGGCTTGGGGCCGGCAGTAGCCCTAGAAGAGCTACAGGCGGACGTTGGAAATGGACAGGACATACATTGTGGAAATCATCAGACTGCATCACGAGACAAGCATTAACATGGAATCCTGTTGGGAAACGGAAAAGAGGAAGGCCATAGAACACGCTGCGTCGTGAATCGGAAGCAGATATTAAAAGTATGAACAGCAACTGGAAACAATTGGAAAGGTTTGCTCAGGAGATAGTTAAATGGAGAATCCAGGTGAGCGGCCTATGCTCCTCAGCGAGGAGTAACGGGCATTAGTAAGTAAGTAAGTACGATTGTCATGTGTACATGTGTTATTGTTACTGACAAAGATGAAATTACTGACAGTTTATAGACGTATATATAGTTATTGAATCTAACGTGGTTACAAATTAAGCTGCGAAACCACATTCAAATCAAAATACACACACACACACCTACTGAGTTTCATTCACTTTTTGTGAATATTCATCAATAACATCATCATTACAGAAAACTTAATTAAATTAAATTTAAAACTTATTCTATTCTACTATTGTTACATAATACACTCTCTATTGTTATGTAATGAAATGATTTATTCTATAAACTATAACTATAATTATTTTGCATTATTTCACGTTAATCAACTTAATAGAATTAATGAGGTTACTGGCAAAGACAGACAATTACCTCTGAAAGAAACAACAATATTTTACTGTAAACAATAGGTGATTTGAATATGTAACTATACTGAATTGAATCGGCATGCTTCTTATCTCATTTTGTCGGTGCATTCTCTTTGAAGATCAAATAAAGTTAGAATCAGAAGGTAGTAATTATGCTATTGAATTAGTTGTCTAATACAAACCAGTCTGTATGTTGATGTTATGTTAGACAATTAAAGAAGAGTAATAAACTTACAGAACTATACTTTGAAAAGACTATTGTGGTTATTTTAATTATGAGTAGTGTAGATACTTCATTTTTATCACTGTTACACTCCATTTACACTGACTTGTAGTTTGGTAATATTTACTGTTATTATACTAACTCTCATTTATTAACTACAGTTAATTGATTGTGTACATGTTGACTTGATTCACTACCACTGTCTCCTTTCTTTTGTAATAGTGTTAGATTCTTGATTAGCTGAGTTCTTCTCCAATCTGGCGTGGAATTGAGTAGCCGTTGAGCAAACATTTGGCGATCAGCTAGAAACACAGATTGGCAGTTGTTATTGTGAGTTCATGAGATCAAGTTCATTTGAGACAACTACTTGATCATACTCATTAATCATAACAATCTTTTGTTGACGTCAAAACAGATTACCATAGTGACAAATAGATGGATAGGTACATGAGGGAGAGATGGATAGATACGTAGATCAGATTATAAATATAAGTGGAGTATTCACATCTTATGTAACTATATTCCTACATGTTCGTCATCTTGATTAGACATTTGCATCTCAAATTTTGGTAATATATATTGTACCAGCCATGGATAACTCTGCAATTTGTTTGATTCTTCCTGTTGTTTTGTTATAGTGTGAAAATCATCAGTATTTGTTGCTACATGTACATGTTGATTGGATTGCCTAGATATAATGATGGTTCACAAGTATTAATTAAGTCGGATCGTACTTGATAAGCGGAATGCAGGACGTTCATATTGTGCAGTTTTGGACTCGTCGGCTGGATGAACCTGTATTCAGACAGCCACACCTACGCAACGGGCATGTTTATAAATTTGAGAATGTAGTTGGATCTTCTCGTTAGTTTATCATGGAGTGTAATTGACTGATCTCACTAGCCTTGTGGTGAACTTGGTGGGGTTTGGTACAAAATGAGCTGAGTTTTAGTCGTGGTTTGAACTATGTGTATGAAGAGCAGAAGTGTCATGAGCAGCACAATTCTAATTTAATCTACTTGATTTTATCTTACTGAGATAAACTAACTTAAATCCATAAATATTCGTCGTTGACATTTCCTATGCTACTAGGTCATATGCCCAAGTGTTGATTGAAGACGAGTGTTTAGTGTCTTTCAATTAATCATTCACTAAGCATCCAGCTCATTAGAATATTTAACTAAACTTTACACTATTCAATCGTCGTTGATGTCACGATAATGACAGTATGCGATGAATTCGTATTGCATAAATTTCATTCTTCGAACTGATTTTTTTCGAATGAAGTGAATTTGTTTTCGCCTAGGAAAATTGACGAAAATTGATGACTTATGCCAAACCTTAACTTAAGTCAAAATCAGACGACACCTGGCACTATATATTTCTGTTAAACGTCACTATGTTATCCACTTAGTATCTATTTAATATAGACATTTATACTTCTATAGTGATTATGTATACATAATTCGAATGTATCTATATCTTTCAGTTGATATCGTTAAGGATTGAAATTAACCAGTTTATATTGAGAATTATTCATTGTCAATGCATTACCTCAATATAACGATAATTCACATATTTGATTAAAGTAAAACTACATTTATCAACTATAAACTACAGCAAGCAATTTGCCTTATTTACAAATCAAAAATTGTATGTAGATACTAATACTAAAGCTGAAACTTAGTTCACTTTTGAATTCCTTCAAGAATGAACCATATAGATGTTATATTCACATTAAATCAATTTGCATGTATGTGTATGCGTGTGTGTGTGTGTGTAGTTCTTTTGTATGTTAATCACATTTTATGTTGATGGCATTTGAACAGTGGTTTAGGATTTAAATCACTCAACTTTAAATTATTCATAAGTTCGAGATCTTCATATACACATTAATTCAATATTAGACCAATCTACTTTGGATGTACTTATCATTAAAGTAATCATCATCATCAACGTAGAATCGGGCACATACACCCACAGATTCAAGTTGTCATTCCACATTAGCACTACGTGATTACAGAGGTAAAGTAATAGCAGAATACAAGAGGGAAGAGTAAAGTAAAGGTGTGAAAAAAAATAATACAATTCAAGATCTAGATGAGATTAAAGAGTGAATACACTTGCGCCACTGTGACCGATTTTGAGCCATATCGCCTAGTATTTCCAGTCATTTATTGCGATCATCACGCGGACCCCAACCAGATAATCTACATCAACCAACGTGGCTTAGACCAATAGTCAAGGACTTCATGAACTGATGGTATGGTTTGGTTTGACCGCCCCCACCCCACCTTTCTTTCATCCTACTTCAACACTAGGGAACACGAAGTAGGCGATGGTCGGGCATGCGCAATACATGTCCCAAACATCTCAGTCAATGAATTTAAATGACCTCTTCGATTGATTTACTGTGTTTCCCAAGAACCTTTTGTCTAACCTCAATATTACATATTTGACTGTCCCATGATATACGAGAGATGTTACTTAGATTCCTATGGTGAGATACCTGAAGATGACGCATATCTTTGGTTTTCATGTCCCACGTTTCGCAGCCATATGTTAGAACGGCACCAACTGCTGTGCAGTACACCCTGCCTTTCGTTGAGACACGATACTTTGCCTGCGCCATAAGTGGCGTAAATTGGCGAATGCCAATCGGACTTTCTGAATCCACGCTGAGATTTCACCAGACACCGACCTATCAGAGGTGATGAAACTTCCGAAATAAGTGAAACGGTCAACGCATTTAACTACTTCACTCCCTATAACTATTTTAGGAGAAGAAGGAGGCCTATTCTAGAGTAACATTTCACACTGCGTTCACCACTATGCTACTGTGGTGAACATTTCCAAAATATTACTGACATATTAAAAGTAGCATGAAATAATGTGCACTAAATTAATTGAACCTATTCTATAGATTCAATTGTTGTGTACAATTAATCAATTGGCAAATATAAAAATAGTTTATGAAAGCGTAGGTGTACATTCACCTAACAACAATATTGATCCAATGGTTGGACCAATTACAAAATGAAAGATGGGGAAAAAAGGATTATCCATTGCTTCATATCATTATATGATATGAAATGAGAGGGGGATGGGGAAGAGGATGGGTTTGGTTATAAATCAATATGTTTATCTTTGCAAAAATGTAATAGTTTCTTACAATGAATGGTAGTAATAATGTTGTTAATGATAAGATAACAAGATGTTCATATCACATCAATACTGATAATACATTAATGCTTGCAAATAGGATAAGTTTGTTGATTTGTAATGGACTGAAACGGGTCTGTCTCTGTTGCCATATGTGCATCCTGAGTGGATTGCCGCGATATAGCGTTATTACACAAGGTACATCCAGCCGATGAGTCCCAAATAGGATGAAACACGCGTCCTGGATTTCGCTTGCCAGTCACAATCCAACTTAAATTAATGCTTGCAGTTTTAAATCACTTAATACGTGTAGTTACTTGACATGCATTGATGCATCAGTTAGTAATAGAGAACTATCACATCTTATGGCAAATCTACAATCCAAAGTAAGATTGTACCGAATAACATTAAGTTTAGAACAGATACAACTGACATGATATTGAATGGCTTATATGTATAGCTTTAAGCATCATGTATGATATATAATTAGAATATATATGCATCTTCCCTTTAATTTATCATGGACTGAACATCCACACTGAGTTGAAGAAACATCTAGCTAACGAGCCCTAAATAGAGAGTTTCCACTTACTAGTATAAAACCAACTCAAAACAATGTCTGACATAGTCAAATTGCATCGATCATAGCTTTCTTACATTCGAATCCTTAAACGAAGTCATAATGATCTCTACAATATCTACTAACAACTTGATGTACATTTCTATGTGTTAATATGTGACAGGTTCTATGATCATGTTAACTTGATTTGCCTTCAATCACTTGATGTTTGTAAGTTTATCTGACTTTATTAATACTTGTTTGAATCACACAGAAAGTATAAACTCTTTTCAGATTACTGGTAAATCATAATGACTACTGATAATAAGATAGAAACTTAAATCATTGAAGTTATCCCATTTATTGTATTCAACCACCTATCATTCAGAAAATTTACATTAATTAATAATTTAGCACTAATAATTAGCGTGTTCATCTCAAATCAATCAATCAATCAATCAATCAATCAATACTCGTTATTCCTTGTGGAACAAAAGCAGCTAACTACTATTCTACAAACAACTTCATCAACTACTCACTTTGTCACTTGTTCCAAATTTCTGTTCATTCGTTTTATGTCTGCCTCCAATTCTCGAGGAAAAAATATATTCTCTCGTCTTCCTCTTCTCCTACTTTGGTCTTGAGGATTTCATGTTAATGTTTATCTTATGACGCAGTTTCGTGATTTTCTCATTGTGTATCATATCTTCGAAGTTTCTTTTTCAGATACATTTTGGTTGATTTATTCTCTACCATGGAAAAGTGTTGTTGATGTTGTGTAGTCAATGAATTTGAAGTAACTTACACAAAGAAGTGTTTATAAATACGTGTATCTTTCGAATGATGCTTCCTTAGTTCTCCGTACAGGTTTCAGCTCCATTCAATGCAATTAACTGTCTTGACGTTTGTATTTCAAATTCTGAAACAAATATCACTCTACTATGAAAATTAACTAGCAATTCAAAAAAACTTTATCAAATTAACATCTTCTCACCCACTCATCCCCAGGATACAGACACAGACTCTTTCTCATTTTATTATCAGTAGTATATTTCATCGAAATGATAATATTACATTTATGTTCAAAGTGATATGTGTAGGATTGAAGTCTCAGTGATGAAACATTAATATTAGAATTCAGGTATATCCTACTGGTTATTTCCGAAAAGAGTAATACTGAGAGATAACATATCAAATATGTTAATAAATAGTAATAACATTTAAAAACCAAACGAATTGACATTCTAATTTGATATCATTACCTGGTATAAGCTAGAAGACTATTGACCACCAGTAAACATCAAATAGCTGTGTCTCTCCATCAATGTGAAACTCTGGCACTGCGCACCTACAATCTTACTAATGATCTAGCACAGGACCCTCTTGCACTTCAACGTTTTACTAATAGACCACTGAGTTGACTCCTAATGGCTGATATTTTTAATTCGTAATGTGTTTTACACAACCTCATTGCTTTTCATCAGTGGGTAACTACTTTATACCCGACTTGAATAAACTCCAGTTCTTGTCATTAAAATTCTAGGAATCAGTTAGAGAAGCTAATCACTAATGAGTTAACATTAATTGCATTTGAGGTGTTGTACAGATTGTTGAATAATCATTTGACATCACAAATTGATCTGAATTAGATAAACATTGATCACTAGAAACTAGTACTAGGCAGTTGTTTCGTCCCAGTATGGGACTCCTCAGTAGTAAGCATTGAATATAAAAAAATAAAAAAAGTCCCTGTGATAAGAATTGAATATTATTGCAAAAATGGTTTGCACAATTCTTGAATAAATCATCAGAAACTTCGAATCCAATTATTAAGCAGTAGAATTCCTAGATGGTCTGACATGGTATTATAACGATTTTTAATCACCCTTAAAACGATGGTTATCCATGAAGTTTGAATATTTTTGATACTTACTACGTCAAATGATACTTAACATCTCACCTTAACCATCATCGTTTGTAACCACTTTAAGAAATACATAGAAAGTACCTGGAGAACTGAAAAAACACATCATTCAAATGATACAGGTATTTGTAAACAGTTCTTCGGGCTAGTTACTTCGGATCCGCTGACCACACAACATCAGCAACAACCCACTTGATAGAGAACAAACCAACCAATGGTATGGCGATTTTTCATCTCAAGGTCATTGAGCACAGTTTGGTTGACAATGCTGACAGTGTCGTTAATTCAGAGGCGGAAGTTATCGTTAACTATTTGTGGGGGGTGGGAAGAATGTTTTTACAAAGCACAAATATAATCGGTGACGCAGTATATATGCAGTGTGGTTAGGTAGTTTATATTCTAAAACCTACATTAGATATTTGGGATTTGGGATTGACAACTAGGAAAAAGATACTTTGAAAGGGTTTCTCACTGGAAAAAATCTACCTTAATTCAGATTATTAGGAAGTATATTTAACGAGGAACAACAATTTACACCGATGATTTAAAGTCATGCGAGTGTCTATTAAGACTTGAATACAGTCATCAGATCGTCGTTCATAACTAACACTTTGTGGATTCCTCAACAGGAACTCATACGAATAAAATAGAATCCAATTGGCCTGAATCGAAATATTATCTTTATAAATATAAAGGAACCAATTTTAAGGTCATTCGTGTTGTATAGTCCTACTAAAGAAGCAGTACTGGTGTATTGCTGGTGTATTGCAATATCGAGGCAATCCACTCAGGATACACATTTAATAACAGAGACTAATCGGTTACAGTCCATGACAAATCAACAGAAAGATCCGTATACATTCTTATTATGTATACATACTCGTTGTAGAAGTGTGGCTGTTTGAACTCAGTATCCCAGTAGTGAATGCGGTGGCATTTTGCACGAGATAAACCGAGGTTGGGTTCCCGTATGAACAACAACACTAGGACGCAGTTATACCCAGCTGACAAATCCCAGATTTGATGAAACAGGCCTTCTGGATTCCATTTATCAATAACAAACCAACTTAACGTAACACATTTGTTTATTAACTAATCCATTTTACTATATCTTAAGATATTCATTCTATATTTACTAGTTTTCATTAAATGAGTTAGACTTTCTACTGTAGTTAGTCCAAGATGCGTACACGACAGTTAACATAGTATTTTTCTTCTATGTTTATCAACTTGTTGCATCATATTAACTAAATATTAATGGATATCACTTAGGTCATAATGAATTATGAATCGTCAGTCATCTCATTTTGAATTCGATGCGACAGATTTTATAGCCACTATACTTAGTATAAAAAAATAAAAAAAGTCCCTGTGATAAGAATTGAATATAAAAAAATAAAAAAAGTCCCTGTGATAAGAATTGAATATAAAAAAATAAAAAAAGTCCCTGTGATAAGAATTGAATATAAAAAAATAAAAAAAGTCCCTGTGATAAGAATTGAATATAAAAAAATAAAAAAAGTCCCTGTGATAAGAATTGAATATAAAAAAATAAAAAAAGTCCCTGTGATAAGAATTGAATATAAAAAAATAAAAAAAGTCCCTGTGATAAGAATTGAATATAAAAAAATAAAAAAAGTCCCTGTGATAAGAATTGAATATAAAAAAATAAAAAAAGTCCCTGTGATAAGAATTGAATATAAAAAAATAAAAAAAGTCCCTGTGATAAGAATTGAATATAAAAAAATAAAAAAAGTCCCTGTGATAAGAATTGAATATAAAAAAATAAAAAAAGTCCCTGTGATAAGAATTGAATATAAAAAAATAAAAAAAGTCCCTGTGATAAGAATTGAATATAAAAAAATAAAAAAAGTCCCTGTGATAAGAATTGAATATTATTGCAAAAATGGTTTGCACAATTCTTGAATAAATCATCAGAAACTTCGAATCCAATTATTAAGCAGTAGAATTCCTAGATGGTCTGACATGGTATTATAACGATTTTTAATCACCCTTAAAACGATGGTTATCCATGAAGTTTGAATATTTTTGATACTTACTACGTCAAATGATACTTAACATCTCACCTTAACCATCATCGTTTGTAACCACTTTAAGAAATACATAGAAAGTACCTGGAGAACTGAAAAAACACATCATTCAAATGATACAGGTATTTGTAAACAGTTCTTCGGGCTAGTTACTTCGGATCCGCTGACCACACAACATCAGCAACAACCCACTTGATAGAGAACAAACCAACCAATGGTATGGCGATTTTTCATCTCAAGGTCATTGAGCACAGTTTGGTTGACAATGCTGACAGTGTCGTTAATTCAGAGGCGGAAGTTATCGTTAACTATTTGTGGGGGGTGGGAAGAATGTTTTTACAAAGCACAAATATAATCGGTGACGCAGTATATATGCAGTGTGGTTAGGTAGTTTATATTCTAAAACCTACATTAGATATTTGGGATTTGGGATTGACAACTAGGAAAAAGATACTTTGAAAGGGTTTCTCACTGGAAAAAATCTACCTTAATTCAGATTATTAGGAAGTATATTTAACGAGGAACAACAATTTACACCGATGATTTAAAGTCATGCGAGTGTCTATTAAGACTTGAATACAGTCATCAGATCGTCGTTCATAACTAACACTTTGTGGATTCCTCAACAGGAACTCATACGAATAAAATAGAATCCAATTGGCCTGAATCGAAATATTATCTTTATAAATACTTGTATCTTTTGAACGATGCATTTCATAGTTCACCGAACAAGTTTCTCCTATATGCAAGAAAGCTATCTTGATGCTTGTATTTTAAATTGTGACTTTGATGTAATCTGAGAGGTGATTTGAGTTCTAGATGTTTTCTAAATGTAGAAATGTTGACGTTGCCTAGCCAATCCGTGTCTTTACATCTGGATTAGATACTCCGCGCTTGCCTCCTAGGGATGTAAAAGTTTCCAAATTTTCCAGAGCTTCATCTTCAGGTCAGGTGTAATTGAGTTGGTTCTTGTCTTTGTTTTATATCCAAGTATGTTACGTTACCTATTGTGCATACTGAGAACTACTGCTTCAGCTGCTGCTGCTACACTTGGATTTATTGGTGTGTGGGATAAATGACCCTGGTCATCTACAAAGTCCAAGTTGTCTAGTTGCATTCACGTTGTCCACTGTATTCTGTAATTTTCCTGAGACGTTGCAGTTTCCATAAATCGGTCAACATCACCATACATACTACTTATATATATATATATATATATATATATATATATATATAATACATATACTGATATGACCGAGTTTCCTAGGGAAAATGAAACTATGATACTTATCATATGGTCATAACCTGAATATCCTAGAAAACCTTAATTAGTTAGTGAGGTACCTAAATTGACTAAAGCCTTTCTGAAATGCAAAGACATTCGTAATAAGTTTATGTGTAGCTCACAATATGAGTAACGTAAACAACATATATACTGATTATTTAACCAAGTTTAGCCTAGAGTTGGTGGTCCCTATAACCCGAAGAATTAACTCGATAGATTGTGACTTCCAATTCGTTAACCCAATATATATATATATATATATATATATATATATATATATATATAAACTGAAAAGCAAGATCCATCGATACAAAACGACAAACACTGACCCAATCACACTTGATGAAGAAATTCTGGAAGAAGTACAAACCTTTACATACATACATCATCGACAAACAAAGAAGGGTCTGGTACGGATGTGAAGGAGCGGATCGAAAAGGCAAGGGTAGTATTTCTACAACTGGAAAACATCCGGAGCTCAAACCAACTGTCAGTCAATATTAAAGTCAAAATTTTCAATACAAATATGAAGACAGTTAGATCTGTTGTATAGAGGTGAAACTTGGAGAAGTACGAAAAGCATTCTTCAGAAGATATAAGTATTTATAAACAACTGTCTGTGTAAGATACTTCGGATTCGTAGGACAGATACCATCAACAACAGCCTTCTATGGCAAAGAGCTAATCAACTACTATCCAAAGAGGAAATTAGGGATAGACGCTGGAGGTGGATAGGACACACGTTGAGGAAACCATCAAACTGTGTCACAAAACAAGAATTAACTTGGAATCCTAAATGCCAAAGAAAAGAGGAAGACACAAAAACACATTGCATCGGAAATCACAATCGGACATGAAGAGAATGAAGAGCACTTTGGAAGGGCTGGTAAGGAAAGCTCAGGACAGAGTTGGTTGGAGAATGCTGGTGGGCGGCCTATACTCCTCATGGGGTAATAGGCACTGATATATATATATATATATATATATATATATATATATCTACTGCAAACATTTAATACATCGTCCACGGATTACAATATTGTGTTTGGTTGGTTTTATTAGTGACAGATTGAAATTAGTCGGTTATCACTGACAACAAGTGAACACTGGATAGCTGTTGTATCGTAGTACAGGACTCCTCATCAGTGAACATACTTAATTTTGCCATGAAATCGAATTCAGAATCTTCAAATCTCACAGTAAACGCTTAACCATTTTTACATCAGCCAGCTTCTAATGTGATAGAATCTTTACTTCCATCAATTTGTAATATAACACGATGATCATCCTGTGTCATGTTAATTTACTCATTTTATTTATTATTATTTAATTGAATACATCACAAATTTATGTTGTCAGGGTCATAGAGCACTGAACACCTGTTTCGTTCTAGTATGGAACTCTTCAGCTTCATTATTACTCTAATCATCAATATTCATTTTGTAAAATTGTACTGATTCACTGTCCATCATTCAATTACTCATAATAATAATAATAATAATAATAATAATAATAATAATAATAATAATAATAATAATAATAATAATAATCAATCAGTCAATCAATCAATCAATCAATAAGAGGTTAGTGAAAGTAAGGGAAGTATAAATAATAAATTAATAGGGAACAAAACTAAATCGATTTAGGCATCCAACTTACTGATTGGTTAATTTTTATAATTAATTAAAGAGAAAATAGAAAATGTGCCTAACACAAATCATTTTTGATTGGTTAATTAAATAAATATAGGAAAAATGGCTATTTTGTATATAAATATGATCTACTATAGAATTGTATATTACATTATTACAAATTACATTTAGTTACTAAGTGATCATATTTCACTTCAACTTGACATTATTCATTGTATCATTATATAATAGTACTACTACTACTACTAATAATAATAATAACAATATGGAACATATTAAAAAGAAAATGTTAGCAATGAAATTAGACAAAGAGAATGCAGTTGATGAGTAGGTTATTATTATTAATAATTTGTTTTTGTATGTATATTCTATGTTCGAATCATATTTTCATATTGTTATGACGTGAAGAAAGAGTGGGAGAGATGATTTGGTTGGTAGACACGAATGCCAATCGAGTGTGCCTAGTTGATAATGCGCGATCGACCTAAGCTCACTCATCCCCCCCCTAAGGCCGACAATAGATGAACCAGAATTGAGAACCGGAAAACGGAGAGAGCAAAATCTGAGAACCGAGATCAAAGATCGTATTTTATTTTAATCATGCCTTTATATATACATAAAACCAGTCCACACGGTAAACCAATCAACAATCTAACATTGATACAGAACAAAGGAAAGAATGGCAGTGAATGGGAACAACTTGTACACAATTAAGTAACTGTAGTTCATAGTAATAAACAATTTACTAAGAGTAAACATGCTAAACGGAAGGACCAGGCAAAGGGAACGTAACAGTCACAGAAATGAAATGATTACACTGCGCATATTTATGATAAATGAAATAATGTTGTAAAGCACAGTTCTGGAAGATAATCAATCTTCATAAGGTGCCCGGCATATCACAATTTGAGTTAGTTTGAAGATTAGCATTACATTAGATAAATAAATATATAAATTTTACTTAGTTCAATTGGGATGGTTATTTTTGTGGAGATTGGTTATTTTATTTGATTGGATATATATACCATTGAAAACTAAGGAGCACTGGTCAGCTGTTTCGTTCTAGTGTGGAACTCTTCAGCAGTGCGCACTCCAGATTCCGCACCAGGGGCTTCAGGTTGACGCGAACGCCTAACCATCTGCACCACTGAGTCGGCATCCAATGGTACAGTTCCCACTTCCATCAATTTGTGATATATATACAGCACGACGATCATTCATTGTCATTGGTGATAACTGTTTCACTCCCGACAAGTCTGAACTCCACTAGTCACAACTTCTCGCGCTATATATATCACAAATTAATGAAAGTGGGAATTCTACCATTGGATGCCGACTCAGTGGTGCAGATGGTTAGGCGTTCGTGCCAACCTGAAGCCCCTGGTGCGGAATCTGGAGTGCGCACTGCTGAAGAGTTCCACGCTAGAAGGGAACAGCTGTCTAGCAGTGCTCCCTGGTTTTCAATGATACCCTGCCAACATTTTGCTTAGTTTAAAGTTAAGTATTATATAACTGATGATAGCTGAATTGTATAGAAGTTTTAATAAACAAGGAGGAAGTAATGCAGATGTAATGGTATTCATTGACAAAGATAAGGTAGCAATAATACAAATGTAAGATAATTGGAACTCAAACCATTTGTTAAACCAACATGAAGATAATTAGTTCTATTGTATGGAGGTAAAACCTGTATAGAGAAATATGAGAAGTATCAATCAAAAGATATAAGCATTTACATATAGTTGTTTATACAAGATACATAGGATCTGTTGACTACACAACATCAATAACAACAACCTTCTGTAGTATAGAACTAACCAACCAAAGTGCAGCTGAAAAAGAAACTGTGAAAAAAATATTATGGGTGGGTTGGACACACATTGAAGAAATCACGAAACTGCATCACAACACAAACAGTAGCATGGAATCCTGAAAGTGAAAGGAGAAGAGGAAGACAAGTGGATACATTTCACCGAGAATTGAAGGCAGATATAGAAGGAATTAGTAGTATTTGGGAAGGTGTGTAAAGAAGATCCGTCGACAGTTGGTTGTAAAATATCACGTCCAGGGACTTCAGGTTTCACTGAGAATACTTAACCAACTATAACACTAGACCGATGACAAAGTTTCTACTTTCATTAATTTTTGATAAAACGCTACGATTATCCATTATCATCAGCGATAACTATCTCACTCCTGATAAGTTTAAACTCCACCAGTTTCAATTTCTCACTGGAGATTCAGCAGTATCCTGAAGTCAGTCACTAGTGAGCTGATTATTATAACTAAATTGAGATGGTTTATGGTGTATAATAATCAATTTAACGTAGGCAGGTTATATTCTATTCATTCATTTGTCTAATGATTCATAATGATCTCATTGAAACAGATACCAAAGATAAATGCATAAACCAATAACCTAATATTCTAACACTTATTGGTCTACTCTGATACTAATAATGTGAATATATACAATGCATAGAAACAAAAGTATTGCATAAGTATACAATCTGTTGAAGAATCCCATACTACGACGAAACAATAGTCCAATACCAGTTTCTGATGATCAATCTTCATTAAATTCAGATTAATTAGTTATCTATTGATGTATATATAAAACTAACTGAAAAGTTTCTTCTCAATTAGTTCCTTATCAATGCATTACTACACTACTATATCTACAGTGAATTTATGATTGTTATAACAACCATTGCCAAAACAAGTCAAGATACTGGTAGTAATGTGTTACTTTGTATCTTAAGATCTATTGAAACAATTGATGTTGCTATGACAAAGAATTGTTACGTAAGAATTAAGTGAAAGACAACATCATTGGTAACAAACTTGTTTAAGTTGAAATGTGACTAACAATCAGAAACCAGGAAAAGCATTTCTCCCTATTTGGGACTCGTCAGCTGGATATAACTGTTTCTCAGTGTTATTGTTCTTACCGGGACTTGAACTCTGTTCGTTTTATCATTTATAGCTATATTGAGGTAATCCTATCAAGATGCACATATATAGCAACAGAGACTGCCCAGTTTCAGTCCATCATAAATCAACGAGAAAATCTAAATACATCCTAACTACATACTTAGAAATTGATTTAATATGATTATGGTGAAAAATGATATTTAGTTTGAACAATGTGGTAAATCTATCAATGGATGCCATCTGGCCCACTAGTGTTGATAATCAAGCGTTCGCTTTGAAACTTGATGGTTTTGAGTTTGATTTCTTGGCGAAAACGTCAATGGAAACTGTTAAGGAATCCCTTAATAAGTCAAAGCACTCGTCCAGTACTCCCTTGTTTTGCGGTGGTAGCAAACTGACGACAATCTGTGACGAATGCAAATATAAATGTTAGAAGTTATTAAAAGAAATAGGTTGAGTGCAATAAGTCATTTATAAACTATCCAAGAATTGACAATTATGATAGGCAAGGCAATGGAAGAGGATCTACACATTTCCTAATCAAACTTGTTGTAGTTGTTATTTACTAATACAACTTCGATGATCTTTTGAAATTCTTTGATGAACTAAGTTAATTGTATACTTAATGTGGTTAGTTGCACAAACATAGTTGAAGTGGCATATCCATGGAAAAAATCTACAAAGTCAGTCATGAAGTCAGTCCTTAATTCTTGTTTTTATAATGGGATAGTTATAGAATGTAGTATAGGACTCGGCTAAAGTTAACGTCTTTTGTAACACTTTTCTATTTGGTTGAGTTACAATTAGATTGATACTATCATTAGGAAAACCGCTTTCTTAGGGACTGATGTGTTGGGTTGTACGTGAGGACTAGTTCATGGTTAGTTCACAATAGCCGCCGATCATAAGCCTCTAGCACGATACATTAGACTTTTGACTAAATTTATTCCATATATTTAAGTGTAAGGAACTATAAAAATGAGTATATTGAACAGTTGATGTTAATTTCTTATTCATACTTCTCAATGTATCATTTATGTTGAATGATTCAAGAAGTTCGCACTAACCTTCAAAACTAGTCTTCGTTTTATGTAACGTAAGTATTTTATCCCTATCATCATTATGTTCTTTATACCCTATCCTCCTGTTTAACACATTAACTGTTAATATATCATTTCTCGTTGGCGAATTACAACTAATTGATTGTGTATACGTTACCAAAGTTCACTATCACTGTTTACCTTATTTTCTACTTATATTAATTCCCTAATTGGCTGATTGTCTTGTCTAGTTTAGTGTATATATAAAAGAATGTCTAAAATATGATAGAATTCTGTTTGATGATCAGCTCTGTTGTCTTATCTTATTCACTTTGACTTCAGACAGAGGAGGAGTAGCTATCCCAAGCCAGATATGTGGACATATACTGATTAGTCATACTCTTTCATCATCATAACAGCCACTTTTTCTGACTTCCATAACAGTAGCATCTACTCTTCATGTATACAAGATATCTATGAACATGATGTTATCATTACTCTCTTCATCAATGTTGTGAGAAGCATTCTTCACTTCTGATAGAAAGAAGTCTGTTATCAATATGTTCAATTTGTAACCTCAATTGTAACATAAGATTGATTACCTGTGAAACTGAATATTTAAAGTGAAAAGTTTAAATTGATTGTTCATTTGTGGATTGATTTTGTTTTAGTGTAGAAATTGAAATTTGACAAACATCAAATTAGTTACTACTTAGTGATTAACTAATGTATGACTTGAACTATTTTACTAATTAACACATAACGTGTTACTAAGACATCAGATAGATTGATAGATTACAAAAAATTATTTTTGATACAGTAACAAATAAAATAATCAACAGAGAAATAATTCTCGAAGATAATCAATCTTCTTTAGGTCTTCTACATAATAGAAATTCAAACTGTAGTCAATCTATTGAAACTCATGCGTGGCCAACTTCAGGATGCTCCTAAAGTTCTACTGAGAAGTTATGAATGGTAGAGTTTAGACTTGTCGAGAGTGAGTAAGTTATCACCAGTAATAATAAATTACCGTCACTCTGTATGTCATAAATTGATGTAAACAGAAATCCTATCATTGGATGGCGACTAACCCAGTGGTGCAGAGGGTTAGGTTATCACCAACCTGAAGCTTCTGTTGAGAAATCTGGGGTACTTACTGTTGAGGAGTTTCAATCATTCGACTTAATTCTATCTTTCATAAAACATTTAACATGCTCATCGATTAAAGTGAATATATTAGTGAAGAAGACAATATTGTTGACGATATCCTTCTTTATATTGCATAACTTTGATATGATTAATTCTTAAGAACTATCTGGTAGCTTTTAATTATACAAGAGTATGAATGAATGTTTAAGAATGTTGTGGTTAGTAGAAGGTTGTAGTTCGAATACTATATTTCAAGAACTATATACTTCATTTTTCTAGTGACTAACACCATCTGATATATCATAAAAGTTAGAATAAAGAGTAGGTTGTAATTGGATGTTGCGGATATTGTTGAACGTCAATTTGATATCACAAACAGGTCTAAATTAGACAACCGTTGACCAACAGAAGACACTAGATAGATATTTCGTCCTAGCATATGACTTTTCAGCAGTTGGCATCAATGACCCCATCAGTGACCCAACCCAAGACCCTCTGGCTCGTCGGCGAACGCTTCACCATTAATTCACCGTGTCCTATGTGTATGTAAATGCAAAAACTAAACAATGTTTAATATTTCAATAATAGTTTAATACCCATACACAGACTATAGTTAATTTAACATTTGTTACAGTTTCATAGAAACAGAAAATGTAAACACTGATACTCCAGCTTCATTTTATGTTAATGAGATGTTGGCTTAAAAGACGGTTACTTGAAGAAACAGTTAATGTCAAATCGTAGTTGTGTACGGTTTATTTAAATGTATATACTATGTGCATTATAATCATCGTTTATTAATTTGACTACATGAACATAAATGGATGATAGAAAGAATGAAAATTATGAGGTCGATACATAGAATCGGCTAAGAATATATTTGCCTAGCATGACTATTAGTTCCTATGAAGGAATATTAAATGTCCGACCAATCATAGATAGGTAGCTAATTTCAAGGTCATTCAACATAATCTACTCAAGGATAAAATTTGTTTCAAATGATGCTATCATGTTCAACCCTTCAATAGGTTATATTTAATCCTCGAAGTAAAGTGTATTTAGGGGTAGGTTAGTGCTTAGGCCTAATGGTACGACTACGTTTGATTCGTAAGATGGATGTGTATTGTATTACGAAATTAGGATTAAGGCTTAGGTCAGGGTTCTGATAGGGTTAAGTTAGTAACACACGTATGGATTTTGTCTTAGCTATTAAGGTTTATGTTTCTATATTGCTATTTGCAGTTTATTGACATCAGGTTGCCCTTAATATGTCATAATATTTTACATTGTGTTCCGGTGATTGGTTTATTTTTCTAAAATTTACGTTTTTACGTTTGTTGCCTGGATCCATTGGTCATGTTTTCTTTGTATTCCGAAATCGAATTCATCCAACAAACGATGTGAATTCAAGTAATCTATTAGAAAGTGATTACTTTTTAAAAAAATTCTATCATACTTTCAAATTGTATACTAACAATAAAGTACATAATGTAACAGTTACTATGCTTAGGAGTGGGAGAAGGAGGTGTGTAATCATGACTTTTACAATCTTACCAATATTTTACTACATTTGTTCTCTTATTCTATGGGTTAAGAGAATAGCTTCAGATGTTATTTCAGCTTGTAAAATACTGTAAGCTGGTCTGAATTGGTGTTATTTAAATGTATCCGCTCAGCAAATGTTGGAAGTGATCTTGGGACCAAAGGTAAGCAGTCTACTAGATAAAAAGGGGAAAACTAACCATGATCAAAAGCTCAGCAAGATCATCTAGAATCAATCACGTGCAAAATCCATATTGGCCCTGAATCACCTAGCGAAAGGACAGTCCTCAGTGTGACCGGATGTATAGTTGTATTATATTGTAGTCGTAATACCTTTGGAAATCGCAGAAAATAAGACCATAATCTTAAAGCGTTGTTGTATGCACGTTGCGTGTTACGCATGTTGAGTGTGGATTAGTTCTAGAAAGAAACGATGTCTTATGCAAGGAAACCGGTTGAGTTGTTCGTACGTGGATCCTGGTGGTAAACCATGAGAAATCGCAAAGTATAGGACTGTAGAGTCTCAGAGTGTTATTGTATGCCCGTTGCATGTTACGCTTATCGCGTGGAAAGTAGCTCTGGAAGGCAGTCAAGTCGAATGCTAAGTAAAACGACCAGTTTCCCAACACAGATCCTGGAAGTTTAGTTATATTTTTTAAGCTGAGCTGAACTGGTGTTATTCACATATATTCGATCAGCAAATGATAGAAGTGATCTTGGGATCAGAGGTATGTAGTCTACTAGGTAAAAAGGGGAAAAATAACCATGATCAAGAGCCAAGTAAGATCATCTAGGATCACTAACGCACAAAATCCATATTGGCCCTTGAATGCGTCGTGAAAGTTTTATAATACTACGTCACTGAAATACCGTCACTAACAGTATTTATCCGCGTTGTTATTAGCAACCTAAAAACTGAATGTAAATTTTTATCATATATTCAATATTTTGATTCAATCAGTCGGATAATTGTATAGTATACAGAACTTAGCACAGACATACACCATCTCAGTCATCTATACATTTCACATCATTACAATAAGATGAGATTCAAAAGAGTAGAATTGTCAATAGTATCAGTGATAATAAGAAACGTTTAAACATAGAACGTAGTATATTACGAAAAAAATTAAAGTTATCTAGAAATGAAGTCACTGAAACTGAGTTAAGACTTAAACTTAACAACATCTATCTCTAAGATCAATTTCATATTATATAAGAACATTTGCTGCACATAACAATTATCATGATATCAGCACAAAGCACATGTGAATTGCTTACAGTTATTTGATGTAAAACTCATAGTGATAACTGTTTGACCTTAATAAATTCATAAAGAACTCTACATTTGAAATAAATCTTAACCGACAGAGTTGAAGTGTACCCAATATATGATCAAGTTACATCTGGTGAATAACCAGGACAAATTCTAACGATTAAACCCACATGTACGAACAAGAATAAATCAAAAGGCAGTGAAGAGTGGAGAAGAAGTTATATTTGATCGTGAGTGGAGTTCCAACTGGATAGTAATATCTAGGCTGGTTAACTAGAGGGTGAGTTGCTTCCCACGTTGTGTCGTGTTGTGATCTGCTGGTGATTCTTGACCGAGGACCTTTAACTAATTGTGTCCGCTAAAACGAATATGGTCGGTATCAATGATGAGAGCCTATGCAACTATTTATTTAGGGGATTATCCACCGTTACAGTGTAGATAGCTAGACACGCATTGATCGCTTTGGATTGTGGTATAGCAATTGAAGAAATTGATCTTATTCATGTATGTGAACTATTGGATTCCAACTAGACTGTCTACAGTAATATCATCATTATTTCGACACTCTATGATCTTCAATTGGATTCTGTTTGTTTCTGAAAATCTGCATTTTTTTAGTTTAACAGTTGAATTAAATATTTTTTCTCGAAATTAAATTTTTGTGAAACGTTCCTAAATACTTTTCTCAATGGCATTTATATCAGAGCTGATCAACTGGAGGCAAAATTACGTGAAAAAGAATTGGAAATGCAAACTAAAGATGAAGAAGCTGCTGAAGTTGTCAAAAAAATTCAACAAGTTGATACGGATAAAGAAACTGCACAATCACAATTAGCTGAAACTAATACCAAATTAGAAGAAACAGATAAACGAGCAACTGAAGTGAGTCACTACAATTTTTCTCCACTTATGAATGTTTTATAAAATTTAGATTAACGATATTAGTTACATTTTAAGTACTTCAGTAGCGTTATTCATTAAGTATGTTCGGTCATTCGTTACTCTACCTAGTAACTGAATAGTGAATTTCAACTTGCAATCTGAACTAAATATTGCATAGCAGACATCTTGAGCTAATCGCATACATGGGCATGGTTTACTCTGATACATGTAATGTAATCTTCAAAACCTAATATTATGGAATGGAGAATATACTAACTAGATAAACTTTAAACTGGTTGCAACTCACTGGACATTGAAAATCCTGCGTAAACTCTCAGCCTAAAGTTATTAACCCATTCATTTTAAGCTACTTGAACTTAATAAAATGTGATCAAAGTCACTATTCATTATTGTATAAATTTAAATATTTTCTGTATATATATATTTAATATTCACTAAAAGTCATGAAGGCTCCTTCACATTAGTAACTCTGTCGGGCTATACATATTCTGTCAATATCGTTTATCGAAAATTAAAAAAGACAATGACTTGTGGATATCAGACAATCAATCAGTGCCTGTTACCTCATGTGGAGCATAGGCCGCATACCAACATTCCCCAAACAACTCTGTCCTCTACCTTTCATACTAGCTTCTTCCAAGTGCTCTTCATTCTCTACATGTCTGCTTCGAATTTCCGATGCAATGTGTTCTTGGGTCTTCCTCTTTTTCGTTGGTATTTAGGATTCCAAGTTAATTCTTGTCTTGTGACACAGTTTGATGGTTTTCTCAATGTGTGTCCTATCCACCTCCAGAATCTTTTCCCAATTTCTTCCTACGCTGCAATCCAGATGATTTGTTTACTATTATAAAAGGTTGTTGTTATTGGTGTCTGGCCAACGAATCCCAAATATCTTACGCTGACAGTTGTTTATAAATGCTTGAATCTTCTGAAAGATGATTTTTGTAATTCTCAAAGTTTCAGCTGCATACAACAGAACTAACTGTCTTCACATTTGTTTTGAAAATTTTGACTTTAGTATTGACTGACAGTGGGCTTGAGTTCCAGGTGTCTTTCAGTTGTAGAAATGCTGCCCTTGACTTACGAATCCGCGCCTTCACATCTGCATCGGACGCTCTTTCTTTGTTGATGATTCTGTATGTAAAGGTTTTAACATATCCCACAATTTCTCCGCCAAGTGTAACTGGGTTTTGTTTATTGTTTTGTGTCGTAGGATCTTGGTCTTTCTTTCGTGTATGTCTAGGCCTACTGGTGGTTGTAGAGGCTGCTGCCACAGTGTTTGCCTTTATCTGTATTTGATGCGTTGTGTGAGATAGATAAGCTAGGTTATCTGCAAATTATAAGCTATCTGGTTTCATGCATGTTGTCAACTGTATTCTGAGATTGCTTTGATGTGTTACAGTCTTCATGATCCAGTTAACCACCAACAAAAAGAGAAAGGGTGAGAGTAGGCAGCCTTGTCTGATACCGGTCTCCATTTTGAATTAATCTGTGAGCTGACACTCATTCATAATTTTACAGTGTAGTCCGTCATAAGAATTCCGCATGATGTTGACTGTCTTTTCGAGTACGACATAATGTCGTAGAAGTCTTCATAGTGATCTCCTATCCATGCTGTCTTATGCTTTCTCGAAGTCGAGGAGGTTGATGTAAAGTGGTGAACTCCACTCAACTGAACGTTTAACACTGAACCGTCAATTTGAGATTTAGTGAGTACTCGATCGCGCTTTACGGAACAGGGCCTATCGATCTCGAAGTACGACATCGGCTGGATCTTTAAATCCGTTCAATAACCTGTTGATATAAAATATGAAAAATTAAAAATAATCGTTAGAACAAAAGCATAACTAAGATGCGACAAAATAGAGGTAAGAAAAAAATAACATATTATACAACATGTTAGGAGTAGGAATGAATACAGAAACATTTTTTCATATGTATCTAACTTCCATTCGGATGAAATATCTCAACCAATGAACAGGTGTTTCGATGTTAAGATGACTACGTAAGGAGCTGTATTTAATCGGCAAATTAGAGCATTGAAGATTAGGTAGGTACATAATATTAAATGGTTCCGATTTATTGGAGACATAATAGGAGTCATTCTGCTCAATATGTTCCTGTATCTGGTAACAATGAATCACCAACTCCTGCATGTTTGGACCCAGGCAAATAAATTACGTAAAACTACGTAAAGTTAGCAAGAGATTCACTTTTGAGCCTTTATAAATGCTTGATGTTTTTCACGTAAGCTAGTGACTTTAATCTAACCGACTGCATTATACCTCTAGTCTCGAGGTTTTCCTATAACATAAGTGTCAGAATTAAATTTAAATAAGTATCTCAGTAGATTTTTGGTGGTATCGGGAATTTTACAAGTCATTACGAGGTCATCACTAATCCGTCTGCAAGTTTAGTGATGACAGACATTAGTTGTACGGTTTAAATTTCAGCCAGTTGGCAAACTTCCTGGTTCATCTTAGAACGGATTCCAAGGTATTATTGTCTTTGTAGAAAAAAGCTGAAACATTTTGAATTTAATAGTTCTACTGACTTCTAAAGTCCAGG
The DNA here is from genome assembly GCA_034768735.1 of Schistosoma mekongi. Taxonomy (NCBI): domain Eukaryota; kingdom Metazoa; phylum Platyhelminthes; class Trematoda; order Strigeidida; family Schistosomatidae; genus Schistosoma; species Schistosoma mekongi. The sequence continues at coordinate 17,477,758 of CM068312.1, forward strand.
TAGCTCTGTGAATGAAGCTGTCAGATCTATCACTTGTAGATGCCAGTTTTAATGTTGGTTAATGCAGATTGGTCAAAAGCTCTGCAGCGTCAGTGTCTCTCTTGTTTGGTTCATCAAAATTAAACGATTGAGAGACTATAATCTGTCGAAAAGAAGCCGGACTTACGAAAAAGTCCTTTAGTTTTTAGATCAACTTTTCAGCCAGAATGATTTGTTATATTTAGTAATCTCCACTAATAGCCTTTGCAAAAACGTTTCCTGTCTGTTTTAAAGGCTTGTAAAACTTGTCAAATTTTATACTTCCACACTCTGCTAAGTCGTATCTTCTACTTTTTTACCTGCTTAACTGTATGATTAGGCATTACTTTGGGCCACTTAAAAATTTGGGTCCCGAGTAGGGAACAGATTGTTTAGTAGCTCATACAGTAATGTTCAAAGGGAGTTACCAGTGTGCTCTAACGTTGGAGTCAGGGTGGAATTTCAAACACATCCGTCTAAAACATTTCTTAATTCAGCCTGATAATTTAAGTGCGTGCTGTCAAGAAGCTAGTTTAGTTGAGTTTAGCAGATGAGATCTGAACTCAGGTATGCCTGATAGCTATATACTGGTTTCCTGTTAGTGGGGCTTCAAATGGGAAGTTGTTAATCAAGACATCTTTGTTAGAGACATAATACAAGCCTGATTGTCTCTTCAACGAGCTCCTGACTTTCGGCTTTCAAGAAGCTCCAGATATCCAGTAGGAAAAAACGTCAAGAGTCCTCAGAGTCGTTTTCTCTTCTAAATATGAGTTCTGTTTAACTAGGTTTTGAGAGGTTGAAATCCTCTAACGTCCTAAAATATGAAAACATCGTACCAGAACCTAGTATTTGATATTTAGTGTGCTTTTTATTGGTCTACCTTTTGAAGTTCTATTGTGGTTATTGACATAATATTACTTTGACGGAATGGGAATTATAATTCAAAATGTCTGTTTTGTAAATAGATCTCCATTTGCTTTTCTTCAGACTAATAAGAACATAACTATCTAGTGAAGTGAATTTCTAACTATCGATTATTTCATTTTGTACTTTCATCCACTACATCTAAGTGATTCTTATAAAGAAAGAAAGTTAAACAACGTTACTGACTTATAGAATTAGACGGAATTAGGTTCTAAGTGAGGCTAACAGAGACTTAAAAGTCAGTGATGTTTTAAACCATGGCACGAGTATAGTCGACACTAGTCCCAATACACGTTCTACAGGTGCGACTAGTAGATGCTCACAGAGGAAATAAATAATTTTCTACTCATCTGATGAAAGGTTTAATGCAGTTCATAAGGATGGAATTTTATTTGTTTACCTCTTACTTCTTTACCCAGAAGGACTTATTTTGGTTGATTCCGTAGGCCTGTGTTTACCGGCTGCTCACAGCTGAAATATATGAGAAATGATGAGCAACGTCTTCTCGAAATATACGAGCATTGTGGGCAGAGGATGCTGCTGATGGGCATGGGAATCCATGTTGTCATTTATGAATTCGTTGGTTGAATTTTTATGTGATACTCTCACTATTATTACTAGTTTCTTACACAAGAGAAACGTAAGTTTGGGTGCATAATTTGGGGCAACTTCGTGGATGGGGTGGTAAGTAACATTACATGGAATACCTTGGTTGATCCAAAGATAGTAAATGTACATACGCTTTCTCATTCGATAAGGCGAACGAGATAAGGAATATGAAAAAGTTTGTTGATGCCAATTACAAAACGGCCTACCAATACAGGTAAAGTGAAATCTACCATACATAATAAGAGCTGAGAAATATATGAATCACAATATTTTATTCACTGGTTACATCTAGATGTTGCTTCACGGTCTAGAATTAGAATGAAATTTTATGCAAGAAGCCACAAACAGTATTTCTTGCTCTCTTAACGTTTGCTCTCACTCATAAGCGGGATGAACATGAGTATAAGATAAGTGGTTTAAAAGACACAGCATGTCACATACGTAATATCCGTTACTAGAGAAAATGTTTACCATAGATGTACAATTTACACAGTACTTTAGTACTGTATTACCATAGTACTAATACAGCTGATAATGCCACTTTCCCACATATCTCACCAATATAGAAACTTTACAACTGTTCAGAAAACATTTCGGCGGCTATAAGATTTCCTAAATTCAACCCGGAAGTTCCAGTTTACAACAAACCTATGAAGTTATGTGGACAAATTTGGGAAAGTTCAATAATGAAAAGCCAAGTTAACGAAGCTATGGAAATGGCACATAAAAGACTAAGGAGGAAACATTTGGATGCCTCAAAAATATGCAAAGTAACAAAAAGAGCGAAGGATCTTTCGGGTTTTACTCCAGGTGACCGACGATCTCGACTTTCAAATCCAACAGAAAGTAGAATAAATACATTGGAGTTATTAGGCCCAAGGTTAGAACCTGAAGGTGAAGATCAGGCGACTCAGGAGAGATGCTCAGAAGACAGGAATATTCTATATGAACAAACAGATGGGCTGTTGTATTCTGATTACGGGAGCGAAAATGATGATGATGAATACATTGAACGGAGGCGTGGTTTGAAGTCTATTGACTACGATACTGCAATGGATGAAGCAATATCAGCCGTATATCTTAATTCAGGAACACTTATAAAAATGGCAATCATTGGTGTTGAGCTACAAAATGTTGTCAAAGTTTCCTTACGAAAGGTGAGGATGCTTTATTTTCACCAATATTTTAAGCGCCTTGTTTAGTTTCTGTTGCACATTTTGCTAATATACGGATTGTTATAGCCTAGAAATGTCTAGTCCTGTAATTGGCGCAGTAAAATCTAAAATGCAAGGGATGAAGCTTCAGATTGACCAGCTTAGACAAGAGGTATCTAGTAAACAAGCTGTGTTAAGAAAGGAAGAGGAAAATAAAACCAAGGTATATAACCTATTTGTCATGCTACGTTCATGTGGAATCGAGCAACATATATCTCTTTTTTTCAATTTTAGGCTGAAGCTGAAGTCGCCTCACTGCAGAAACGGATCCGACAACTCGAAGATGAATTGGAATCTACTGAGACTCGTCTTCAAGAAGCAACTGTTAAACTTGAAGAGGCCAGTAAAGCCGCTGATGAAAGTGATCGGTTAGTTCCTGTTATTTAAATCACTGCTTTTCATTTATTTCGAGTCCATTGTTTATCATTGCGTTGGCTTTTGCATGGTGGTTAGGTTACATTTCCTGGCTGTTTATCTGGTCTGTATTTCTGTAGACTGATTGGGGTCCACTGAGGCATGACTAGTGGTTGAAAACATTCGGCAACATCGCCTAGAGTTGGTCACAGTTAGTATGTCTCACTAACTTATCTTCTAAAAGATACTTATCTACTCATTTTATTTCATCGTGCTAATGTAGTGTGGGAACGTGCTAACGCACATGTGTCAAGCTCTATGTTGCTTATGATTGCCTACAAAGTAAACCGAAGTGTCGTTTCGCGATCTTACCTATATAGAAGTGGCTTCCGATATTCATTAATCTCAGTCGCTGAATAATCAAGCAACTCTCTTATTCTGTGCCGATACTTAATATACCGAACACCATTGATATCGTTGCTCCAATTCTGACTTGGTTTAGATTATATTATCATCATGGTAATGGTACGCCTATACATCTACATCCCCTGCATACTGACTCACGCGATATATAGAACTTAATTTGTATATAATGTAGTGAAAGCGATTGTTTTATTTTCAGAATAAAATGTGCCGTTTGAATAGTGAATGTAGCATTTTGCATTATACTACTATTATCACTTCATTGTTTTCAGTTGGTGTGCTTATTTTGTGCTGCTTATAGATTTGTAGTGTTCATTTGTTAAGTGGCTTATGTATTAGCTAATGGTACGATGTTATTAGAGATTTTTAAAGAAAAGCCTAAGTTTATCAGTGGCCGTTTACATAAGATGCAAGAGCAGAAGTATAGTACCAAATACACTTACACTTAGCATTCCGTTTCCCATTAAGAAGTGGATTCAGTGCAACACAAATGTACGAATGTACGACGTAATACTACAATTCCACTATGCTTTATTATAGTATTTCTACCTAAATGTGTAGTCAATTTCAGAATGCTTCATGTGTGTTTTATATATGTAGTTGTTTTCATATTACGATCTCTGGAATAGTGTGTCATAGTATTAATGGGTAAACAACCGATGGGAGCAAATAGTTGATCGTATACTAGCTTCTACAATTATCAGACGCTTAACTGCAACTCGTTATCTCCAAATACGAGAAAATCAGGCTGGTTTCAGACCTGGTCGCGGTTATATAGACCAGATATTCACCGTTCGTCAGGTCTTAGAACACAGACATACTTTTCGGCGGCCGACAATAGTTGTTTTCCTTGACTTGAAAGCGGCATTTGACTCTGTAGACCGTGAAGTTCTATGGCAGTGTCTTTCATTGAAAGGCGTCATCATCATCATCATCAGCAACGTAGAACCGGGCACAAACGCCTGTAGGTTCAAGTTGCCATACCACACTAGCACTACGAGATTATTGAGGTAACATATAGACAGAATACAAGAGGGAAGAGTAAAGTAAAGATGTCTAGAAAATAACAATAGAATTTAAGATCTAGATGAGGTTAAAGAGTGAATACACTTACGCCACTGTGACCGGTTCTGAGCCATATCACCTAGTATCTCCAGCCATTTGTTGCGATCATCACGCGGACCCCAACCAGGTAGTCTGCATCTATCTACATGGCTTAGATCATTAGTCAAGGACTTCATGGACTGATGCCATGTTTTGGTTTGGCCGCCCCTAACCTTCTTCCATCCTACTTTAGCCCTAGCTAACATGGCTCGACGGGGTAGACGGTGGTCGGGCATGCGCAATACATGTCCTAGCCATCTCAGTCGATGAAGGTAAATGACCTCTTCTACTGATTTACTGTGTTTCCCAAGATCCTTTTGTCTAACCTCACTATTACTAGTCCGGTTATTCCATAATATACGAGCGATGTTCCGAAGATTCCTATGGTCAAATATCTGGAGACGACGCATATCTTGAGTTTTCATGGCCCACGTTTCGCAGCCATATGTTAAGATGGCGCGGATTGCTGCGCAGTACACCCGGCCTTTCGTTGAGACACGGATATCTCGTCTGCGCCACAAGTGCCGTAGATTTGCAAATGCCAATCGAGCTTTCTGGATCTGCGCTGAGATTTCATCAGACACCGACCCACCAGGGGTAATGAGACTTCCGAGATAAGTGAAGCGATCAACGCATTCAATTACTTCACTCCCTATAAATAATTTGGGGGAAGAAGCAGACCAGTCCTGGAGTAACATTTTGCATTTGGGAGGGAAGAAGCGCATCCCAAATATGCCTGCATTGTCACTCAACGTGTTCAAGAGACCTTGAATGCTGTGTGCATCTTCACCAAATATGACTATATCATCTGCATATTCTAAGTCGACGAGAGAGCCTCCTGGAAGGAGACTAATCCCAGAGGACTTAAAAGAAGTGAGAGAGATTTCTAACAGTACGTCTATGATGAAATTAAATAAAAATGGGGATAAGGGGCAACTCTGACGGACTCCACTTGAGGATGAAGTTTCTCGTGACAATTCGCCATATGCTCTGACTCGACCAGTGGTGACCGAGTAGAGAGCCTTTATAAGGTTAATGTACTTTTGAGGTACGCCTTTTAATGACAAACATTGCCACAAGACTTCACGGTCAACAGAGTCGAACGCTGCTTTCAAATCAAGAAATACAACTATAGTTGGGCGTTGGTACATATGTCTGAGTTCGAGGACCTGGCGCAGGGTGAATATGTGATCAATGCAACCCCGGCCAGGTCTGAAACCAGCCTGGTTCTCTCGAGTCTGTTGTTCCCTAGTGTTGGTTAAACGTCGGATGATTATAGTGGCTAATATTTTAGATACTATATTAGTCAAACTGATTCCTCTGTGGTTATCACAAGAGGATTTCTGTCCCTTTTTGTAGACTGGAACACTCAGCGATCGAGACCAGTCAGATGGGATGGAGTTTAGTTCCCAGACTTTGGCTAATATATCAGTCAACCTGCACGTTAAAACTATACCACCATCCTTGAAGATATCGGTAGACAACATATCAGGCCCTGCTGCTTTCCCTCGTTTCAATTTACTTATGACGTTTTCAACTTCACTGAGAGTTGGGGGACCTGTGTCAGTTTTCCATTCGGGTAGCTTGGAGATTGTGGGTAAGGTAAGCGTGGCTGGGGGCCAGTTAAACTGTTCCTGAAAGTGTTCTGCCCATCGTTCTAATCTTCTAGATTGAGAGTAGATCAACAACCCATCTTTTTCAGAGATGATTTCACTAACTGCCGATTTTTTGATACCGGTGTCCTTAATAAGTCGGAACAGCTGTCTACTATTGCCTGCCGCTGCTGATGCTTCTATCGCTTTTGCTTTTGTTGCCTACCACTGTTCACGATCCTTACGCAAACTCTTTTTCAGTCTACGTTTCAGTTGTCGTCGTTCTTCATCATACTCCGAGCCTGCTGGAATGAGTTTTACTCAAACACTATTAGTCGTATCAGAGCATATGGCGAAATGTCATCTGAACTTGTAACATCAAGTGGCGTTCGTCAAGGTTGCCCACTTTCCCCATTTTTGTTTAATTTCATAGTTGACATACTGTTGGGAATTACACTTTCATCGTCTGACTTTTCAGGAATTGATCTCCTACCACGAGATCCACTTATTGACTTAGAATATGCTGACGATATAGAACTGTTTGGCGAAGACGCTGATATGATGCAGAGGCTTTTAACAGCAATAAGCTTGAATGCAAGCATTTTTGGAATGCGTTTCTCCCCCTCTAAATGCAAACTATTGCTCCAGGACTGGTTTTCGTCAACACCTGAACTAAAGATAGAGAGTGAAGTAGTTGAGCACGTCGACCACTTCACTTATCTTGGAAGTCTGATTAACCCTAATGGGCTAGTCTCTGACGAAATCTCAGTACGAATTCAAAAAGCTCGTTTGGCTTTTGCCAACTTACGTCACCTATGGCGTAGACGAGATATTCGTCTCTTAACGAAAGGAAGAGTGTACTGTGCAACAGTTCGCTCTGTCTTACTGTATGGGTGTGAGACGTGGCCATTAAGGGTAGATGACACTCGAAGGTTATTAGTTTTTGACCATCGACGTCTACGAAACATCGCTCGCGTTAGCTGGGATCACCGAGTAAGTAATAACGAGGTTAGACGACGGATGTTAGGCAAATGTGGTAAATCGGTCGATGAGGTTGTGAATCTTCATCGACTGAGGTAGTTGGGACATGTGTTGCGTATGCCCAACCACCGTCTTCCTCGACGCGCAATGCTAGCTGATATAGGAATAGGATGGAAGAGAGTTAGAGGTGGCCAAACTAAAACATGGCATCAGTCCATGAAGTCACTGACTGCTGGTTTAAGTCGTGTCGGTAGCTGCAGACTACCTGGATGAGGTCCTCACGATTACCGTAACCAGTGGCTAGAAACACTGAGTGACATGGCCCAGAATCGGTCACAATGGCTATGATGTATTCACTCATTGTCCTCCCTTAAATCATGAGCTTTAAATTATTCCATAACTTTCTTTCTACGCTTTCTGAACCATATTCTATATGTTCACACTCCTTGTTACTATTATAATTTTATTTTATTGAAGTAAATTCTGCTAATGGTGTTAGTGTTAATCGTGCGATGCCATGGTGGTATGGCAACTTGAATCGATGCACACATGTGCCAGGTTCTATGTTGATTGTACGTACATACATAATTATTGAAGTATGTGTATACTCGAATATCAATACTGTGATTGAGGCTGTTGAATAGCTCAAGAAGAGGATGGAGGAAATTTAGGAGCGGTTAAATTGTTCTAAGCCATATCCGTAGATGTAGACCATGTGGTTGTGGCCCACATAATCGTAAGCGATGGTTGGAGATGTTAGAAGCCATCTCAGGATCGACTGCAATAGCTCGGGCTCACTGACTCATCGTCTCCGATTTTATTCTAAGCTTTCATATCATGACTTGGTCTTTTTTTCTCAAATCGTATTTTTTGTGTTTAGTTATTTTCACAACAGCTGACGTCATTATTATTACGTCTAAATCTTTGAATATATCGGTGAAACTGACCGATGCACATGTACCTAAGTTCTACGTTGGTTATGATTTGCTGTAGGGATTTGAGAAATGCTTTACTTTTGGTGTTAGCTTTCATCTTTGACATTTTCTTAGGAGTACCCTGTACATACGTTACAATTGTATACGTTAGTTAACTAATAATTTTGTTCACAGATCCCACAGAATGTAAGTTAGACACTCATTATTCTAACTTGGTAAACCGATGTGATGTTGATATGACCCAATTGCCAAGCAAAGATTCGCGCGGTCAGCTTTATATATCAGGGTTTGATATCCTACGGAGCTAATTTAAGTAAGTGAAGGTTGGGAGAACTCAGGCTTGTGACATTGTGTTTGAGGGTCTAACGCTTTAACAGCTAAGCTATTTTCTGGCTACTTTCTGATTAGTCTTCTTTCAAACCTCATTCCTAAGCTTACTTCACACTATCACTTTGAGGAAAACAAACATTTCTTAAATCAAATTACTTGGTTTGTTAGTGATGATATTATTCATTTCAGGGTTTCAAATATTCCCATTTTTCAGTTTGATTATATATATATATATATATATTGTCACTCTGACACCTTATGTATTAATAATCTTAGTGCTCGTCGGGTGCTTGAGGCTCGTCAGACTGCAGAAGACGAGCGTATTCTACAGTTGGAATCTATGGTACAGGAAACTGCAAAATCTGTGAAAGATGCAGAAAAAAAACATGAGGAGGTACTGTATTAACATAAAATCGTTTTATTTTTAACCAAAAGCATTTTAACTCTCTGATTTTCAGTACATTTTTGCGAAAATCTAATGGGTATTTTCATAAACTTTGTATCGACCGAAATACACCTGAAAACTTAATTCTTTATATATGTATTTCATAGTGGACGTAAAGTGTTGGAGAATCGTACATTTGCAGATGAAGAACGTATCAATCAACTAGAAGAACAATTAAAAGAATCTACATTTATGGCAGAAGATGCTGATCGAAAATATGATGAGGTGCATTTTCCGTAAACCGTAGTGCATTCAATGTGTCCACTGTGTGAATGCCTTTTAATGCATGCTCTATTGTGTGTATAATATAGAATGCTTATGGTTGGTTATCCCTTACCTACCAGTACTTGCATGTTTATCCCACAGCAGTTTCAACAATAGTAAAACATGACACGTTTAGTACTGCAGACAGCAACAAGGACACTGTTTTTGTAGAACATAAGATGAATTCACTGGATATATTTATATGAGCATTTATCAAGATTTGCACGAATAACTTAACACAAATTGAGGGCGAAGTATATTCAAATAAATTGGTATAACTTACTGGACTTGGTTGAACACCACTTTATGTTTCGCACATGAGTGATCCTGGTTGATCTAACTGAGCTTTGGTTTATTCAGACTTTGTTATGTTTTCTGTCGCGTTAACTGTTTACCTCCCGATTGAAGATTTGCATCTTATTAACTGAACGCCTATCAAGAACATCAAACTCAATATCCTACACATTAGATGTAGAATTTGTATGTATTTGTAACAATCTAATGGTACTATTCTCACAGAGATTACTCGATGGAACATTACAATTATAATTTGATTCTCATCTCAGATTATATATATATATATGGATACAAAGGTGAGGCTTTAGCTTTTCAATTGTTTATAGTCTCTGCGAATCTCCTCCTGACTCAGTTGTCTCCTTTCCAGTCTGACCCACAATTGCACTGCATAGACCGCCTTCTCGTCTGTGAAATATACTAAACAAAACTTGAGGAAGTTGTTTTTTCGTCTTGCTAACCTAATAGCTTATGTGTAGTCGAAGAAACGTTAATGAAATGCATCATTAATTCATCGTCTTCTACAAATATGATTGTTCTTGCTTCGTTCACCATTTGTCAAAGGAGCCAATTGCATGGAATATTTTTGGCAATAGTTTAAATTAATGTGTAACTGACTATAGTATCTCTTATTATTGTACATATGAAGTGAAAATATGTGAATTACTATCATACATTCTGATATCAATTTGCTGAAAAGTTGAGTTTACTAACCACTTATGCAAATTTTGGCAATTTACATAATTGCATGCTGTATTGTATATGCTACTAATCATCGTTAGATGCATTATTTATGTCGTTTTATGCATCGTACATATCCTGTTTATGTCGTAGTTGTTAGTCGCTGCTAGCTTCATATGAAGAACCAATCTTCCCATAATCAAAGACTTTTAATTTGTTTGAAATCATTCAATTTCTAGTCGATTGATTTTCAAACAGATTATTTGTCTACAAATATCGCGGAAACGTTTTCATTCAAGTTAACAGCTATAGCATGTGGTCGGTTATTCACAGTGATCTGGGGCTAGATCAGAAGCTGACTTGAGAGAAGTTGCGGCGTTGAGACATGATTGCGAGCCCCCACTATTTGCATAGCAGTTTATAACAGTAATGTAATTCCAACTGTCGTGACAGTACAAGATACATAATGACAGCGGGATCAGGTGGTTCGTGCACACAACAACTTCAGCAATAGTGATCTGGCAAGATGGGTGTCTCATCATCGGCTTTAATGATCGTTGACTCGACGATTGTTTACATAAAGTTATATCAATCCGTTTTATTTTTCTCCAGTTGTAAAAAAGTAATTATAACATATCCTGACATAATTTAATGTATTTAATTTTGTAAAACAAAAATTTAAATTATAATGCATCAACCTAACTTATTGTATGTATAATAGGCGGCACGTAAGTTGGCCATCACTGAAGTGGAACTCGAACGGGCTGAGTCTCGATTGGAAGCTGCCGAAAGGTAGTAATTCCTTATCTACTTTACATCTGACTATGTGTATACGTATATATGCTGCACCAATGTCGGCTGTCTGTGTGTAGCATGCAATTTACACATACATGATTTGTGCTTGTTTCGCAAGCTACCTCTTTTGTTATTTTAATATTGTAATTGTTGTCTCTGATATCGCATTGTTAATGAATTTAAAGCATGTCCAGTTTGCAACACTTCAACTTTATTCTCTTCACGCTTTTTACCTACATGGATCGCCTACATTTTCTTGGTTTTTGCTGATTGTCGTACTGTGTTGTTCACTGTTTGCCTGATCTATATAAATAATTCGGATATCATCATTCGCAGGCTACACGAAAACTTGCCGTTGCTGAAGTTGCATTATCACATGCTGAAGATCGAATCGAAGCTGCTGAAAGGTATACACTTCCTTAGATTTATTAGTGAAACTGGTGATTATTATAACCCCAGTATTATTTGCACCATCATACCTCTGTAGTCTGTAGTTCGACTGTATGTAATGTTAGTTCATTTATCCTCATCCAACGACAGACAATACATAGTAGACTTGAAATTTAGTGCATAACTTTATTATTAGTAGTATTAGTGCTATGATGGATTTCATAAATAGTAACATACTGGTTATGCATGTTTGTTTAAAAAGGTTCATTCTCTGTCGATTAATATACGTTAGGTTGCGGAAAGTATTTTACTGTGGTTGTCTTAGTGTTTACTGCTAGTTTGCTCCAATGAAGGCGCTACCGATAATCAAGGTGACTCTCATAAGAGCCTATTTATTAGTGTGATAAAATTAATCCAATTATCGGGTGGTAAAGGAATTGTGGTCTTTCTTGAAATTGTCCAATGTCCAACATAAAATCAATTAACTATTATAGCTGATTGGGAATGTCCAACTTTAAAGTGTGGTGCAATAAGTTTGTTCCACTAAATCCAATGTTTTTGACAGATCAAACCTTCAACACAACGCTCTCAGTAATAAGAGGGATGTGATCACTTCCTGTCCTGTCATTCCTTAGAGGGGTTCCTTTCGAGTTACCCGTAGAGGAAACTAGGCTAGAATTCGTCTTGAAAACTTATGAGCGTAATATCTGTACCCAGTTGACATCTATTGACATCTATTCAAGGTCAGTCAACCTTGATCATCTTATAAGTACTTTTAGATGCACTAGCTTCTTATTCTTAAAGTTTTTACTGGCGGAGATGGAAATCCATCTTTTTAATTTCAGGCGTTCAATTTTAAGGCCTACTTTACCCAACTCCTTATTGTTGTGACGAGACTACATTCGTGATTGTCTAATGAAAACACTCTATTGCCGTTATACCTTTTTACAATCGGGAGTACGACTTCGTCTTTAGATTTCGAGTTTTCTCTTCGTGTTACCGCTCTTCAGCCGACCTACATGAAATAGTAGGACTTCAAGAAACACTCGTTCATCTCGATTACCAAACCCAATTGCCACGTCTACCTAGCATCTACGGTACACGACTGCTAAATATCCTACTTTTCAGACCTGTCAGTTGTAAACGTTCCCATTAGTACTAGTCAAAGCTGTTGTAACTAATTTCTTGAAATGTAATGAAGTCGCTATTTTGTATAGATAGTCAAAGCAAACGAATTATTTTGAGGACGTCTAAGACGTGGATCCCATAGTAACCAAACAGATCGATACAAAACATCTACTCTGAATAGCACATCATTTAAATTTACGCATTTGGACATATCAAACTGTATTATGTAGTAATTATGATTTTCATATGTTTTTAAGTCCTCTGTCATGGGTCTCACTTTTGAGTTTAGATTTTTTAGTCAATAAGTTGATCGGATCGCTTTAATTAGCTGATGAATACTTACTCTTATGTGAGCCACTTTTATTGGAGGATACCGGTTACTACTACTGCTAATAATAATAATTTGGTTTATGCGTATGTATGAGACAGTCGCTTGTAAAAGCTTTGATCTTAGCTTTCTGACTTATTAATTAGCTTATTTAGTGCATGCCTCAATAGTCAGTGTAATCTTATTTCATATGTCATGGAGTTTAATGCATTTTTTCACTTGAATGGATATTACTACCCTCCTTTCCAGTGTATCTATTATGAAATGATAAAAATTTGACATAGTTACTCCCTAGTATCTAGAACATTGTGGGTTTACCTCCCCTTGGGATAGTAGATGTAGACTGCAACTTAGCTCTTAAAGTATTCTTAAAGCCTAATAACGATAGGTATTTGCAAAAATTGTACGTATAATCATTCAGTTAGTAAACAACCTGATGACTTATTATTTCACACATTAGATCATAGGTTCGAACTCTATCCTATAACATCAAGATACTGTCACTAGGTTGTTATATTAATGTATAAAGCATATTTAATGTTGTAAGCAATTCACTGTAAATTACTTTGAACTGATTACATAATTTTACACACAAAATTAACTGTTTTCTATTCTTTCTTCTATTCTATTGTTTTCTATATTTGTACTTTCAATTATTTATGCATGGTCTACTGCGATATCATATAATAATGATGGTTTTTGGGTGCCGGTGGTGGTGGGGTGGGCGGTTATTGGATACTACATCTTTTTGGCGTTATTTTCTTCTGGATGTATTTGCATGCACAACTTTGTTTTTTCTATCTGATAGTCGATTAAAAGAGCTTCAATCAATTATTCATGGTACCATGGGTCAGTTAAAATCGTTAGAACATCAAGAATCTCAGGTTTGTTTAGCAAAAATTATTTATCATATATTAACTGGAAGAAAGAGAATACTTGTATGATATCATGGTTAGTAAGGTATATACAATGTTGATATGGAAGAGTAAGGACGGAAAGGGAGGGATTTAATCTGTTGTAAAAATGTGAATTTAGAATTTTACTGCATGATAGAATTCATGATACCACTTATTCGAGTAGAGTGCATGTTGTGCATCATTACCTATTTCTTTCCCTTTTCTCTACGCATACTTTGTTGTTTCTTCAATGAAACAGCTGATATTACAGCTTCATAGGTTTAATCTAATATATATGATCTGTTTATAGCAAAATTACTGAACTCGAAGAAGAGTTACGCATTGTTGGTAATAATGTAAAATCTTTGGAGATTTCTGAACAAGAGGTATTTACCATATTTCTGCATTTTTTGTATACTCGATTATATGTATGTATGTCATTTTGACCGTGTCATCCATGTGTATCACTTTTTACATACCATTAAGCTTGAAAAACTTACTGATTTTTCTAGAAGAACAACTTATGTCAGATGTTTTTCACTATTTGTAACATGTTTTGTTCTGAGATGATATAGCTATTTCGTTATAAGATTTTAAAATAGATGCATTGAGTTTAGCAATGAAATTTCAGACTCGTTTCACGTCTTAGTTAGGATATATCAGCTGAATGTATGTGTATATATGATCAACATAGAACCTAGCATATGTATGCATCTGTCCAAATTACCATATCTCAAGCACAATAAGATGAACACCATATTAGTGAAAGTAGAAGTTACTTTAGTGATAATAATAACGAGAACAAAGAAGAGTGAACATATGGACTATGGCTCAGGGAGAAAGAATTGATGAGTAGAAAGAAAGCTGTGAAATAATTCTAAGCTCACGGTTTAAGGGAGAACAAAGTGTGGATACATCTTCACTTTTACTGATTCTGATCCATATCACCCAACATTCCCAATCATTGGTCACGGCATTCACGAGGATCCCAACCAGTTAGTCTGTATCTACCGACACGACTCAAACCAGCAGTTAGTAACTTAATGGACCGATTCCATGTTTTGGTTTGGCCGCCCCTAACTTTCTTCCATCCCACTGCTATACCAGTCGCCATCGCGCGTCGGAGTAGACCGTGGTCAGAAATTGGTAGCATATGTCCCAACTACCTTCGTCGATGAAGATTCTTAACCCCATCAACTAAGTTGCCATCTTTCCCTAACCCCGTTGTTACTCGGTGATCCCAGCAATGTTTTGAAGACATCGATGGTCAAATACCAATAACCTACGAGTGCTTTTTACTCTTAATGGACACGTCACACATCCATAGAGTAAGACAGCAAACTTCTGCGCATTATACTCTTTCTTTCGTTGAGACGAATATCTTGCTTACGCCATTGGTGACGTAAGTTGGTGGAAGCCAAACGAGCTTTTTGAATTCGTATCGAGATTTCGTCAGACTTCCAAGATAAGTGAAGTGGTTGACGTGCTCTACTGCGTCAATCCTTATCTTTAGCTCAGGTGTTGACGAAGATCAGTCTTGGAACAATAGTTTGATTATGAGGGGGGGAGAAACGCGTTTCGAACAATGTTACATTGGAACTTCAAAAGATTCTGCATCTTATCAGCATCGCCAAACAGGACTATGTCATCAGCATATTCTAATTTAATAAGTGGGTTTTCTGATAGGAGATCAATTCCTGAAAAGTCAGACGATGAGACTTTTATTTCCAATAGTAAATCAATTATAAAGCTAAATAAAAATTGAGATAATGGGTAGTCTTGATGGATATCATTTAAGGTTACGAGTTCGGATGACAGTTCGTCATACACTGTAATACAACTAATAATATTAATTTTAAGTTAAGAGCCTTCACAAGATTTTTGTACTTCTGGGGTACATCTTTAAACAATTGACACTGCCATAGGAATTCTCGGTCTACAGAGTCAAATGCTGCTTTCAAGTCAAGGAACACCACCATCGTCGGGTACCGGCCCAGTAATGCAGATGTTGGTCGTTCGCCAACCTGAAGCCCCTGGGGCGGAATCTTGGGTTCTCAATATTGACGAGTCCCACACTCAGCTGAATGTACCTGTATTCTAAGAATTGATATGTTAGGATTATTGGCTTTCTGAACTTAATAACTTAGTGACTTTTTAAAGAAAGATGCTCTGTTCAGTACGTAAATGGGAAGGTGTACTCGGCTGATGTGTCTTAAGCAGTACGAAACGCCTTCTGGATTCCCTTGATAGATGCGTACCAAAAAATAGCATTATTATAGAATGTCAGTTTGTATCTCCGTAAATATTTATATATATAAATCGGTGATGGATCACACCTCCTAGTATCCTACCTGAAAACATCAGCTTTTAAGATGTTGATTTGTTATTATTTCACTCGTTGGACTATTGTTCGATGTTTATGAAATTAGAATTTGTTCATAAATTTAATCTGTTTAAGGTGGTGGTGTTTCATTCACTTAGCTTTTAATTACTAAGTTCCATGTTGAAACTTTATTCAATCTTCCGGGCAACCTCTTATTACACTCTAGGCAACTGGGTAATATCACTAACTCTCATATATAACGTATGTAAGTATGTCTGAAAGCTGGATGCATAAATCTATACTTGGTATTTGAGTATAAATCGATCATTGATACACAATGTTGTAGTAAAAGAGTAGTTGGTATAAACTAGAACACCTTTAGTGTCATATGAAAATATTAATTTTATAGTTTGATTGAATATATCACAGATTGATGTTGGCAGGGTACCATTGAAAACCAGGAAGCACTGGACAGCTGCTTCGTTCTAGTGTGGAACTCCTCGGTAGTGCGCACCCCAGATTCCGCACCAGGAGTGCGCACTGTTGAGGAGTTCTATACCAGAACGAAACAGCTGTCCAGTGCTCCCTGGTTTTTAGTGGTACCCTGCCAACATCAATCTGTGATATGTTCAATCAAATAAATAACCAATCTCCACAAAAATAACCATCTCAATTTTATAGTTGTCAGTCAGTATTCAAGTTAGTGAAGATCTTCAGGAAGATAAGTAAAGTTTACATTTCTCTCTCTCTCTCTCTCCATTTGTGGCATTTTTCTTAGCGATCCACATAACCATAATTTCAAAATATGTCTAGTGAACACTTAAATGTTTAGCTGCTTCCATCACCCAATCGTGAAGAACATAGAGACTGGTAAATATCAGTTTAATTTAATATAGATAGATGTAATGTAATAGTATAAATCAATCATTGAGATTGATTCAAGGAAGAAGAATGAATAAGATGTGAACTAATGATTTTCAAATTGTGAATATACAAGTAGGCAAAGATTAAATGATGAAAATTTTGGACCATTTCACCTAACTTCATGGTAATCAGAAGTTTCCCAACCAGTTAGTTTACATCTAAAACTATATCTTTGATCAATAGTCACCGAGTTAATTGACTGATACCACGTTCTGGTTTGGTTGTGGTTAACTCTTAAGTGTTAATATACTTACTTACACTAGCCAACATTA
Organism: Schistosoma mekongi; assembly: GCA_034768735.1. Classification (NCBI taxonomy): domain Eukaryota; kingdom Metazoa; phylum Platyhelminthes; class Trematoda; order Strigeidida; family Schistosomatidae; genus Schistosoma; species Schistosoma mekongi. The sequence continues at coordinate 17,494,982 of CM068312.1, forward strand.
TTGCTAAAGTAGATGTTTGTTCGCGCGTATATAGTATATAACTGCTAGGGTTTGCGAGTTAAGATAACACCTCAATACCTGCTAACGGATATATGACCAGCGATACAATACCGGTAGAGCTAAGCTACTCCTCCGCGCCTCAGCCCAGCTAACTAGAAGAAGAAACCCAACGTCAGCGAGAAGCGTTTAATTCTACAGACATCCTGTCAGATAAATATCAAACACAACTCATGCATATATATATATATATATATATATATATATATATATATATATATATATAAAGAGCATCGTTGTAAGTGTCACAAATAGCATAGTAAGATAAATAACGGACTAATAAGATTTAACGTCTCACCAGATGGAAATCGCAAACTGAAAATGATTATGGAGCATTTTGGTGCAAAAATGAGAAATTTAAATCTCCATAAATGAATCATAAATACAATAGGTCTACTAAGAAAATTCCGGAGATCTAACATCCCCAACAATTACTTAACTAATCACATCACGTGATAAAAACTAACAGTCTGGTAAACTAATTTATCATCTTTGCCTAGTGTCATACGTCGAACATCAGCATCGATCATTTGGGTTATCTTGATGTATGCAACTAATACGTTGAAGACACCTAAAAAGCAGTCTCATTGATTGTTGTTGAGGCTAAAGTTGGAACTTATTGACTCTAGTGTATCCATTCATCATTATATTACCTTGTCTTCTAATATCTACGATAAAGATTGTCACCTGAATGACGATACGCTGTTGATTTTTATAGTATGAAACGTAGTTTTCAGATTGGATACTGGGCATATCATTCCAACTCAAGAGTTTTATTACTCTATCATTGACTGATCATATTCATTTCTAGGCAGCTCAACGTGAAGAAGCATATGAAGAAAATATTCGTGATTTAACTGAGCGTTTAAAAGCTGTAAGCTGCATGCTTAGTTATATTTTATTCAACTTGTGTATACAAGTAAAGAGTTGCATAATCTTAATGCATTATGCAATCTGATACTTCATATGATACTACTAACTAACTGAATGACTATTTTCATATTGAAGTATATCAGTTTTTTTCTCATTTCACTCTTCTTTTTTTACTTTATATCGCATGCTGTGTTTGTTTTCTTTTTCTTTCTTATTCAATTGAATTTGAATTCTTCGCATGTTATTATCAAATACTTCTTTTGGAATGCTCAATTTAGTTAAGTAAACAACGTAGTCTATATCAATCTCAATTGGCTTCTTTATCGAAACAATTGATTGAGGTAGTTTGTTTATTGATTTTTTTTTCTGGTATTCTATTCACTATTTTGTTACAACTTGATATTTTTTTGAAATAACCTAAGATTCTCTTGATCATCATCATCAGCCGCAACGTAGAACCGGGCACATACACCCGTAGGTTCAAGTTGCCATACTACATAAGCACTGCGAGATTACAAATGTAACGTAGTAACAGAATACAAGAGCAAAGAGTAAAGTAAAGGCGTGCAGAAAATAATAATAGAACTCAAGATCTAGATGAGGTTAAAGAGTGAATACACTTGAGCCACTGTGACCTATTCTGAGCCATGTCTTCCAGTGTCTCAAGCCATTTATTGCGACTATCACGCGGACCCCAACCAAGTAATCTACATATACCTACATGGCTTAGACCAGTAGTCAAGGACTTCATAGACTGATGCCATGTTAAGATTCTCTTGAAGTATCTTGAAATTCTAAGCTAATATAATTGACACCGTTGATTCAATTATCAGTTACGTTGACGCTTATTTGGCTACACACAATCCCATTTTATGAACATCTCCCAGTAAACGAGAATATGTAGTTGATTATCTTCTTTTTATTATTATGAGTACTTTAGTGATTCAAAGAATTGTATATATTACATAAAAGCTTCATTATGTTCAACACTAGCTATTTAATAGTCCAGAAATCTGGTAACAGTTAGAACCGACAATTAAGGTGAGTGGGTAGAAATGTAAAAATCTTATGAACTTATTAAAAGAATCCTAATCTTTCATAAAATAGCTTCCTGAGTTTGTTAGTTCCATTTATTCGTCTCATAGTAACAATTCTTGTATTGCTGTGTAGGTGGAGCGGTGGTTATTAAGCTTTCATTCGATAGGCTGTAGTTGTGAAAGTAGGGCTCTTTTATATCCATCATATCAATTAAGTAGTCTCGATTTTACTATTTTTTAAATTTATTCACATCCTAGTCGACATTGAATATTGAATTTTAAGTGTCCTTGATAATTCTTCAACAAAAGGTTTTTACAAGCTATAAAATTGTTAAAAACACTTTAACTAATCAATGTTCTTTAAAAATGCTCATAAAAATTCCAGTTAATGAAGCATGTTGCTAATTTTGTCGGGATTCCTGGAAGCTTTCGAGATTTTAAGTTCACATTTAGTTTCAGAAATGCCCTTATTCCTTTGCTGTCATTTATGATTTTAGTAGTATTGTGTTGTCTGAGCTGAATAATTTAATTGCAGTGCTTTCATCGTCATTCTAAGCGACTTCATCGGGGGGGGGGCAGGGGGGAACTTCTGATATAAGTGATCTATGAGATTTTCTGCACAAATGACTAACAGTTTTTTTCTGTCGATTTTGAGTTTGATTGGTTGTTGCCATCACTTGTCCACATTTTTTCCACATTTATCTTGATTTCCCTTCATTAATTAAACATTCCTTTGGAGTTATAAATTTTTTTCTGTACTATTTTTATATCGTCTATGTATTATGAAGTCGGTTTTCCAAAGTATTCAAGTACATAATTAATCATTTTAATAGACTTTCTGAGTATGCGTAATTCATGTTTCAATCATTTCATTAGAAAGAAAATTCATGAATTTACTTTCTCTTCATTGTATTAAGAAAGTAGATCATCTCATTTACATTATATTCGACTAAATACTTTTTAATACAATATAAATCTACCCCCATAATAAACAAGTCAATCAGTCACTTATAACGTTGAACTTCTTACGTGCGTACATCAATTCAAGATAGAGATGAGATTATTGGACAACGAAGAGGCAACGATATATATCCCTATCAATTTCACTTCTTACTAGTCCGATAATAGTAAACATGTAGAAGTCCTATGTTCAAATACTACATCAGCAAAACAGGATAATTGTAACTGAACAACTATTAGAAAAATAAAAAATAGTACAATAGTAATGATAATCATACTAACTAGGAATTTGAAATATATTTCAAGAAGTAGAAATGGAAAATGCACATTAAACAACTCAAGAACTCAAGTTGTAGAAAGAAAACAAGATGTTCCTGAAGCTCTAGTGAGAAGTCGTGACTGGTGGAGTTCAGACTTGTCGGGAGTGAAACAGTTGTCACCAATGACAATGGATTATCGTCGCGCTATATATCAAAAATTGATGGAAGTGGGAATTCTACCATTGGATGCCGACCCAGTGGTGCAGATGACTAGGCTTTCGCCGTCAACCTGAAGCCCCTGGTGCGGAATCTAGGGTGCGCACTGCTGAGGGGTTCCACACTAGAACAAAACAACTGTTCAATCCTCCATGGTTTTCGATGGTACCCTGCTAACATCAATCTGTGTCATATTCAATGAAATAAATAACTTATCTCCACAAAAATAACCATCCCAAGAAACGATTACATTTTTATTATTGTATAAATGTTTTCAACCTTTGATAAATGGTGTCATATGCATCCAAACCAAGTAGTTTGTAACTGTAGTCAATACTGTTCAGATTAAACGTTATTACCTTAAAAAGACTGGTGCCATGTTTTAGTTTGTCCGCTCTTAGTTTCCATCCAATCTACTCCTATTTAAGAAATCGTCCATTCTATAAGGTATATGGACAATATGGTACACTGTTGTTGATATCTAAAGACCATCAGTATTGTAATTGGTGTCATCGTCCACTCACGATTTCCCAAAAACAAGTTGTATTTGGTTACTGGCTAACTGCTTTCTACCGTGGTGTGCATCATTGGTCTAGGTTAGAAATATACTTGAGATTTGACTATATAATGACATAGAATCATTTTAATAAATCACTAGTTAGTGTAAACCATACCTAGTCAGTGTAGAGTTTCTAGTACTTGACTAGCTAACTGTTTGAGTAGTTAACAATATCATTAAAAAGCTTATCAGTCAAAGATGGTACATATAACTGCAACATAATGTGTTTTGTCGGTTACATATGTTAATTTCATTCATCAGAGATTGATCTCGATTGAGTACTACTGAATACGAGAGGGCACTAAATAACTGCTACATTTTAGTATGTAACTTCTCATCAGTGCATACTAATTCTGCTGTGGGATCGAACTCAGGATCTTCAAATCTCACAGCGAAAGTTTGGTTATGCGCACCACTGGATTAGGCTTCAATGATACAATATCCACTTAACGTAGATATTGCTTTCGTTTCACTTGATTATGCACTCAGTACAGTTTACTAGATCTTTTAAAGCATAGAGCTAGAGTATCGTATACAGTGGCAAACTTGAGTGATTCTGTAAATGTACGCGGTGAATGCTGTATTTTAGCTATTCGGCACTGAATTTGGAAATCAGTATGTTATAAATTTATAATTGTTTTCAGTCAGTCAATAGACATTAATTGTAAATAAATGTTTTATGGATAGCAAAGAAGTAATGTCGATATGAACAAACAGATTTTACATAGTCATTGTATTTAATAAGGTTTTGTATAGTCCTTCCTATTTGTACATCAAAGACCTTTTATGGAGATGTAAATCATGTCTTAAATATCCTTAGTTTTCTCGTGACTGAAGTTTTGTTTTAAGATTAGGGTTGGTTCATGTTTTCTGTAATGTTTATTTGCTGCTATACATATGTATTGCAGTAATTGATTTCTAACTAGCTGTAACCGGTTTATATGTAGAACCTCATTGATTGGCTGTAGCTATTATCGTTTGCGTGGAATTCAAGAATCATGCATGTTCGTCTCGTAGACAAGCATGAAATTACTAGCATGATTGTGCATGTCCATATGATTAGTTACTATGAAATGAAAGACCAACATTGTATATTGTATTCTATTAATGTTGTTATTAGGCTGAGGATCGGGCTCAAGAGTCTGAAAGACTTGTCAATACTCTACAAGCTGATGCTGACCGCCTTGAAGGTAATGACTAACCCTAATGACTACCGTTGAAACACATTTAGGCATTCGGATATGGTTTTTTTTTTACTGGTTTGCATTGTGATAGTTTTTTGGAGGATCTCGTTATTAGTTTTTCGTTATAACTTTTGTGCACGAGAATGAATGCCTGCTAGTTTCTATCCTTTGTAATATCTTTTTCTATTAATATAAAAATATGGGGGGGAATCCATTTAGGCTGAACGACGTGTAAAAGAAGCCAGTCATCAAGAGGAGATGAAACAAATGGAATTGTGTAAATTGGAAGGTGAGTGCATTGTTAATTCTTGTTTTTACTGTTAAAATTGTTACAATGAACAATATACAGTTTAACTTAGTCATCAGGTTTATCGGTGTGTACAATAGCTACAGGCCACACTTAGAATGTGTTATACTAACCTGGTTATTGGTTGCAGACTTACGACTCATTGAACGAAAGTCAAATAGTTTGAAATTAAGTAATTACTCCACAGTCAACAGATAAACGAGCTACTATCATAGAGTCATTGGCATACAGCTGCCAAAAGCAAATTAAGGTAGATCTAAACTTTCGAACCTTCCACTAATTAGGCTTAAATTCATGTGCATTAACCGTAAATCAATTACTACCCAAGATTACGCTACCAATATTTTTGTCACTACACTTTCTACGAAAATCAGAAACCACTAGTATCTGTTTCGTTTTAGTAGTGGACTTCGCATTAGTGCTCACTCTTTGCTCACTGTCACTCTGGAGTTGACACAAAACACCTATCCAAGCCTTTTATCCTTCGATTGTTATCTAATCTAGGCCAGTATACGAAAGGAATTTCAGCAGTCTGATATTTATTTTAAACCAAACATTAGTTATTTTGTTAATATAACATATCGATTATTGAGGAGGAATCGTCGATTTACATAACCGATGCATGTATTACATACAGCAAACCACCATTTACGTCTATAAAGGATAAATCCCGGTCTAAGTATAGGTTGGAAATATAAGTAGGAGCGGCCAAACCAAAAGTTATCATTAGCTCATAAAAAGTTTCTAGTTCTTAGTTTGTCATATTAATGGGTGAAAGCACTTAATTTGATAAGGAGACGGAAGGGGAACAACAGTAATTGTTGTCATCGGTGTGAATGCCTTTTAAAATTCACTTGGTTATATTACTCACTGATACTTGTTTTTTTTTTGATCATTTATAGATACATTGGAAGCAGAACGATTGAATCATACTAATCTTCGTTGTGAAATGGATACAATGTTCACAGAAGTCGAGAATCTATAGACAGTTGTATTTCTTACGTGATTGCATCACATATGTATATGAATGCTTACATAAGCATGACAACACTAATTACATTCTATTGAGAATACTTAAGCATGTACTGCATGAATTGTTACTTCTCTCTTTTTTTTGTTACTGAATACTATTTTGGTTTGTCATTAGAGAATGAATATATCTTAAAAGCTATTTCTTAATAAGTAATATCAATATTATAATTATTAAAACGTATACTATGAGTACTAACCATCTGTAGTCTTTGATTTATCTAATCTTCATTGTTTATGGTACATTGCCGACAACAATGCCTATTACATACTTTGTATTCTCATTACTATTATAACCTTCTTGATTACGTAATAATGTTAACATACATTTTACTATGTGTTCTATATTTATTAATCTATGGTATACATATATAATAGACAGTTGAAGTGATTATTTCCTGGCTTTATACACATATATACATGCCTAACTCACCTCTTTATCCTATATACTATGTTCATCTTAAGATAATGACTTATTCTTATTCTTATATTTCTACATATATGGTATACTATCAAGTTAATCATTATAGTATGTAAATATTTGTGTAGACTTGATAAATATTACTATTAATCTATATAGTTAATAGTTAATTAATGAATAGTTTTACTATTATGATCATGAAAACTCTAGATATGCATCGACCCCAGATATTTGACTATAGGAATCTTCGTAACATCGCTCGTATATCATGGAATAACCGGATTAGTAATAGTGAGGTTAGACAAAAGGTTCTTGGAAAACACGGTAAATTAGTCGAAGAGGTCATTAACCTTCATCGACTGAGATGGCTAGGACATGTATTGCGCATGCCCGACCACCGTCTACCCCGTTGCGCGATGTTGGCTAGGACTGAAGTAGGATGGAAGAAGGTTAGGGGCGGCCAAACTAAAACATGGCATCAGTCCATGAAGACCTTGACTACTGGTCTAAGCCATGTAGGTAGATGTAGATTACCTGATTGGAGTCCGCGTGACGATCGCAACAAATGGCTGGAGACACTAGGTGATATGGCTCAGAATCGGTCACAGTGGCTCAAGTGTATTCACTCTTTAACCTCATCTAGATCTTAAATTCTATTGTTATTTTCTGTACATCTTTACTTACTCTTCTCTCTTGTATTCTGTCTATACGTTACCTCAATAATCTCGTAGTGCTAGTGTGGTATGGCAACTTGAACCTGTGGGCGTATGTGCCCGGTTCTACGTTGCTGATGATAATGATGATGACTATTATGATCATTCTATTCTATTTCTATAGTAATACAAATTACCTTAGTTACATTCTGTTTGAATGTTTTGTTGCTATGCTAATTATTTTCATATGGTGTATTATGCAATCAACTATTTCTTTCTTTCTGTTATTGATAAATGATACTTTAAATATTAATTGTAATAATGTGTAAGCATGTTTACATTGCTTGAAAATATGAATTAGTTTGAATGAACATCTAGATTGATAGAAATCAATGTTATTGAATGAGTACTTGATTTAATCTTTCTTATGCATCTATATAATTGTTTATTGCTTGACTGTATTACTTTGAATCTGTTGGTTACATACTTATGTAGGCAGGACTAATGTAGGACTATAATGTAGGGACGAACTAATGAAATTGTGACTTTTCATCTCAAGTTCATTGCTCACAGTTTGACTGACAATGTTGGTGATCTATCGCATGCTACCTAATTTCCAGGAGGATGTTATTATTAGTTATTTACAGGAGAAAGGTTTACTTCGCAGAACATGCTTATGTGATTGTGGAGCGTCTATACACTTGGACAAATGCTTAGAGAAGAGTGACAAAATAATATTCTGATTTTAATGATCGCCTAGCAAAAGTCAAGGTCGTCCCTACATTATAGTCTTGCTCTATTGTGAAGAGACCATATAGACATGCTGTTTACTGATTCTTTCCAATTTCCCGTGACGCTTCGCTACCTACTACTTATGAGTAGTATCTATCACACTCGACCTTCCATTTGACTGTTGTGCTTGTATACGCGCCGACCACATTATCAACAACAAGCTACTGTAGTAAAAAAACCAAATCAACCAAAATCCGACTGAGGAAAAAAAATTAGGAAGTTACTTTGAAGGTGGATAGGATACACATTGAGGAAATCATCAAAGTGTATTAGAAGACAAGCAGTAAGAAGAAGAGGAGAGAAAGACCATATAACATATTACTTTCGAGGTTTGGAGGCAGATATAAAAATGATTGAAAGCATATGGGAAGAAGTGTAGAGTAGATCCGTTGACAAATTTGCTCTGAGAATGCTTTTCAGTGACCTGTGCTACACATGGTTGGGGGAGAGATAACAGGCATTAATTGATTGTTTGTTTGTTTGTATGTCAGCATAGATTCAGAAGGCTCATATCGTTTTTACTAACGGGATTTGTACTATAATGGGAGTAACCATCTTTTAAATAAAGATGAGTATACTATACAGAAATCTATGGCTTTGATGCTAGGAAACATGTAAAGCCTACACGTCTTTGTTGATATGCTGTCCCAGAGTACTGGTAAAAAAAGTCAATTTAGTAGGCGAGGTTTTTAATATTTATCATCTGAAGTGGTTGAGATAAGTGTTACGTATGCCAAACCAGCCATAACATACCTCAGTACATGATGTTGACTGATGTATGAGTAGGATGCAAGAAGTCGATTATTTATATGAGTCATGCCGATAGGTGAATACTGCCTAGTTGGTGTTAGTGGGATAATTGCGATCAGTTGTTGAAAGTACTGGTCTCAGCGTTATATACATATTAACTCTTCATCCTTGCTGTATTTCTGTTTCTTCATGTTGGACTATATTTTGGTATTAATCGTGTTAATTTGAACTTGTCTTTATAATGTATAATGATTATAGGCGGTTATTTTTGTGGAGATTGGCATTTTGCATTGATTAAATACGTCAGGTACCACTGAAAACCAGGAAGCACTGGATAACTGTTTCGTCCTATTGTGGAACTTCTCAGGAATACGTACCCAAGATTCCGCCTAGGTTGGCGAATACTATATGATGATTAAATTATCAAACATGCTAGATACAAAATACATTGAATGAACATTAGAAACTCATAACACCTCAGTTCGACTGTAATCAAAATTATACGTATAACTAAGCATTAAGCGTAGTAAACGAACCCTTCTTTTGTTCACTTATATATGATACGTGTGATTTATCCTAAAGTTTTGTTGATAAACTAAGAAACCTATAGTATGAGATCGTTACTCATATCTTCAATTATAGCTAAATTTAAGATGTACTCAAATCTAAAGGAGCGCATCATTAGGATACACAGATACACATTTATTAATGATTATTAGCTAACACATATAATTATGGCAATATTGAATGCCTTCTATTTACTTAGTGTATTATTTATATTCACTAATACTGCGTTTATCCATTACATGACTGAATACTAAAAACTATCAGTAGCATATGTAATTAGGATAAGTTTGTATTTTCCTGTTGATTTGTAATGGACTGAAACTGGTCAGACACAGTAGCCTGGTGGTGAACGTGGTGGCGTTTGGCACAAAGCGGACTGAGTTCGAATCCCAGTGTGAACATCAACATTGGGATGCAGGTACATCCAGCCTATGAGTCCCAAATAGGACGAAACGCGCGTCCTGGATTCCGCTTGCCAGTCACAATCCAACTTAAATATATATCAGTAGTATAGTTAAGGTAAACTAGAAATTACCTCATAGTAGGTGTATTGGATAAGTTACGTCATACTTTCAATAACAAAAACTTATAGTCAGCTTAAATGAGTTTAGTTAAGAGTAATGCAAAATCTTGTAGACACATCGACTAGTTCAAGTTATTACATCATATCATGATGTAGTGATCAACTGATTTTCTAACATTAGTTAAAGTCTTCAACTGTTAGCATAGATCACAGACCAATGTAATGTACTGTATCTGTTTATATTTAGTACTAAGGTTAATATGAAGTGATTAGACCATGTATTAAATCTCTCAACTACTGACTATATTGATAATCGCTAGAGTTGAGGTAGGATGATATCAATTCATCTTGGCAGGTACAAATTACTTGAATGTGATATTATCATAACCATTAGTTGCCGGTGTATTTGTCCTGGTTATCTGTTTTTTCTTAACAAGGTTGATTTTTACTGAATGAGGAGGGGGGGGTTACTAACCCCATCCTCATTCCCCACCTCTTTTGTTCGAGCTTAAGAGCAGGCGGGGGGGGGCTGGAATTCTAAACGGCCTATGTCTTCATGTGAGATAACAGGCATTGATTAATTGGTTACAGATATGATCACTTTTCATCTGACCTTAATTCTTTTATTTAATGAGTACATTCTTTCATCTTATTGAATTGAGTAATTAATGTATCTAATGCCTAAACATTCAATTTGTACAATCTAGTGTATACTACACATTTCTTCTCTCTTCTTTTATTCCCTCTCTCTCTCTCTTTCTCTCGAATAGATGAATTGGTTACTGAAAAAGAAAAATATAAAGCACTTAGTGAAGAATTGGATTCAACATTTGCAGAACTTACTGGAAATTAATATGAATATTAATTTTCTTCATTTTATCTTTACTTTTTTTTTCTCTCTCTTATTATTTTCTTTCACAATTATTACTAATGAAAGTATTCTTTTCTTCCTTTTCTCTCATACACCCTCCCCCGCTTCTCTTATCTTTTACATTTACCCTTAATTACGTAATATGTAACCTGCTTTATAAATTATGCAATCACTTATGTATCACATCATTATTATTAATTAGTACATTTCTTATTATGTTACTTTACGATCATTAATTGATAATCTTATATTATCATCTTAATCAATCATATTGAAAAAAACAATAAAAATCAATATTCAATCATTGATCAATATTGATTAAATTGATTACGATTATGATTACATCTTGATAAGAATAGTCGTTGTTGTTTCTTTTCTTTCAATGAATGATGAATGATGAAGTATTGACTTTTTTTTTTGTTTCTAATCAATATTCCTTCCTAGATTCCCTTGATTATGCTTTTTTTTTTCTTTGCTTAAAAAAGGGCTTGTTTCATTCGATTGATGATAAATATGCAATTTATATGAAATAGATTTTGTTGTTATTGTTATTGACTTCTAGTTGTAGTTACTTTAGATGAAATGAATGATTTGGTTTCTATCGCTGTTACCTCTTACGCGTTACCTTGACGACTACTAATTAATATTCATTATTCAATCTATAATGATGTTTCATTCATTGATTTATTTATTTAAGAAGTAAGTTTTACAATTGATAACTGAGTATACTTTGAATTGGATAACTGAATTAACTTGGAAACTTAATGTGAAGCTTGATATGAAGTTAACTGTACAAATATGTACTTCATAAATGAGTGTTTACTTATAAGAGAGTTTATAGATTTTCAAAGTTTAAAAAGCATACTTTTTAGGTCTTAGGTTCGAACACGGTTCTTTTTTTCTCATTAAATTGTACACTGGAATAGATTCTACACAAATTTTTATGTAATCAATGTAAGATTGTTATGACGTTAGAAAATGGGTTGTTATGATTGATGTGTACGACCAAGTAGTTGATGCAACTTCGTCAACACGAAATTACAATAACAACCACCAATGAAAGTTTACAACTGATCACTGTATATCTACCATATACCCACTTGATCCTAAGACAAAATAAGAGAGAGTACAAGCTTTATAAACCAACTAGACAGAATCAAATTATGCAATTAGGATAAGTTTGTATTTTCCCGTTGATTTGTAATGGACTGAAACTGGTCAGTCTCTGTTACCATATGTGCATCCTGAGTGGACTGCCTCGATATAGCGTTATTACACAAGTTATATATTTAAGTTGGATTGTGACTGAGTTCGAATCCCAGTGTGAACATCAACATTGGGATGCAGGTACATCCAGCCGATGAGTCCCAAATAGGACAAATCGCGCGTCCTGGATTCCACTTGCAAGTCACAATCCAACTTAAATAGAATCAAATTATGTTTCATACAATCTTTTCTATATAAATAAAACCTGACCACTAAGTCAACCAGTTAGAAATCTAACATTAATACAAAAATTGGGGTAACGGTAACTGTGAACTGGAGCAACGTATACATAATTAATTGACCGTAGTTCGTCAATCAGAATGACACACGATTAGTTAATGTGTTAAACGGGAGAACAGGGAAAGAGCAACGTAATATTCATAGGGATAAAATGTCCACTTTGTATACAACTGAAATAAATAAAATAGTCTACAGTAAAACAGTTTGTAAAGATAATCAATCTTCTTTCTATGTCTTTCATTATGGGGATTGGATCTGCAAATTATCTATTAAAATTCATATATAATCAGATGATTAATGACTAACTTCAGGATGCTCCTGAAATTCTAGTAAAATGTCGTGACTGGTGCAGTTCAGACTTGTCGTGAGTGACACAAGTTATCACCAATAACAACAGATGACCTGTTCACTATATATCACAAATTGATAGAAATGGGAATCTTATCATTAGATGCCGGCACAGTGGTGCAGACAGATAGGCATTCGTCAACCCGAAGCTTCTGAGATGGGATCTAGAGTGTGTGCACTTCTGATTTGTCCGTTAGTAGGATGTAAGAGCTGTCTAGCAGTGCTCGGTTGTCAATCGTATCCTAATAACATCAACTAAACTTAATACTATTCTCTACAAACCATCACAATTCATGCATATTAATTATACCTACAAAATAGATTACTAATTACGAATTATTGATATGTAACTGTTTTGTTCTCATATCTACGAATGTTATTTTAATCAACAAGATTATATTTGGATACTTACTTAATGATGAATTCAACTGATGCTATGTGTCAGTGGTTATCACTTGTCGATTGCTCATACTGTAGGAAGATATTTCTTCTTAGGTTACATGAAAATTAAATTAAATGAACAACGATCTAGTCAAAATAGAAGTATGTCTGTAGTATCACTGAAACTTTTACTTAAGATCGCTTACAAGTGATCTTTGTATGAGTAGTTTTAGGTAGATAGTTTCATTTCTTTTTTCTATCTTGTTGCTGATAGTGTAAATCTATAGTGTTAGATGTGATATGATTACTAACAACACTGTGGAAAGCATATTAATGATACCAATACCAAGTAGTTGGCAGTATGACTAAACTGTTCGTTTAATTACTCATCAAATGATTTTCTTGATATTGTAAGGCCTAAAACAGAAAGTATCACAAGGTAACAGTTTCAAGAGACGTTTCTACTTCGTGATCGTACTTAGGAGTGCTCGCTCTGTCTTGATTAAAATTGTGTTTTCCCAAAAACAGATATTACTGGGCAATTTCTAGATAGTTAACTTCGATTATAAAATAAGTACAGATGGTTATCTGTGCTACTCCTAGATGTCTACTGGTTAATGGGCACCCGTCGATTCAATGTTATGTTTGAAATCAATAAAGTTTTTAAAATGTGATAGAGATGCTGGTCGGTTGACTAAATAACGACACTATCATATCTGGATGTGTAATGTAAAATGCTCATTTCGTCCTGTTTTATGTTTGTTCGCTAGATGTAATCGGACATCATTTTTGCCGAAATTTGTGATAGGGAGCGAAAAAGTTAAATGTATTGACCACATCCATTAACTTGGGAGTCTTATCTCTCTTGATGTCTGATGAAATCTAGGCTAGTACACAAAGGGCTCGATTGGCTTTAGCTAATCTGCATCACTTTTGGAGTAGGCGAGACATCCGTTTGCCAACCAAAGGACGCGTTTACTGTGCAGTAGTACTATTCGTTATTCTTTATGGAGGTGTAACATTGTCATTAAGAACAGAGGATATTTGCAGGTTATTAGTATTCGTTCATAGATGTCATTGAAGCCTTGCTTGAGTTTTCTGGAACAACTGAGTAAGCAATTAGTGGGTTAGGAATAGAGTACTAGATAAATATGGTAAATCGATTGATGAAGTGCTGAATTTTTATCAGATGAGGTGGTTAAGACATATATATTACGTATACTCGACCACCACCTACCACGATGAGAAATGCTGTTTTGTGTAGGAGTATGCTGAATAATAGCTAGGGACGACAAGCCAAAACATGTCACCAGTCCATGAAGTTGTTGACAATTGAACTGAGCTATGTTAATAGATGCAGACTACCTGGTTGGGGTCTGCGTGATGATGATCGTAACCAATGGTTAAAGACTTTGAAAGACATGTCTCAAAATCATTGGCAATGGTGTGGGTGCATCCATTCTTTGTCTCCCTCCAAATCCTAAGCTTCGGAATTCATCAATTTTTATTTTTAATGAGTTATTTTATCTTTGATTTATAATGCTCTCCATCATTACTAACACTTTTACTACCTCCACTTCTCTGAGATTTAGTTCGACAATTTCATTTCTATTTGTTAATCGAGGCAAGACAATTTAAAATTGATGTATTCATGTATAAAGTTTCAAGTTATAATTGACTAACCCGTTATAAACATCAATACTTGGATGCAGGTACATTCAACCGATGAGTTTCAATTAGGATGAAACACACATTCTAGATTCCACTTACCAGTTTCAACTCAACTCATATAATACTTGAAATCTATCGGTATATAATAATTAGAATGTATTTACATGTATTGTTTAAGTTGGACGTAATGTGTATATCATGGATTTCATTTTGTTTAGCACAATTCAATTTATAGAATATTTTGTTTTTATTTTTAAATTTTGCCGGGAAAAAAATAAAATTTCTTTCAATGACCTTGATCATTTCAATAGTGAATTAGTTCATTATTAGATAAAAAAGACAATTATATCTTGTATATGTATTATGTGTATACATGTATGCATATACATTTTTATATATCAATAATATGTTCAACATACAATGTAAAATTTGAAAAAGCGCTAAAATTTGTTTAAATTGTGCGTATTACTAAACTACAAAATTAACATCGATATTCTTTTATGCTTTTCTTTAAGGAGAGATTGGAACAAACAAAAAAAATGCAATTTTTCAATATAAACAAACTGAATCAATAAACAACAAAATTATACATAGTTACCAAACTCTATTGATCATTTATATATACGTGTTATATTTATGTATATTGTAGACGGGTGGGGGTGGGGGGATATTTGGATAAGCGAATGGGCAAGGGGGACTGTTCATACAGTTGTATATGTAAAATCCAAATGTTTTTCTATATATTTCTGAAAGGTATACCTATTGATTGATTGTATTCAGTTTACAATGTGTATGGTACATATGTATATGAATCTGTGAATATACTGAAATGCTTAGCTATATAAATATAAATATATATGTGTGTATATATATATATACGTAGAAACATAGTAGAATTGGGATGGAGGGGGGGAAGGTTCAAATTGTTGATTATGTAATATTCATGAGTATCTATATATATTATTGATTTTATAAACAATTATGTAATCAATTACTGAATCAATGTTTAATGATAATTAATATTTTGTATGTATGCGTGTATGTATACATGAATTATAGAAGAATAAATAGTTATGCGTATGTATTATTACATAATGAAATATTGAATGCATTAATAAACAACAAAAATGCTGAAGAAGAAGAAGAAGAAAAGATGATGTAACCAATTACAAAATGAAAATCTATAATTGAATAATTTTATAATGAATAAATACAAATAATTAATGCATATAAATAATAAAATTTAATATTAAATAAATGTATTATCACAGTTGATTTATGTAAGTAGTAGTAGTAGTAGTAGTACTACTACTACTTGTAGCAATAAGTAGTATTATATTAAAGAATTTTAAAAAAAAAAAGAACCAAAGTTAAAAAAAAAGAAAAAAACAATTGTAAAAAGCCAAATCATGTTACTCTTTCCATGTGCGTGTGTAGATGTAGGTTTGTCTGTTCAGAATGTTAATTGTACAGGTTTTGTGCATCCATCTATCTGTTTTTGTTTGTAGGTGTATGTTCATATTTTTCATTGTATATTGAAATACTGTCTTAGTGTTCATTAATATATATTTATCAATATATAATATATATATATATATATATATATATATATATATATATATACGCACATATTCAATTTTAATTTTCTAATCATTGATTGGTTAATTTATAAAATAGATATGACTCATTTATTGATTTTATAAAATAAATCAATAAAATTGTATAGATCACTTAACTTGATTACATTCATTCATTCATTTAATCAATAATTAATTAAATTGATCATCCATCCTATTTAATACAACATAATCAATAATATATTTTTTTGTTCTTTTAATTTTCATTAGAATATACATTTATAAAAAAAGAAGATGATAAAGAATGATGATGCTTATGATAGTAGTGATGGTGTGCAACAATGTATATGATTATCATTGAAAGTGGATATTGAACAATAAGCAAACAAAAGAAAAAAAGAAAACATAATGGAAGACTAATTGTATAGAATATAATTAAATATAAAGTATTTACATTATTATATGCTTTTTTCATTCATTAACATTAGTTTACTTATTCATATGAAATGTTGTAGTAATCAAATGTAATTCAATTAATATTCATTTAAACGATGCATTATATAATCTGTAATAATGTATGCATTACATTCTGGTGTATCACATAATACATGACACATATTCTCATGTGTATTCTGTTTACGTGCAATAAAACCAAATATACTAATGAAAGAAAAAATATTAAAGAAAAGAACAATTATTGATTGATTCATTGATTGATTAACATGATAATCAATAAAGATCATGTTATTGAGATGTGAATGGATACTATTCAATGTGATCAGATAAATATCAATTGAATAGCTGTTTAGGTTTATATTCAGTGGAGATTTGTTTATCTATTCAACTAACAATGTTGATCATTTCAATTGATGTATACATTTATTGAAGTTAACATTACACACACACACACACACATACACACACAGAGTAGTTATTACATTACTAACAGCTCTACTTTGTTAACTATTCTAAAGTTATAGATCGTCAATCTTAAATAGTTATCGCTTCATTGCACTATGTTACTCTCATCTATGCTTCTTTAACACCAGTCAGTATTAAGCGTAAAGATAAGCGGTGATTGAGTGTAGGTAGTACACATCTCAATGACGCCATTTGGTGTCGATTCATAATGTGTCCATTTTAATTCAATGAATTAAATTAGATTAAGACAGATAAACAGTTTAAACAGCTGAAAATTCCCTATTTCAAAGGTAAGGAATTTCAAAACTTCAACTACCAGCAGCTCTAAATAGTTAATTATTAGACCAATATTCCGCTGTAATGAGATTCAGACGACATCACCTATCTAGACAAACATATGAATCTCAGTTTTGTTATCCAATTAGCCAATTAGCTTAATGATTATCCCGCTGACGGTGAGATATTTCGATATACGTGACTAAGATTAACTGTTAAGTTACAAAGTTGTACGTTACACTATAAACAACTAATTAATTAATTAATTAGTCGAAATGGTTATGAAAATAGAACTTTCGAAATAGACACCTTTACTTAGGAGGGATGGGGCAGGGTTAACGAAGTTAGAGGGGATAGTGGTTCAAATCTCGGATGATGAAGAAGGGTTCGGCATACGGTTAACACAACACACCTCGTAGACAACAACCTTGCTAGAAATATGCTAACCAGGATAAAACTATTTAAACTTTGTTCTAGGAGTTGGACTATCTTCATTTTGATGAGTTATGACGCTTCATAGTGGAAGCTAAGTCCCTTGGGAAGTTACCAGGCTGATGCCCCTCTTAATAACCAGAGTAACAATTAATAAATGTATATGGAACAGTCGCACAGTGTGAGAGACTAGAATAAACATCCAATTAGCTGAAGAAATGAAAAGATACGATCCAAAAATACTTAGAGTAAGTATAACCCGTTGGTTACATTCTGGACAGAAAAGATTAGCCTCGGGAGAGTTTCTGTTGTACTGATGGGGGACCTAAACACCATAGCTTGAATGGACAAAATCAAACATGAAGATAACATGGGATGGGACATCATAGATTGAGCGAAAAGAAGTGAGATAAGTGGTGGTAAAATTATTAAGTGAGCTAGCAAGTGAAAATCAAGAGGCGCGTTACGTCCTATTTGGGAGTCGTCAGGAATGAGGGATTGCTGTATTGGGAAATTCAAGAAGAACAACAATCTTTCGAAATTGTTTTTTTAGAAAACTGTTTTAATTACTTTGACTATTCATAAAGTAAACATTCTGTCGCTATGATTATTATGTGCCTCATGACCTATTGGCTGTTAGTATGTGCTTGCCATTTACGAACTACAGTTAATTGATTGTGTATAGGGTGCCTCAGTTCACTACCACTGTCCCCTCATATTATGGATTGATGTGGTCAGGTGTTATGTATAAGGAAAGGATTGTTTGAAATACAAAATGAACTTGTAATTGGGTGTTGCGTAGATTGTTGATTGCCCACTTAATATCACAAATTGGTTTGAATTAGACAACTATTGATCATCAGGAAGCACTAGACAGCTGATTCGTCCTGGGATGAAATCCTCCATGGGTGTGCATCTACAACCCTATCAGACATGGAACCCAATACCCTCTACCTTCGCGGTGAACGCTTAACCATTAGATTACTGAGTCGGCTCTTACCGGCTGGCATTCAACAATCTCCACAATACTCAATTACAATTAACATCAGCTCACTAGTAACTAAATTCTCGAGATAATACTTGGAGTTCTTGTGTGAGGACGCCACCAGTGGAGTTCAACCGTGTCAGGTGTAGGGTAATTGCCCACCGATGGCAATGGATATGATCGTACGAACGCATCAGGAATTGATTGAAATAATGTCAACCGTTTGTAGCAGACTTTGTGATCTTGTAGTAAAATGTTCGCCGTGGAGCCAGAAGGTCCTGGGCCACAATCCCTGATAGGTTCTATATATACACACTGCTGGAGAGTCATTCTAGAATGGAGCGGCCATCCAGCGTCAATATTTGTCTGATTCAGACAAAATCGTGATGTCGAATATGATTTTCTCTGGTTGATTCATGGATTTGTGTTATTGCCATTCCGACCTAGTACTATACAGGCACCGGACAGACAATAAGTATTGGCTAGTCTGTTGTATTTATTATTGCTCGCTATAATTTCATGCATACAATATCATATCAAGTAACCGGTCGTATGCTCTCGTGATAAACGTTTGGAAACAAAATAATGATACATTTTGTGATGTATGGAAGTGGGAATTCTACCATTGGACTCCGGATCAGTAGTGCAGGGGGTGTTAGGTGATCGTTAACCTGAAGCCCTTAGGTCGGAGTCTGTGGTGCTCACTGTTGAGGAGTTCTACATTAGAACTAAGCGGCTGTCTAGCAATACTTCCTGATTTCCAATGGTACTCTACCGAAATCAATCTGTGACGTATTCAATCAATTTAATTTATCAATCATTGTATCCATTTTAAGATCAACATGAACAATTATTATTGAATATTTGAACTTGAAATACACTTACAGTGATGATTTATAACCCATAGATCTGAGTTCTGGTGATTCCCAACTACAATAACAAATAGTAAACAAAACAGATCATTACTATTACCATTATTATTATTATTAATTTTATTAATCAATATTTTACATAAACTATCAGTCAGTCAGTTACAACTTAGAACTGAGTTCGTGCACACATCATTTCAAGTTGCCATGCACCAATTTGTAAATAGAGATTAAATTGTCAGACCAAATCTCAGAGTAGTGAAGGATGTAACTGACTTAGTATTAATGGAGAGAGCTAGAGATCGAAGATATATTAACTGTGATTTAAATGAAATGGACTGGTCATAATATGACTATAGAAAGTCAATGATAATAAGAAGTAGAACACCTTTGTGGACATTGATCATGTAGCTGAATGATGTGACGTGCTAAATAATTACACGAAGTCATTAAAGAACAGGAATCGAGCTAACATATTCTTTTCCAGCTATCGTCACGTCAATAATAAACAAACATGCATACATTTATGAAAGTTAACACTAGACGCACACACACTCACACAGTAGTTATTACATCACTAACGGCTTTACATTGTTAACCACCCTAAAGTCATGGACTGTCAGTCAAAAATAGTTATCGCTTCATTGCATTATATCACTAACAATAGGGTTAACAAGTGATTTCGATTTCTAAAAGTATAAGAGTGAATAAGAGTTTATAGAAAAGAATGTACTGCATTACCTTGAATACTTTACTTATAGAACTACAGTTCAATTGATGAATACATTTCATTCTGCTAATATACAGTGATACGAATTGTGCTGTACCATTTCACTTATGATAGCCTGTCAGTCTGACATCATCTTTAGATAACAATTTGGACAAATTACTTGATCATATAAACTACCATCACAATCTCACATGATTATCATGAAATTTGACGACGGTACTCTACGATTATACAATATACACTGGTTGAAAACTTAGCAAGAAAAGTTATAACATTTTTGTGTAAATGGAATATTTACTTCGATTCTCTATAAACCACAATCAGATTTCATCATTAACTTAGATACCATCAACTATTCATTGTTCTCTATATCATCAGTAAATCAATCACCAACATTCAGAAATGTAGTTAAAAGTGTTAGTTAAATGCTGAGAAATCTGCACACTGACATACATACACAGTGCAAATGTCTAATAAATGTATATTTCACCCCACTGTGGTGGTTCATGTGACGTGGTGTGATTTGTAGGTTGTAGAAATCATTCTCAATGGAAT
This sequence comes from Schistosoma mekongi, assembly GCA_034768735.1. Lineage (NCBI taxonomy): Eukaryota > Metazoa > Platyhelminthes > Trematoda > Strigeidida > Schistosomatidae > Schistosoma > Schistosoma mekongi. Next base: position 17,516,292 of record CM068312.1, read on the forward strand.
GGAGTGCATGCAGTGTATAGTCTTTTGATGCATTAATACAATAAGACACGTTTTGTTTGTTCATATATCACTCTACTATAAGCATAGTTTCAGGTAATTATCACCAGAAGACAATGACTACTATGATTACGCAATCAAAGTCAATTAATTATTAGTGGACATAACTACTTGTGAACTGAATTCCATAATAATGCTGTCACGATAATTGTCGTTTTGTCTTTCGGAAAAGAGGTAACATTTTCAAGAATGAATAGTTCATAAACTTTCCTAAAACTGATGAGTTGAAATCAAAAACTGTTAATTTCTCGTTGGACAAATTGTTACAGGGGAATAAATCACAAAACTTAAGGGTGGTTGTTGCGAAAAATTTTTAATAATATAAATGATTTATTGTGTACCAACGATTTTTACCTTCACTCCACTTCATCCTGAACCTATTTTCTTCTGATTATTGACTGCTGCTTTGTTTTGATATTACTATTCTCAATGAATCAAGTTGTTTTGTAGGGTACCATTGTATACAATAAGCACTTCACAGCTGTTTCATTTTAGTACAGGGCTACTCAGCGGTGTACACCTTATATTCCTTTTTATGGGCTTCAGCTTGACAGGTTCCTAAACAACTGCACTTCTAGGGAAACCATCTAGTGTAGAATATCCACCTTGATTAACTTGTGATGTACAGCGACCCATTGTCATTGGTGATAATTGTTTCACTTCCGACAATTCTGAACTCTACCACTCATAACTTCTTACAAGGGCTTTAGGTATAAATTGATGGAAGTGAGAATTCTATTATTGTGTATCGGCCCAGTAGTGGAGAGGGTTAGGTATTCGCCAACCTAAAGTCCATGGGACTGAATTCGGAGTGTGCACTGCTGACTCGTCCCATACTACGATAAAACAGCTATCTAGCAGTGCTCCCTGGTTTCCAATCGTACCCAGTCAACATCAATCTGTAAAGAATCTGATCGTCTAAAACTGATTGCTAGTTTTTACAATCTACCTCAATTCGTTTATAAATACTAATCAATTATCAATATCTATTTAGTCTGCCTACTTACCATCTTTGAAAAGGATCAATTGCACAAAACGATACAGAATGAAATGGGTAATTACGTCGAAAGAATAATTTTCTCCAATTATCTGTAACAGTTAATCCATCTTGTGAAACACGTATTGTCACTTCTGTTTGTTTAACCTATTAAGCAATAATAATAATAATAATAATAATAATAATAATGTGCTTATTCATCAACAAATATTGAGTAGTATAGGCTTAGTATTAATATTAATAATAGTGATATATTAAGTAGTATTGTATTAATAATAATGTGTTTATTCATGAAGTATTAAGTAGTATGTATTGTTATAGTACTACTACTACTACTACTACTACTACTACTACTAATAATAATAATAATAATAATAATAATAATAATAATAATAGCTTTATGTTAAGTACTTTTTGAATTTTCTGTATGCAGCATCATTTACTGATAGGTTATACTCTATTTCCATGCATAAATCTGACAACTTACATACATGTTTCTATGTTAAATTCAGGTGAAGGTTTTATGAGAAATAGAAATCTTTACATTGTATAGTAAAGTGTATTTTTATGAGTGTAAGCTTCTAATTAGATGAACCTTTACAATTCTCACATATAAATATGTGTGTGTGTGACAGCAGATACGGAATAGTGGAGCTTTTATACTAATCTTTACGTGCTGAAATTGTAACATAGGGGCATTTAGTCCCCCCCCCCTACAGGAGGTATACAAGGTAAATGATGAAGGTGATGGTTTATGTTTAACAGAATAGTACTCGATAATTGTTACAGTCAGTCAGTTACAACGTAGAACTTGATACATGCATACAATAGTTCAAGTTGCCATGAGATAACTGTTTACAGGATTTCAAATGTTTATCTGCATCAATGTTCATAATAACCTCATAGTTCTAACTATACAGTATATTGACAGACTTCAACACTACACAACACCATGTAGTCATGCCTCAGAAGTCCTGGGAAAGTATAATATAGAACAGTATGAAGTAATACGTAAAATATATAGGAACTGATAAATTGTAATAATTAGTGTTTGGTGACGCCAGAACGACTACGTAGTCATTTTACGTAGCAAATTCAACAGAAACATTATCTGTTATCAAGAAAACATATGAAGTGAGAGTTCAGAAGCAAAATTGACACCGAGACAAATGACATACTACGTAATCTCAATTACACAATCTTTAATTGTACAAATATCATGCTCAATTCACAAAGGTGTTTAAATCTTTTCCATGTCTCAGACTGGAACTGATAGGATAACATTTAGAACTATTAAGTGTAAGACTATTTCTCAACATCCACTCCTAAGGAACCATTCAATTTAGAATAATTGAAGCAACGAACATACAAATAGTAGAATCATCTATATACTTAACAAAGATGATTGTTGTAAAAGAAGGAGTAGGCCATGTGAGCGAATTAAAAAAAGAAGAGAGGAGAGAACAATATCGACTTTGGTTATTAGAAGAGTGGTGTGCTTCCTTTTTGTTAGGCTGGGAGATTCAAGAAGAATAACCAACATACAAAACTATAATTTAAAAGACTATTATAGTTGTGTGTAAAGTAAATAGTTTATTTCTATCGCTGTTACGCTCCCTTTTCACTATCATCTTGTTTGTCACATTAACTGTCATTTCTCATTTATGAACTATAGTTAATTAGTTGTTTACACGTTACTTCAATTCACTGTCGTTGACTCTCTCATTTTGTATTGATATTAATTTCCCAATTGGTTGACAGAGTTGTCTGGTGTATAGATATATGTAATAGGGTTTGTTTGTTTGATTTGGAGGCTTGTGTCGTATTACGGTCTGAGATTGAGTGGACATCGGGCAGATATACAAAGAACGATTTACCACTCTCATTGGCTTTTGTTGTTGTAACTTCGTGTGCAGTAAGTCACATCAATTAATTGATCAGACGCAACAGTCATAATAGCTTTTTACAGCTTTATAACATCTTGATAGACAGTTATTGTTCACTTTTAAAGAAATAAAAGTACAATCAATTAATTGTCCAGCTTTCGTTGTTAATATTCTCAAATTTGATCAGTAATGTAGGTCAAGGAACGAGATCAAATACAGAAGTATAATTAAAAAATGTACTTTGGACATACTTCTGACTCCTTTCTAAGCTAAACAACTGTATTATGTACTTCTTATGTATCTTTATCTAAAATGATAAAGGTTAATGTGCTGTTGTAGTACATGTTATATTTTAGAAAATTGGGCGATCACAATGTATGGAAAGTAATGACCTCAATAGTACTAAACAGCAAACGCCCACTTCTTCCTAGTAACTGCTAGTCCTCAAGCCGGAATGAAAAGCATTAGATAACTAAGCCGACTACTAGATAGTCGGATTATATTTTACTCATCTATTTATGTGCATACAAAACATGGCCAAGCAGTATACCAATGGGAAGAACAAAATTTACACAAATTGAGAACAATAATAATCAAAGATAAGTGGGGAGGAAGGGAGTACAAACATGTAATTAATTGATTTTGGCTTCTCAGTCTAATGGGATGTTAGGACGGTGGGAATATGACAATAATAGAAATAAAATAATCGATATACGCATAGTGAAAATAAATGAATTAGTCTTGTAGAAAACAGTTCCAGAAGTTAGTTGCTTTTCTTGAATCGCCCGATATAACAGTAAAAGTTCTTTTGTTGTTTTGATACAACATGAAGTTGTAGCTATATGTCTGAACTTAACATTCATATCAGTGAACAAGCTTTTGAACGTAGGTATGATATTTGTAGAAAAGAACTCATCAATGGTTTACACAAAAGATGAACACATTTCTTCAAGAGAAGCACTGGAATGTTATCAAGTTTTGAACATCATGATGGCCTAACCGCCTTCATACATTCTAAAACATGAATTCAAATGAATACAGGAATATGATTTTCCTTTGAACGTCTGGAATCAAATGCAGAATTTAAGAAGGATTCATTTACAGAACAGGTATCTAAGTGTATCTCCCTTTTATTCTGTTTAGTATCCGTATACTCTTTAAATCTTTTACAAACATGATAGACATCTTTGAGTGTAAATCGACTTCCAGACATACAAAGTCATTCAACCATTTAATCGCAGTATATTTCTTTTGCCTATAATGCAAGTATATTAATTTTCTTTAAGATGTGTGGAGATAATTCAGTCAAATCTTGTAAGAATCATTTCACTAAGCGAACAAACATCTAAGAAGAATTAAGATAAACTTGTATATTCCCGTAGATTTATTATGAGTTGAAATTGGTCAGTCTCTGTTGCAATATGTGCACCCTGAGTGGATTACCTCGATATAGCGATTATTCACATGTATTATTTAAGTCAGATTGTGACTGGCAAGTGGAAGATACAAGTTCATCCTAATTACCTATGTGCCCGCTGCACAAGTGTAACTGCCTGAAGTCAGCAGTCTAGTGATGAGCGCGGTGGCGTTTGACACGAAACGGACTGAGTTTGAATCCCAATGTAAACATCAACATTGGGATGCAGGTACATCTGACCGACGAATCCCAAATAGGACGAAACGCACGTCTTGGATTCTACTTGCCAGTTACAGTCCAACTTAAATAATACTTCTGATTAACAGCTATATCGAGGCGATCCTCTCAGGATGCACATATAACAACCCAGACTGACTAGCTTCAGTCCATGACAAATCAACGGGAATATATAAAATTCATCCTAACAGGTTATATGTAGTCAAAAATACATAAGCACATTCACCAATTAAATGAGAACAAGAAAATTTAACAACAAATCTTGATTACTTATAAGTAATATAATTAACATAGACAAACTGTAATTACTGTACATCAGCTAATTGGCGACAATATTCAACATTCATCGCAAAAACTGTGGAATACTGTGTGATATTGGTAGATGAAATTACAACTGTCAAGTATTTCAATTGTAATGTTCATATGGTATCATGTGTGATTTTGAACATACATTACAGTTCAGTAATTTAGTGGTGAACATGATAGCGTTCGACACGAAACCGACTGAGTTCGAATCCCACTGTGAACACCAACATTCGGATGCAGGTACATCTGACCGACGAATCCCAAATAGGACGAAACGCACGTCTTGGATTCTACTTGCCAGTTACAGTCCAACTTAAATAATACTTCTGATTAACAGCTATATCGAGGCGATCCTCTCAGGATGCACATATAACAACCCAGACTGACTAGCTTCAGTCCATGACAAATCAACGGGAATATATAAAATTCATCCTAACAGGTTATATGTAGTCAAAAATACATAAGCACATTCACCAATTAAATGAGAACAAGAAAATTTAACAACAAATCTTGATTACTTATAAGTAATATAATTAACATAGACAAACTGTAATTACTGTACATCAGCTAATTGGCGACAATATTCAACATTCATCGCAAAAACTGTGGAATACTGTGTGATATTGGTAGATGAAATTACAACTGTCAAGTATTTCAATTGTAATGTTCATATGGTATCATGTGTGATTTTGAACATACATTACAGTTCAGTAATTTAGTGGTGAACATGATAGCGTTCGACACGAAACCGACTGAGTTCGAATCCCACTGTGAACACCAACATTCGGATGCAGGTACATCCAGCTGATGAATGCCAAATAGGACGAATTGAACGTCCTGGATTCCACTTGCTAGTCACAATCCACCTTAAATAATACAGTTCAGATGGTTTTTAGGTGGACTGTTTGAACTCTTGGGCTACGAATTTTTTCAAAAAGTTACTTTATCGTTTTAACTGTTTTGTTCTAATTACATAAATGTCTCTCAAAACCTCATTGTGTACTCACGCACCTATATGAAAAGTCCACTGCCTATCGTGAGTAATACAGTGAGATCTAAGCAAAGACAGAACAATAGCTGATAACAAGCATTAAAATAGATCAGTATCCATTAAATGTCTATTGGTAAAATTCATAGTCATAACTGTAGATTTCTTATTTGAAATGTTGACTATCTACAATTTCTCCATAGTCTAAACATATTCCGTAACTGTGGCTTAGTCACAGTTTAAGAACTTTGGTTACATGACCTTTACGATGAAAATTTGGTATTGCTAAAAGCTTTTCAGATTTTTCGCCATGATCATTCTGCCATCAAGAAAAAACTGTGATGGTGATGTGTGCTTTGAGTTTTCAAATGAATACATCGATTGTTTGACATTAACATGCCTTTCAAAACAAATGAATAAATATTAATACGTATGTGTCATCAATGCTTATGTGACTCGAGACTGTATATCATCGGTCCAATCTTAGTTTGCTGATGAGTTCACTGAGTTTGCTGCAACTGCTCTCATTGTGTACATGGAAGAAAGAGTAACTTTTTGTGACACTGTATGCTGAAGATGCATATCGCACTAACCATACTACTGAATAAAGCTACAATTATTATTATTATTATTATTATTAAATAAATTAAATGCCATCGCCATCCCTCTCACATTCAGTAAAAAGTTATACAAATTGGAGACTGTGTACGAAAAGATTAAACCATAGAATGTTTGAATTCATTATTAGAATAACTGATTTACAATCAGACACACTGGTACAGGTGTAATCAATCTTTGTCTTTCGTTAAATTACAAGTCTAATATTATTACGTAACATTCTAATGAAATGAGTATTTCTTCGAGTATAATATTTAACATGCTGACATTTTTGTTTATTACCACTGAAACAGCTACTACTCCTACCAAATTAGTACTTAGTTTAGGGTAATGTTGAAGTGTGGTAATTTCAACCGGTGCATATATGTGCCAAGTTCTATGTTAAACAAGCAAACATGCATACCCAAAGACAAATACATTCACACCATTAGGTAACTAATCGGATAAAAAGTCTTACAGTAACCTAAGATACATACATACTTATAATGTATTTGAATCTCGCCGCTGATTTGTCATGGACTGAAATTGATCAGTCACTGTGGTCATTTATGCATCCTGAGTGGATTGCCACAATACAGTAAAAATTCACAAATATGATTTGAACTGGATTATGGCTGGCAGTCGGAATCCAAGACGCATAACTCGTTCTATTTGAGATTCGTCGAGTGTGATATACTTGCATTTCTGTACTTGCATTTCTATACAAGGACTTAAATCATACTTTTGAACCGTCGCTATATTGAGACAATCCGCTAAGGATGTATATATCGTAACAAAGACTAATCAATTTCAGTCTATATCAAACCAACAGGAAGATTCATATGCATCAAAACTATACACACATACCCGCTACTAAAGTGTAACTTCCCGGAATCAGTAGCTTAATGGCAGATGCGATAGCGGTTGGTACTAAACGAATTGAATTTGAATCCTGCTTATTGACTTCTATAAACATAACACTGTAGTGTATGTATGGCTTCAAAATAGACTTTTACAAAAAATAACATAACAAGCTAATAATGGTATATTCACTAGTTAGATAGTATTCTGAAATAAAAGAACTTACCTGAGCTGCATTTTCTAAGAGAACATCAACTGCTTTACGTATTGCTGAAGAGCCTGTAAGATTTTCAGTATCAATACTTCCTAAGTAGATTGATGTAAACGCTATCATAATGAAAGCAAAATAACAGTATGATAGTTTCATTCACCTAAAGGAAATATTAAGTTGTTGAAGGTGATCAACATAGAGGCTGTAGAATCGAAGTTCTTTACTAATCGACACTCACTAGTAACCTAATGTTCGTATAATATTAGGAAGGAGAGGAACTTCATCTGGGTTAAAAAACCATGTCATCTACGACTAGATTCAAAAAGGTTACCAATGAATATTCCATGTTATGCCGAAATGACGTATCTTGAACTGGTAGTAATTACCTCTAGCTTTTATTCGTATATATGTATATTCATGCTAACAGACAACCATTTATTCCCATTGGCCATTTTCTGAATGATTAAATAGTTTCTCGATTAAATCGGTCTTCTTAAGAATTCCTAAGAACGTTTGTCTTTGACCAATCAATCAATCCCTGTTACCCCACTTAGAGAATGGGCCTCCGACCAACATTCTACAGGCAATTCTGTCGTCAACTCTCCTTTACACTTCTTCTCAAGTGCTGTTCATTCTCTTCATGTCTGTCTACGATTCCCGTTGAATTGTGTTCATGGGTCTTCCACTTTTCCTTTGACATTGAGAATTCCATGTTAGTGCTTATCTTGTGATACACTTTGATGATTTGCTTAATGTGTATCCTATACACCTCCAAAGTCTTTTCCTAATTTCTTCCTCGGATGGAAGTTGACTTGTTCTCTGCTATAGTAGGTTGTTGCTAATAGCATCTGGCAAACACATCCGAAATAATTTACACAGACAGTAGTTTATAAATACATCTATCGCCATACAAGTTTCAGCCCCATACAGTAAAACTAACTGTTTTCACATTTATATCGAAAATTTTGACTTTAATGTTGACTGACAGATGTCTTTCAATTGTAAAAATGCCCTTACCTGGCCAATCCGTGCCTTGACATCTGAAACCAGATCCTCCTTGTTTATCAATTACGCTGCCCAAGCGTATAGAGGATTTCACATTTTCCGGAGTTTTTCCACCAAGTGAAATTGGGTTACTACTCGTTGTTTTGTATCAGAGGATCTCACCTTTCCCTTTGAATATGTTGAAGCCTGCTATTAGCTGTAGAGGCTGCTGCTACATTGTCCGTCTTCATCTGCATTTGCTGTTGTGTGAGGGATATAAGAGCCAGGTTATCTGCGAATTTTAAATCATCTAGTTGCATCCATGTTGTCCACTGTATTCCGAGCGTGCTTTGGGACGTTGTAGTCTTAATGATCCAGTCAACCACCAGCAGAAAGAGGAAGGGCGAGAGTAAGCAGCCTTCACTGATACTGATCTTTACTTCGAATGAAACTATGAGTTGACCTCCATGCACGATTTTGCAGTGTGGTCTGTCGTAAGAATTTCGTATGATGTTGACTATATTTACGTTTACCTTACACTGTTTCGTCCTAATATGGGACACTGAAGCAGTTCATATCCATGACCTCTTCAAGGACTGAACCTAGAACCCTCTGGTTTAACGACAAAATGCTCACCATTAGATCACTGGGTCGGCTTAGAATAGTTATCATTTCTGATTTAGTCAATTCGTGATACGACTGCGTGACCTCATCCATTGCTATTGGTGGATAAATGCCTCACATTTAACATGATTAAACTCCACCTGTCAAGTTTACTAACCAGAACTCCAGGAATCACCTAGAAAAGTTAGTGACTAGTGCAGCAGTCTCGCATATCTCGCATAGTAAACAATACATTGCTACAAAATTGACTATTCTGTTTACATATTACACCAATTACAATCAATTGCCTTTAATATGAAGCTGTAAAGATTAGAGCGAAATACTCAGTTATTTCGATATGTTCTGCAAATATTATCTTTCTATCCTTATTTTTATAATTGAAGTAGTCAACCTACTGACTTACATTACTCTATATAATCAATCCACATGGTGGTATCAACTAGTCTTAAAGTAGTATTTTTCATTTCACAGAACTAAAACCGTTGAAAATCAGGCAGCACTACAAAAAAGATGTTTCGTCTTGGTGTTCCCACCCTAGATTCCTCTCTAAGTACTTCCGATTTGCAAACACCTAACCCAATTATGAACTTCACCATTCACAACTTATTACTAGAGCTTCAGGAATACACAGAAGTTAAGTATCAGTGAGCTGATGTACTATAATTGAATTCTATCAATTCAACTGAAACATATCCGAAATATGCTTGTATTATTATCAAATGTTATATTCAATTGTTTTTCATATTGTATTTCTCAAGTTACATAAAAAAATCTTTCTTTCTTTGTCAACGTATCCTCACTATCACCCTTCTCCCTATCCACCAAGAAGACGGTCCCTATTACATAATAAGCAACAGATGGTTAAGATCTTAGTTGCTATGTATTTTGACAAGAAAAAAGACATAACATATGTTTTCTTAAAATAATATAGAAATCAGGAAGTCAGGGTGGGGGGTGAGGTGGGAAGAGAACATTTATTATCAAAACAATAAAAAAAACATCAATGAATATCACAACGAAAAATGAGCTGTGTAAATATACGAGATTGGCCTATTAATATACTACTATTAATATTACTTATATGTAATTTGTTAACTATTCTATGTAGAAAATATTGCAAAATATGTAAATTGTAATAAGTTAAACATGAATAAATCTACTTACTTCTTCCTGAATCCGGTGGACCTAATGGTCCTAGTTCACCTTCATATACTGCAGACGGTGATCTACTGGATTTAGACTTAGATCCAGTAGGAAGTACAAAATCATCTTGTCTAGTTGGATGATGCATACTGGGAGGCATTCCTAATTGTGTTGTATTATACGATGAATCAATTTCATATGAACCTAAATCTGAAGGTAGGGTTTCTGATGGATGATGTCGTAATAAAGCTCCTTGAGTTTTGTCTATTCTATGAATATCACGAGGACTGTCACGACCTATAAGAATTGAAAAGAGTATTAACGTCAGTTTTACATATGAATAAAACCGAGTTAAATTTAGGACATATTCATTTACAGAATGACATCATCCACTGAGAAATTCAGTACGTGAATTGTTAACATTGTAATGAAGTAATGATTTGAATTTAGTAGACTAACAAACTCGAATGATATTTGGAATGACCTTGATGAATAAGTTGTCTTAGCCACGTAGAATTGGCCTAAGAATAAGCCACCCAGTAACATAAACTTACAGTCAATTTTCAGCCAATTTAAAGTATATATGTATGTACAATCACTATAGAACCTGGCACATGTGTACATCGGTTCAAGTTGCCATACCACCATGGCACCGCAAGATTAACACCACCACCACTGGTAGAAATCACTTCAATAAAATAAAATAATAATAGTAACAAGGAATGTGAACATATAGAATATGGTTCAGAAAGCGTAGAAAGTTATGGAATAATTTAAAGCTCATGATTTAAAGGAAGAACAATGAGTGAATACATCTGCGCCATTGTGACCGATTCCGGGACCATGTCACTCAGTGTTTCTAGCCACTGGTTACGGTAATCGCGAGGACCCCATCCAGGTAGTCTGCAGCTACCGACACGACTTAAACCAACAGTCAGTGACTTCATGGACTGATGCCATGTTTTAGTCTGGCCACCTCTAACTCTCTTCCATCCTATTCCTATATCAGCCAGCATTGCGCGTCGAGGAAGACGGTAGTTGGGCATACGCAACACATGTCCCAACCACCTCAGTCGATGAAGATTCACAACCTCATCGACCGATTTACCACATTTGCCTAACACCCGTCGTCTAACCTCGTTATTACTTACTCGGTGATCCCAGCTAACGCGAGCGATGTTTCGTAGACGTCGATGGTCAAAAACTAATAACCTTCGAGTGTCATCTACCCTTAATGGCCACGTCTCACACCCATACAGTAAGACAGAGCGAACTGTTGCACAGTACACTCTTCCTTTCGTTAAGAGACGAATATCTCGTCTACGCCATAGGTGACGTAAGTTGGCAAAAGCCAAACAAGCTTTTTGAATTCGTACTGAGATTTCGTCAGAGACTAGCCCATTAGGGTTAATCAGACTTCCAAGATAAGTGAAGTGGTCGACGTGCTCAACTACTTCACTCTCTATCTTTAGTTCAGGTGTTGACGAAAACCAGTCCTGGAGCAATAGTTTGCATTTAGAGGGGGAGAAACGCATTCCGAAAATGCTTGCATTCGAGACAGTAATTGTAAATGAGCAACTTGTCAACTGAAGTATTCACAAATTTTACATGATCATTGTATTTATTGTGATTTTCTATAGGTTTTGTTATCTATATAAATTCATTTATATTCTAGAAGTTGTAACATGTACACAAAAATTGTCTTTCAAAGATATTTAAACTGCTTCGAGTAGGGAATTATAGTAACCGAGGTCCCAAGACTGGTCTTAGACAATAAATTGTGATTTGTCAAAAAATAACTGAATTTAGTAGTTCCAATCAATTTATTCCAATTCAATAGTTTAAATTTATCTAAGCCCTCCACGAAACCTTCAGGTTGGCTCATCAACCATCCACTATCAGATTTTAAACAAGAATCTATGTAGAGAATCTATACTTTGACTAATCAGTCCGATCTGCAGTTACTTTACGGAAATTAAGAGGGGAGGGAGAGTGGGAGGCCAAATGTAATGATAGTCAAACAACCTTTGAAGATCACTTAGCAGTGTTTAGATTGGGGGGGGGTGACGATGATTATATGTGCAGGGGGAATGTGAATGTTGTTAAGACTTGTATCTGAGAAGGATGGTTTTTACTATACTGTGTTTTCTGAGTTGGTGTGTTTAAGATTGTTAAGTGTTCTTCGTCATTCTTGACGACTTCATCGGCTTAATATAAACAAAACGTGATGGTGCTTGACGTTAGTAATCTTGATTTTATTTTGCGCACAAAAGTAATTCATTATTCAAGTTGGTATGTTCGATGTCAGAACTTTAGGTGAAGAACTTATCAAGGTAATAAGCAAATATCATGCAAATATTAATCAGGAATTCTACATCTTCAGATACATCTTAGCCAATTTGATATTAGGGATGTCATACCAAGATACGAAAGTTTAGCTTGACATTCTCTAGTCTTTTCCTAGCTGCTTGATTATTGATCACTACTGAATATCTAAAAAGATTCGCGTTTTGGAATGTGAAACACGATGGGTATTTTGATTAAACGAGAGTTATGTATATCAAATAAGTTAGTGTTCATCCTTGTCTTCTGATTAAGGCTTGTGAATACAAACTCTGTAACGACTAATAAACTTGCATTATGAGGTGTGGGAGATGTAGGCATCAATCTTTTTCCGTTCAAACACTATAGATACATGGTTGTTTACAATAAATTTATTAGAAAGTTGGCAGAAATAGAACTCTAAACTAGAAAATCAAAGTAAAAACGTGCTAGGTGTTATGCAGATTGCTAAAGTTAAGTTTGAAATCACGAATGGGACTGAGTTAGGAAGCCAACCAGAAACCAGAGATCAGTGGTCCAACGGTTAGGCGTTCTCTGTAAAGATTTAAGGTCCTGGGTTTCATATCCTAGTGGGTTATGGATGCTCACTGTTGAAGAATCTCATACTAAGAAAAAATGGTTGTTCAGTGCCATCTGCTGGTTTTCAATAGTTATCTAACTATAATGAAATAGTGATGTCAAATTCAAAAACTTAGTTACGCACTACAAATCGAGTAAAGAAATGTAGCATGATGAGATAAGATATTGTTAATGTAATCACATATATCCAGTCTGGTGGTTATCCTCATTACTCTAACCGTCACCAAGGAGAATGAACATGACAACAGTTTTGTTTCTTCAATGATACACTAAGTAGTGAAGTAAAGTCGAGTTCAAGCATTTCATCTAACCGTAATCAACCTGTATCAATTAGGAAATTGTGTACCAAAGATTATAGTATAGTTTGTCAGATCTTTAAGGTCTTGAATGTGTGATACAAAGGTGGTTGAATGCAAAACCAAAGTAAAACATGATCGACAGACATCGATCCAGACTAAAATCACAATGACATTCGTTACTTCTATGTGATCAGACAATGTAAATATCTCAGTCAAAGCTTCAATAACTCAGTTATAATCTCTCAGACTGTAATAATATTTTTGGCAGTATCTAACAATTCCTCAATACCAATCTGTTTATAATGATTATATGATAGTGATTAGTAGGTATAAAATAAACAATCATGGTATTGGAATCAAGTTGCTTTGTAGATATTGTCATTAAGTTTAGATAATTCACTTCGTCACAGATTAATGTTGACAGGGTACAGTTGAAAACCAGGAAGCACTGAACAGCTAATTCGTCGTAGAAAGGAACCCTTCAGGGGTGCACACCCGAGATTGCACACCAGGGGCTTCAGGTTGGTGAACGTCGAATCTTCTACATCACTGGGAGAGAAGTCATGACTAGTGAAGTTTAAACTTGTTAGAAGTGAGACAATTACCACTAATGTCAACGGATAATCGTCTCGCTATATCACAAATTGATTGAAGTGAGAATTATACCATTGGATATTTGCCGATTGTCACAGAGGGTTAGACGTTGACCAACCTGAAGCCCATGGGGCGGACTCTAGTATGGGTACAGTATATTCATTTCATACTAAAACGACCATGCTCTCTAGTTTCTAATGGTCTCCTACTAACATCATTCTTTGACGAATTCAATTAATTAATTAATCATAATCATAACAATTGATTAAACAATACTTATATACTAATGCACATACCTGTATATGTTGTCAATTGTGTAGCATATTTCGGTATCATTGATGTTGGTGATATACGTTCTGAATGTAATCCTTTTGTTGAGAATACTAATAATGATGGTAGATTATTAATTAATGTTGGCATTTTAAATGGTAACCTTAATAGACATGGTAATGCTAATGATTGAATTGTATGCTCATAGATTAAACTAACTAAATTAGTAAATATTGGTTCATTTGATGAACCACGTAATCGTACTGGTTCATGTATTACACTTAATGCTGGTGAATTCATTGGAATATTTGATGAAGGCAACAGATCACCTGATACACCAATTGTTTGACTGATTACTGTTGATAATTGTAAACATTCTATTAAATAATGTCGTATACTATCAGTTTCATCATTTGTACCTGTCCAATGATAAAAAGTAAAATAAAATCGATAAAAAATGTATATCTGTCGACAAAAATATTGAATTGTGTTGAGTTGAATTGTGACTGGCACGTGGAATTCACAATGCGTGTTTCGTTCTACTGAGGACTCATCAGCCGGATTCATCTGCATCTCAGTATTGATGTTCACATCTGGACTCGAATTAAGTTCGTTTCTTCCGTTTTTGATTCCACCTGCTAGTCACAAACTAACTCAAACAACACTTGTTAACTATAGTTGTGTCCAGAAAATCCATTCCGGATGCGCATGTAGCAACGGACTGATCGATTTCCGTCAATAACAAATAAGTCGGTAGATCTAGACATATTCTAATTAAAATATTGAATGCTTAACACAGACTATCACTGTTACAAATATTAATACTGACATTGAATGATTACTGTATAATGACTAACATAATGAGACTAAATTCACTCATTGGTAACGATCGCAAAATTTGAAGCTTGGGGATTAAATATTGAATCTACAAGGGGATATTAAGTGCTCTCAAAGGTTACAATCCCATCTTGTTAACGAATGCCGAATAGCTCGATTCCTAAGTTCAAAGGGTTTCATGCCGACTACCTCGCAAACCCTGTCTTCCAGGATAATATTCAAATATTAAACGATTCAGTAAACACTTAATGTTCTACTTACAAAAAGATACGACAATTCAATACAATGGTCTCAATACATAAAAAAAGTTACTGTGACAACGAAATGAAACGGTAGGAATAACTGTCTAATGAAGCACTTTCAATGTAGAGTTTAGATTTAATGGTGATTTCTATGAATAAACAAACAATGTAATAATGGGGTCATCTATTGAGTCCTCTCCTACTTGATTGTTTGTTGGTTAATTTAAAGAACGTTGCAAATACAATTGAGAGTTTTCATCTACACAAAAGATATTTAGACGATACCTTTATCATTTGTGATGAAAATTCTGACTTAAATGATATCTGGAATAAGTTATGTAGCTTCCATCAGTTCATTAATTTCACTCGACGATCAGAAATAAATGCTGAATCTTACTTTTTAATATTTTATTAAAGAGAAGAGCAGATAGCTCTATGCAAAGGTCAGTATATAAAATGTCAACTTGGAATAGTCACTAACGCCGTTAGACGTACCAATAATCCTTATATAAGCACTAGTTTTTTTTCAATATTTCATGTATACCATACTGACGAAGATTAGTTTGAGTTAGAATGTAACTGGCAAGTAGAATCTGCAACGCGCGTTTCGTCCTATTCGGGACTCATCGGATGAATGTACCTGTATACCAGTGTTGATGTTGGAACCGGAACTCGAACTAAGTTCACATCGTACCAAACGCCACAGCGTCCACTACTGGGCTGTTGAAACCAGACACGTACACTCATCTGATGGGTTCCAGATAGAAAGGAACCTGTGCCATGGATTTTGCTTGCAAGTTACAATTCTACTGAAACTATACTTGTGAACTATCGCCATATCCAGGCTATCCTCTCAGAATGCACATATGTCAATAGAGACTGACCAATTTCAGTCGATGACAATCGACGGGAAGATAGAAATACATTTTAATGACGACGATTGGTTAATACAAAGTAGGGTTTATTTCTGAGTACCCTTAACTACCTAATATTATAACAATGTATACGTGATAAGAATTCACTAAGACTAGTGACCACATAATAAATTGATGAACAAGATCTTTCCAAATGCAAATTACTGTTATTGTAAGATGTTGTAGATATTCTTAATCGTCAGTTGTCATATTACGGATTAAATGCTGATACACAGTCATCGTAAACCTGGAGCCAGAAGCCAGTTGGCACATCCTAATCATCGAATGATCGGTATCCTCGGTTGTGTCATGGATTAAGTCTAGAACCTTAATAAAATTAATTTAATATCCAGTGGTTTATTCTCTTATCCTCAGACTAATAATGATACTGTATAACCGTCACTTATTGCTATTGGTGTTCAACTGTCTTAAACTCGACGGAATAGTACATTAATCCAAGAATTACCTCTCAAATTGTTGTAAATATTATTGATTTCAAAATTTTACATCATGGATTAATACTGTTACAAAATCTTTGAATGTTATTGTATAATATAGAATAGTGGATAGCCTAAGAAACAAGTACTGTACACATTAGTACTTAGAACTATTAACTAACCATGAGCATGATGTCGATGTACTTTAACAACAAGTCCAAATGAATGTGGAAAACTTCCACTATTACGAACAACAAATGTTCCAGGAGCTTCTGATCGAATTAAATCCATTGCTATTAAAAGATAAGAAGATTTAACAAGTAATTAATATTGATAACATTCATCATAGTATAGGTTAGTAACTTAAGTTCTTGTATCAAATTCGATTGTAGTACATATTCGTAGTTCTGTCATTACGTAAACATTAAGCAGGTGATTAGAAGTTCAACGGTACACCTCTTTAAACATCAGTCATTTTTTAATAAGCTAATGATGGTCATCTAATATCAGTAGTGATGTCAATCTAACGACTGTTGAACATTACTAGTTTTGAATTCACACTAACAGTTCAAGGGTGTATAGTGCCGTCAGTCAATAATAAGCTGTTATAGCAGGACAAAGAGTAGGGAATCACAACCTATGAAGTTCACTCTCGTTGCTTTCAAGACTCCTGCCTCTAAGGTGCATCTGTTAATCCCATAGTAACTATGATATTTATACGTTTTTTACTCATAGACTTTTCACAGACATATTATTGATTGTTAGATCTATTTTCTTTTTAGCGTTATTGTAGTCGTACTGTGAATCTATTATCCTGTTTTCTGTCAGAAATTCTTCCCTCGCCCCCCGGATAATTCTACCTTTATTGTATTCCGCATTTCTTATTGCTGGTTAGTCCTTAATGCATTATATAAAAGCCTTTGTTCATACACAATAAACAACTTGGTGCTGTTTCCTATATGTTGGTGTTTTAGTTTCTCACTCTCTGCATATGGGAAAACTGAGTCACACTAGTTCAGCTATAACTAATCTATGTCTACTTACTCAAATCATTTAAGCAATAGGAGCAGATCCAATTAGCCCATTCTAACGCAAAGTCAGCGTTATACTTATCTCATCCCACGTCATTTCATGATAAAATTCCTATTTCCATCAATTTGTGATACAGCTCGTCGATCTTACATTGTTATCGGAGATAACTGTCTCGACTACCGACAGGTCTGAACTCAACCAGCTACGACTTGTTATAGGAACTTCAAGATATTCTTCAAGTCCTTCACTAGTAAGCTGATCATTTTAACTAAATTTCTTAGGTTTTCAGGAAACAAGGATTAAGTTTTGTTGTTTGTATTTGTCAGACATCGATGTTGGTTGGGTTCCAGTGATAACCGGGGATCAATGGAAAATTGTTTCATCTTAATATGAAACTCCTTAACACTGTACACCCTTCTGTCAAGATAGTCGGAATCCTACCAGTGGTGCTGACAGCTGATCATTCACAACGAAGCTTGAAAGTCCTGTGATCGATCCGCTGCCGGAATCAACAGTTTGTACTGTTGAGTAGCCTCATACTAGGATAAAACGATTGTCCAATGCTTCCTGAATTTTAGTGATTCTTAGAAAACATCAGTCTATAACAAATAAAAAAAAACTAAACTAAATACCTTCCTTCACAGAATTGCGTCAATTTAGAAGGACGCTTCTGTTGTGTTTCATATAAAACAAGGATGTGAGAAATGACTAAATAATACATCGGTGTGAATATGTATGCACAAGTTAGATGTTATTATAACTTACCATCATTACGTGACATTTCAGGATGATACCATATATGTGCTGATGCAGATATTCTACTTAAAACAACTAAAGCGTTATCTGGTATATGTTCTACAATAAGGTAACAAATACATACAATACCAATAAGATGAATAGAAAACTAGTAGAATAGTAACTAACTACAGGCTAACTCTATGTATAATAATAACTAGTGTAAAAGTAGAAGATAAAAAACAATAACGTGGCTAAAGTAAAATGTGATATCAGTTCATAAAGTCTACAACCATTGACATGAGATATGTTGTGAAGTGAAGATTACAGTGTTAGAATACTTTGGATAATCGTAACTAATGATTATGGACGTTGTATGATATCGATCAGACTTAGTTCCACTTAAGCAGATGTATTCATTCTTTATGTTTGCTTTAATCTTAATCTTTAAGTTTTTTAATGTTAACGGCAGTAAGAAACAAGATTCCTATGAAATGAGGTATATATAAATCTCAATGATCAGGATTGTAGCGAACATAAAGAAGGAAGACACCTGCAGAGGCGGAACAGATTCTGATCCATGTCATACAACATCTATAATCATCGGTTACGAATATCTTATGGATTCGAACATAATAATCTTCACTTATCAACTTGTCTCATACCAATGGTTGTTGACTTTATAGATTGATGCCACATATTACTTTGGTCACTTCATTGTTTCTTTTTTCCTACTCCTGAACCAGTCATTATCAACATTCAGTGTAGGCAGTATATAGTTAAGCATATATATTGCATAATTAAATCATTTTAGTCGATGAAGATTCACAACCTAATGAATTAATTAATTTACCGTCCTCCCTTGTACCCTATGTCTAACTTCAGCATTGTCTATTCAATTTTTCCGATGAACTCTAACAATATTCTAAAGACATATATAAACAAATGCTACATTTAAAGATTGTGCTTCACATTTATGAAGGAAAACATAACCGACCGCTGTACAGAATATTCATCTTTTGATTTAATGTTTCCAAGATAGGTAAAATGTTGATTTGATATGATGAATTGGTCTGAATTAGATAATTGTTCCGTTCTAGTATGGGGCTCCTCAGTGATTCGCACCCACATCTCCATCAGTAATCGCACCCAGTACCTTCTGGCTCCATGGCGAACTCCTTACCATTAGATCACTGAGTTGGTTACCAACGGCTGATATTTCTAACTCAGCCAATTAGTGATACGTTTGTGCAACCTCATCGATTGTCATCGATGGATAACTGCCTCACACCCGACACGATTGAAACCAACTAGTCATCCGCTTCCTAGTGATCAATGGTTGTCTAATTCAGACCGATTGACATTAAATCGACATTCAACAATCGCCATAACACCAAATTATAAGTGAAACGGTCAACTCGCTCATTCATTTAACCCTCCATCTTTATTCAGCTATCGACCAAAACCAATGATTTACAGTAAGAGGGAGAGTACGTATATCCTGAATATGTCTATGTTGTTGACAAATACGATCAGAGGATTTTAAGGTGGATAGTTTCATCGTCAGCCATCGTCAGCCTAGTAGGAGTCAGTATTTTGGTTCTTCTACGATTATTAAATCATTTTAGTCGATGAAGATTCACAACCTAATGAATTAATTAATTTACCGTCCTCCCTTGTACCCTATGTCTAACTTCAGCATTGTCTATTCAATTTTTCCGATGAACTCTAACAATATTCTAAAGACATATATAAACAAATGCTACATTTAAAGATTGTGCTTCACATTTATGAAGGAAAACATAACCGACCGCTGTACAGAATATTCATCTTTTGATTTAATGTTTCCAAGATAGGTAAAATGTTGATTTGATATGATGAATTGGTCTGAATTAGATAATTGTTCCGTTCTAGTATGGGGCTCCTCAGTGATTCGCACCCACATCTCCATCAGTAATCGCACCCAGTACCTTCTGGCTCCATGGCGAACTCCTTACCATTAGATCACTGAGTTGGTTACCAACGGCTGATATTTCTAACTCAGCCAATTAGTGATACGTTTGTGCAACCTCATCGATTGTCATCGATGGATAACTGCCTCACACCCGACACGATTGAAACCAACTAGTCATCCGCTTCCTAGTGATCAATGGTTGTCTAATTCAGACCGATTGACATTAAATCGACATTCAACAATCGCCATAACACCAAATTATAAGTGAAACGGTCAACTCGCTCATTCATTTAACCCTCCAT
Organism: Schistosoma mekongi; assembly: GCA_034768735.1. Lineage (NCBI taxonomy): Eukaryota > Metazoa > Platyhelminthes > Trematoda > Strigeidida > Schistosomatidae > Schistosoma > Schistosoma mekongi. The sequence continues at coordinate 17,537,138 of CM068312.1, forward strand.
CTTTATTCAGCTATCGACCAAAACCAATGATTTACAGTAAGAGGGAGAGTACGTATATCCTGAATATGTCTATGTTGTTGACAAATACGATCAGAGGATTTTAAGGTGGATAGTTTCATCGTCAGCCATCGTCAGCCTAGTAGGAGTCAGTATTTTGGTTCTTCTACGATTATTAAATCAGTTTTCTCTGAAGGTCATACTATTTTCATATATCTTCTTAACTCTTGCAGACTATTTGTTCAACTGACGTTTAGTCAGGAAATCAACTGATCATTTTTATTAAGGTTGACAAATGAGGTCTATTTTAATCTGATCTTAATCTGAATCTTCTGTACTCCTGACGTTAATCAAAACCTCAGTTGTATGACCAATCCTTGAAACTTATTTCTGAGGCCTTATTGGTTAGGTGCTATAGTCTGGCTCTACCAAGGAATGTTATGTTATCACCAAGGTTAATGTACACAGACAACTATGAATACCGCTATAATTCGGATAATGCCATAATGAGTCCAGAATATCTTGATGGGTACCACTCAACCCCTTAATATTAGAAAATAATACACACGAAGTTAAGTCATTTAGACTAGCGACTAATTGTTATAAGATCGCCTATAGAATTAAAACAACAATAAGAACTAAACGATCGTGTAATAGGTCACTAATCAGTAATTAATCGTTACAGACTATATGCTAGGATTTTTTTAAGTAAACATAACTGACGAAAAGTTGTGAAATCATGTCACTATCATTACCTAAGCCACCTGGAACTGGATGTTTTGGCTTTAGCGGTTTGTGATCTTCTGGACTTCTATAAGTTGGTATTTGTGTGGGTCTACTCCTTTTTGTCATATCAGTAGTTTTACCACGCATTACTTTATATGGTCTTCTAACAGGTTGATCATGTGCAGAGGATGAAGTACCAGAAGGATGGTATACTCGGCCACCAAAACTGCTCATAATTGCTGTATCTGATTGACTACCGCCATCAAGCATCTCTGATGGACGTCTAATATATCCTCTAGGCGGTGGGCTAACTGGAGAACGAAGTAAACGACCTGAATGTGTTTGTACTGGACTGGTACATGAGGATCGCTCATTAGTTGGTCCATCGTCTACAATGAATAAAAAAGTAACGGGAAACTTCAGCAATCTCCTTAATTTCAATTAAAAACAACCATCATGTCTATACTAGTGATTAAATTCGAAATGCATTAACAACAAATGATCAGTCTCTGCGGCTATGCGTACATTATAAGACGATTGTTTCAATATTGTTTCACTAACGGAAAAAGCCTAGTTTCAAATCGATAACGTAAGCAAAAACTTGAAGATCCTGAGGGAGGAAGTAATGTCATAAAGCTCATGGAGAGGGGAGAGAGAATATAACAGTGTGATGGAATAACGTTCTCTCCGGTTAATACATGAATCAACGACACATTTGATTATGACCTTCAGATCAGTATATTTTACCTCTATCCAGATTCATTCTTTAACTAGATTAACAAATAGACAACAAAATGACAACCATTCGTCATTATTGCATTCATAGACTCAACTTTGGGTATTAAGTATCGTACATGAGCCGATTTCAAGCACTACTTTTACTTACCGGTCCATTCATTATAATACAAACAGAACTACTTACCAACTAGTTGCCTGGACCATTGTTCATCATAGCTGGAATGTCCCCAAAAATGTCTGTAAAACAAAAAACGTTCATGAATAAATTTTTATAAATGAATTGAGATGGTATTGTGGAGATAGGTGGTAAGTTCAATTGTTTGTGTACGTCACACATTATTGCTGGTTAGATACTACTACAAAATCAGAAATCACTGATAACTACTTCATCCTTGTATGGAATTCCTTAACACTGCGTACCAACATTTGTACAGATGAATTCAACTTAGGACTTTCAGGTCTTATCACAAACGTATAACCACCAGAATCAGTGGGTCAGCTAACGCTCAATGGCAAAATCGCCATTCCCACCATGACTTCTCAGAAGGACTTCAGGAACATCTTTGAAGTTGGTCACTAGTGTGCTTGTGGTTGTAATCAAGTTTTAGTGATTTTCTAAAGATAGGGAATAAGTTTAGTTATTTATAGTTGTTCTCAAATTGATGTTAGTTGGGTACCATTGTAAAGCGAGGAGCACTCAATAGATGTTTCGTCCAAGTATGGTACGTTTTAGTAATAGACACCCTCCATACCGCTATAGAATTAAATCCTCGACTACTAGATTCCACGGCGAATGCGTAACTACCAACAAACAACAAGTTAAATAGTGATCACTATAAACTTCCTTTAAACCATCTATAATAATCAGCTGACTAATGACTACCTTCAAGGTGTTCGTGAAATTCTTGTGTGAATTCTTGGCTGGTAGAATTAATACTTGTAGGTGGTTAGGACAGTTATCACTAATAACAACCTGTGATCGACGCGCTTTATCACAAATTGATGAGGATGGAAATTTTACCATTCGACGCATACCAACTAAGTGGTGCAGATAGTTAAGCATTCAACTTGAGACATAAAAGTCTTGGGTTAAATTCCTTAATGATGTGCACTGTTGATTAACCCTTTATTAGGACAAAGCAGCTATCTAGTCCCTCCCAATCAACATCAAGCTACAACAAATACAAAAGTAAATTCTACAACACTCCATCCCTAAATAGATATTTTCAAATTTCATAATAAATTACTATAGTACTGAATTGAAATGTTAGTAGTTAGCCTAGTGATTCTATCCCAAATAAAATAAAACAAATGTAGCAATAAGTTAAAATCAATGACATTGAAATGTTAATCTAATACTCACGACCTTTTCGTAGGAGATACATGAGATAATCTTGATTTCGGATATGAACCTTGAGTTTGATGCATCGTAGGAGATCCAGAATAAGTCCTACCTCTTGTTAATTCATCTTTAAATATGCATAGGAATAATTGTAACATAGTATGATGTTATAGAAAGCAGAAATAATAAAAGACTTATAGCAGTAAACTATGAAGTCATCATCGTCATTAGGTTGAATGTTGAATATGAAGAACTCACTTTTAGCTGTTGAAAGATTGTTAATCGAGGTATTTCGTTAGGCAATATGTTGCATGCATTGTTAAGTGACTGAAGTCAGTTGACAGGATTCCTTTCATCAACTAGTTAACATTCATTAGAATGATCTATTTGATAGCCTAATTGGAATGATTTGTTTAGGTAGAATTTGAATCCAAATGAGACGAATATAATATATATATATATATATATATATATATATATATATATATATATATAATATATATACTAAGTGATCAATCATTGTAAACCATCCTGTAGACAACGCTAAGAAGCTTAAAAGCTGTCACAAGTTGTCACTAAGACTGATTTTGTTTTTAATGTAGATTGTTATACTAATATTTGTTATCATGCCAACTATCTTAAGTACCTCATTATACTATGCAGTATAAATGAATGATTGTTTTGCACAATTAAATATGACGATCATCCTCAACTGTTGGATATGAAGGTGTACTGGATAACTACTACTGAATGACTATTATCTGTATAATGTAATATTAACTTCAACAAATACCGTACTCTTATCTCATTTGAAGTCCATTTTTTGATTTAGAAACTGAACATTTCGTATGTATAGTGTAAGTTGAAAAAAAAGTCAAATAAACCTTCGGAATCCATCGAGATTAGAACAAACATCAAACCATCTAGTCTGATGAAATTTTCAAGATAACTGAAATAATCAACTAACTCATTCATTTCAATCTTCATCATTTAGTTCATCTAATGACTTAGACAATTTCAAATAGTTTATTAAACCAAAATAAAGTAATATAAGATAAGTGGCTTACTAGGAATTTGACTAGATGCTTCAACAGGGGAATGTACAACTTGTATCCTTGGCTGAAAATGTAAAATAACAACAATAAACCATAATCATTCATTGTCATTAGTGGTAACCGTTACACTAACAACAAGTGTCACTTCTTGAAATTAGCTGATTAATTGATCTGTTACACAACAGTTTTTACATAATGTTACCAGGTTTAAATAAATTTATATTATTGATTAACTATTGAATAACTACTAGAAACTTATAAGCAATGAACAACTAAGGAGTCTCATACAGAAACGAAATATCATTATCTCAAGTAAAATATTTTATACTTACAACCATTGAAAATAGTATTTTACGTTTTTACTAAAGTTAGACTGTACCTAATAGCGGAATAAAAAAATGAAGTATTCATCCTTTTTAAGATTCATCAGTTGAATGAACTCATATTTCCAGGTTAGTGTTCATACTGGGATTCGAACTAGGTATTATTCTGTTTAAAATCTTCAAGTCTAGCCAATCAATATATACATGTATTCAGTGCGTGTCTAATTTACTTAATGCTATTATGTAATACATTTTGTAAACTTGATGATAGATCTATATCATTTCAATGATTCATTCAAGTTATCACTGATAAGTCAACGTTTTAAGTATCTTTGTCGTATTCAGCACTTTCAATCATCTTCATGTTCCTTTACTGTCATTATTTCTCTATTTCACATATCTGTCTACATTATACTGATATACTTATAATAAGTCAATTGTGAATGACTTCATTAAAATGTGATATGTCGGTCACGTAAAGAAGATATTTTGGTACATTCTCCTTACTCTATCTTCTTATTTAGTACATTAACTGTCACTATATCAGTCTCGATTGATGAATTATGGTTAACCAATTGTGTACACGTTACTAAAGTTCACTTTTGTTGTTGTAATTATTTTATACTGATGTTAATAATCTAATATGTTGACTGGTAGATCAGGTTTTATGTTTGGTTGTTTCATAAAACTTATGTTGCTCTTATTCTAGTCTGGGACTCAGTAGGCACTGCTTACTGTAATGATGCGTACAAAAAGGGTAAAGTTCAGTAATTCATCGTCGGTCACATCATAACATGATGAAATACCTCCGAAAATGCTGAATATAGAACACTTATTAAACATTGAAAACATTATAGATAATCCTACACTATAAATGTTTGAAGATGTGTTGACCTTTGCTACCAATAACCTGAAATCGATCAGTATCTTCATGTCGAAAAAATATCGTAAGCACTAGATGACTGTTGATATGTTTGCTAAAGATAGACAGACAGATAGTTACAACGTAGAACTTCGTACATGCGTACATCAGTTCTAGTTGCCATGACCCAATTAGCAGATAGAGATTAAATTGTCGGGGCAAATCTCAGAGTAGGGGAGGTAGTTACAGAGTTAGTATTAATGGAGAGGAATAGAGATCAGAGATAAGATTAAAGAAAGTATGATTCAGTAAAGAGAAAACTATGATAAGTTCAGAAGCTTAGAATGTGGAGGAAGACAAGGAGTGGATGCACCTGCGCCATTGCCAACGATTTTGAGCCATATCACCCAAGGTATCTAACCATTTGTTACAAGCGTCATGTGGACCCCAACCAGGTAGTCTGCACCTATTAACATGGCACAGCTCAACCGTCAATGACTTCATGGACTGGTGCCATATTTTGGTTTGGACGCCCCTAGCTTTCTTCCAGCCTACTCCTACACCAGACAGAATTGCTCGTCGAGGTAGGCGGTGGTCAGGTTTATGTAACACATAGTCTAACCACCTTAGCTGATGGATATTTACTACTTCATCAGTAGACTTACCGTATCTACCTAGTACTCTATTCCTAACCCACGTAGTGCTTAATCGGTGGTCCCAGCAAACACGAGCAATGCTTCGAAGACATCTATGATCGAATACCAGGAGCCTCCGAATATCCTCTATCCTTAATGGCCATGTTTCACATCCATAAAGTAAGACGGATCAAACTACTGAGCAGTAAACGCATCCTTTGGTCAGTAGTCGGATTTCTCGCCTACGCCACAGATGACGCTAATTCCCAAAAGCTAATCGGGCCTTATGTATACGAGCAGAGACTTCAGCAGACACTAGACCGTCAGGACTGATGAGGCTGCCAAGAAAAGTGAAGCGGTCAACACATTCAACTGCCTCACTCCCTATCACTAACTTCGGTGTCGAATCAATCCAATCCTGAAGTAGCATTTTGCATTTGGGTGGAGAGAATCGCATCCCAAACATCCTTACATTCTTGTTTAAGGTAGTCAAAAGATTCTGCATTTTATCAGCATCTTCGCCTAAGACAACTTTATCATCTGCATATTCTAAGTCAGCTAGTTTATTTCCTGGAAGGAGGTCAACCCCGCCGAAGTCAGACGATAACAATGTTAACTCGAAAAGTATGTCAATGATAAAATTAAATAAAAGTGGGGAAAGCGGACAACCTTCACGAACATTACTTGAGGTAATCAGTTCTGATGACAATCCGCCATAAGCTCTGACTCGACATGTAGTGTTAGAGTAGAGAGCTTGTATACAATTAATGTACTTCTGTGATACGCCTTTCAATGACGGACATTGCCACATAACCTCACGATCGATAGAGTCAAATGCCGCCTTAAGGTCAAGGAATACAACAATTGTTATGCGTCTAAAAGTGTGTCTATGTTCCAGAACCTGCCAAAGTGTGAATATTTGGTCCATAAAACCACGTCCAGGTCTGAAACCACCTTGATTTTCTCGAGTTTGCTCTTCACAAGCCTTCGTTAGGTGTCGGAGTATTGTTGAAGCTAATATTTTAGACACCATATTCGTTAAGCTGATTCGTCGGTAATTGTCACAAGAGGACTTCTGTCCTTTCTTATACATTGGGACGATTAGTGTTTGAGACCAGTTAAATGGGATTGCGCCCAATTCCCAGATTCTAGACAAGAACCCGGTTAATCTAGTTGCTGAAACTGGATCACCATCCTTCAATATCTCAGGAGTAAATCCATCAGGACCTGCTGCTCTCCATTGGTTTACATTCCCTATGGCCTTATTAACCTCACTAGGACTTGGGGGACCAAAATTAATTTGCCATTCAGATTGCTTGGGGATGGTGGGCAACTGAGATGAGGCCACGGGCCAATTAAACTGTTCCCGAAAGTGTACTGCCCATCGGTTCAACCTTCTGGATTGACAGTGAATAATGGTCCTATCTTTATCTGAGATAATTTTACTCGCACTCGGATTTCTGATATCTGTTTCCTTAATAAGTGTGAACAGTTATCTACTGTTACCTATTGCGATTGCCTTTTCCATCTACTTAGCTTTCGCAACCAACCACTGCTCATGATCATTCCGTAAGCTCTTAACCAGTTTGTATTTAAGTTCCCTTCGTTCCTCATCGTATTCAGAACCGGACGGGATGTGTTGCCGAGCATCTATCAGTTCAGCAGAAGCAGCTGAAATCCACTGATTTCTCTTAACCTTTTGGTTTAGTTTACTAGTAGATATTACTGCTGTTTCGACAGCTTTTTCGATATCATTCCAAGCTGACTCGGGATGGGTATAGCTTACACAGCTGACTAATTGGTTTTCTAGTTGTTCCTAAAATGTATTCTTGACTTTTTCACCATTACGTTTAACTTTTAGCGGGATCCTTGCCTTGGATGTTTTGCGTCCAGTGAGAAGCAGACTAATACGCACTCGTACTAAAGCATCGTTTGAGTCTAAACATGTGCTTCAAAATGAGTGACTGTCTTCTGTCGAGCCTCTCCAACGGTGGCTGATAACTATGAGGTCTATTTGAGTCCAGTGTTGAGTTGATCGTGGGGGCCGCCATGTCAACTAATGTCTTTCCTCATGTTTTAAGTTAATGCTTGCGAGAAATAGACGGTTACCTGAGCATAGTTGTAACAACGGTCGCCATTATCTGTTCGTTGAGCCCTAACACCACAGGATCCACCTAAATGTCATTCGGTTTCGCTTAATCTGCCTACTTTAGCATTAAAATTACTTGCCACTATCACTACATCAGCGCGCTTAGCTTTTCGAAGGAGTTCGGAAAGCTTTCTGTAAAATTCATCTTTTACTTCATCCGAGCTGCAATCAGTGGGAGTGTAGGCAGAGATAACAAAGAGGCAACGGCGTGTGTCCCTGTCTTTCCGAGTTCTTACCGTCCCGTTTAGACGGACAGCGCATAGGCGACTGTCTATGGGAATCCAGTCAACGAGAGCCTGTTTAACTTTTGAACTTAGTGCTATACCTACACCAGCAAGGCCTCGAGTGGTAGCAGTGGGGTCTCCGGAAACACGAAGGATGAACCGGAACGGTTCTTTATTTTCGCATGGTGAGATCAAGCGAATGATTGTACTTGGATCCTATATACGCGTTTCGGAGACGCAGCAGACATCAAGGGTCATAGCTAGGGAGGCTTGTTGTCCTATTTGGGCTAAGGTTCGAACGTTAAAAGCTCCGATATGTATTTTAGTGCGAGGTTTGAGGAGACCAAGAATGTTTTGTGAACTCAAGCCATTAGAATTAGAGGCATGAGGTGATAAAGTTAGGCTAGTCGGTTTAATCGTGGAAATAAGGGAGTTATTGAGAATTGAGGGTGGGATTTGACCTCGAACAAAATGATCTCGAGTGCAGTTGGAGGTATCAGGGCGGTTCTCACTTCCTGGCTGCCCACACTATGGAAGGGTATTGCTTCTTGAGGTACCTGAAAAGGAAACTAGATTAGTATTGGTCATAATGACCTGGAAGCACGATCGCAGAGCCCAAGGGGCAACTGCTTGAGACCGATCACGCACGACCTTTCTATGGGATGTTTTCAAAGTGTTTGCTCCGTTCTTTAGAAGGTCTTACTGCCGGAAACGGAAATCCCTGGAATAAGATGAGGTGTGACATTTTTAGGGTCGACCCTTCCTAACCCGTTCCTTCCGTTAAAAAGGCAGCATCGCTGCAGATGTTGGTTATCCGAGGAAAACACCTTACTGCTGTCACACCCCGCTGCAGCAAGCAGTACGACTTCGCCCTCAGATCTTAGGTTGCTGCCTTTAGTCTTATCGCTCTCCAACAGATTTGCTTGGTATGGTGGGACCCAGAGGAACAAGCGTTTCAGCCAATATAGCTTGGTTGGGTCTTCACGATAGGCAAGCCCGACCACCACGTCAAGGTAGCAGCTACGGTCGGGATTCGCTAAAGATATGAGACTTTCTCTTCATGAAACATTCTCTGGGGAGTGGGGAGGGAAGTTATGGGTTTAAAAACCAGCAAAATTCAATAAAAGTTGAAAGCATATACGTTATTCAAATACAATTAAAGTTTTATATTGTGAACACAGTTGAATAGATAAACTATTGTATATGATGTTGGCTAGGGTTGAAGTAGGATGGAAGAAGAGTAGGAGCGGCCAAACCAAAAACTTGACATTAGTCCATGAAGTCCTTGACTATTAGTCTAAGCCATGTTTCTAGATGAAGACTACCTGGTTGGGGTCCGCGTGCCAGTCGCAATAAATGGCTGGAGACACTAGGCGATATGGCTCAGAATCGGTCACAGTGGCGCAAGTGTATTCACTCTTTAACCTCATCTAGATCTTGAATTCTATTTTTATTTTCTGCACACCTTTTGTTCTACCCTCTCCTCTTGTATTCTCTTGTCATGTCACCCTCGTAATTTCATAGTGATAATGTGGTATGGCAACTTGAACCTACGAGAGTATGTGCCTGGTTCTACGTTGCTGATGATGACTATTGTATATCATTTCCTAAGTCCTAAATATCATAAGTTTCAACCATCACAAGTACTGATTATGAGTCTCATATCATGATGAAATGGTTGTTCAGTACTCACTGATTTATCATGCTACCTTATCAACTGACATGAAAGACATCAAGTAAATGATCATTGGTTCTGATTACATAATTTTGTTGTTTGTCCAACTTCCAGATTATTCTTGATTAGGTACCACTGGAAACCAGAAAACATTAAACAAATATCTCATCTTAGTACAACGATCCTTAGCAGTGAGTACTCTCGATGTTTACAGAGTATCGGACTCAAGATGATTAGCAATCAGTACCATTCGATATGTGATATAAAGTAGCAGTCAGTCAGTTCTACTGGCGATAACTGTCTTGCAACCTCCCCCCCCCAGACACATCAGTCACTTAACCGATATCGAAAATAAGATTGATTATTAAAACGCATATAGATCCTCCCGTTGAATTGTCATGGACTGAAATTGATGAGTCATCGTTGCCATATGTGCATACATACCCGTCGCACAATTGTGGTCGTCTGAATTCAGTATCATAGTGATGAACGCGGTGGAGTTTATCACGAAACAAACTGAGTCCAAGCCTGGGTATGAACACCAACACTTGGATATAGGTACATTCAGCTGACGAGTCAAAAATAGGACGAAACGTGCGTTATAGATTCTGCTTTCGAATCACAATCCAACTCAAACAAAAAATTAATTCTTTTAAGATTTTTTAATAGAAAACTTACCCGTCTTGGAAATAATTCCAAATCTTCATTTTGTTCACCTAAATATTTTGAATAATATAAAAAGATAAGTAGGACAGAAAGGAAATGAATGTTAAGCCATTTATATTATTGTATACATTGAATAGCTTACAATGTTAGATCGCATATCTGATTTGATATTCTATAAGATTTTTCATTATGTAAAAAGTAGAAATATACATTTCGATACAATTTACATGCATATAATAAAGCATATGGGCAAGGCAATCATGCTTTAGATAGAGTTATACTCTGTTAACTAGATATAATCATGGGTTTCTTTCCAGACACCACCGTCATCATCATCAACATCAGCAGCAGTAAAAGGTACATATATAGAAACGTGTGAGAGAGAATAATTCAACAGCTTGTTCTGTTGCCGTGGTTATTTGATTAGTCACTGTGATTCGTTTGAAATTGGTAGCTTGATCTGATTCATTTAAGTTGATTTCAATATGTTTATTGATTGTACATTGACATTGTTGGCAAATCGTATGGTTTTCTCAACGTTTTCTAAATTGAGTTTATTCAAGTGTCGACACATATTGACATCGTGGCATTCGACTACTAATTGATGTTTTATCCGATGTTATATTTCAAGTAATCGAATGATATTAAGTTTGTTTTCGTTTGCTGTTTCGTTTATACGATCTAATAGAACTAAGCAAAAGTGAGTTGACTGGCATCTGTAATCTGATTGTTGTTTTCGAAAATTTCCTTTGTTTATGGTCCAGTTACGTCTAGTAGGCTAAATACTGTGACCTTCTGACTGCACTCCATCTCTGATTGTCTCAGTTTATGAAAAAGGAGATAATTCCTTTTGTGACAACTTCGTAGGTTCTGTAGTAGTGTCATTAAAAGGGGTACCCTAGAAATACATGAACCTAATCTAGGCTATCTATTGCAACACCACCAGTTGTGTTAGGTTTTATAGCAAACTATCTCTAAAAATTGCTAAACTCAAGTAGGTTCATGAAGGTTGACTCCTATTCCCCCCTTATATTTAATTCTGACAGAGATGTGCTCCTGTAATTTACATTTCCTTCATCTAACTTCTCAGGAATTAATTTCCTTCCAGAGAGCTCATTTGTTGACCTGGAATACTCAGATGACATAGTCTTATCTACTGATGACCATGACAATATGTAGACTTTTCTGAGCACCTTAAATGACACTGTAAGCATATTCTAGATGCATTTCTCTCTTTCTAAATGCAAGAGCTGATCTTCATCACCAGTTAAATTGGTCATATAGAGTGAAGCAGTTAACTGAACAAACCACTTCACTTACCTCGTAGGTCTCATCAACCCTGATGAATCGGTCGGTGTGTGACTAAACTTCAGACCGGATTCAAAAGGCTTACTTAGCTTTTGTCGACATGAGCTGTTTGTGGCGTAGGGAAGATATATGTTTCCTAACTGGAGGTCGAGTGTACTGAATAGCAGCAGTCGTCTCTATTTTAACCTGTAGATAGGAAACATCGACGATTAAAATGGCAGATATGTGTAAGCTCGGCGTTTTTCACCGTAGAAATCTTTGAAATATAGCCCGTATATTATAGGATGAATAAGTAATACTGATGTACGATACAGAGTTTAGGATAAACATATAAAATTAGTCGAAGATATGGTAAATCTTCATCGACCTAGATGATTAGGACACGTTTTGCGTATACCTGACTATGACCTGCCTCGTTGCTCGATGTGACGGGGGGTAAGGGTAAAATGGAAGAAAGGTAGGGGTAGTCAAACAAAAAAAAAAGGGAAACAGGCTTTAAAGTTTAACTGTTGATATAAAACGTGTTAGTAGATGGAGACTAATTGGTTGGGGTCAGCGTGATAGTAATGATCAGTTACCAGAGATACTGGGATAACACAGCTCATAATCGGTCATAGTGATTCATATGTATTCACTAATTACATTATTCTTCATCCGAAGTTCTACTAGTCTTTTATACACACAGTTGTTTCATTCCTTTCAGTTTAATTATATTGTATTGCTATTATTGCATATTTAAAGTTGTTGTTCCGATGTGGTACGGTAGCTTGAACCTGTGTGCAAATATTCCAGGTTGAAAACCGTTCATGACCGACTGACTTTTTCTGTAATAATGATAATCAGTCTTGTAAATTCCATATTTGATTCTGTACATTTCACTGGGTCGGACAGATATTTTGTTCATGACACGTTTGAATTTTTCTTCAGTAGTCTGAATAGAATTTGCATGCAGTTGATTTTTTTGAATTGGTAGACTAGTCTAATTAAATGACTGAAGTTGGATTGTGACTGAAGAGTGAAATCGAAGATGTCGAGTTCGTCCTATTTGAGACTTATAAACTAGGTGTATCAATCCATTTCTTTACTGATTTATTGAGTTTAGACGACCACATTTATACAACCGGTATGTATGCATAATTGTAGTGCCTTTGGATTTTTCTACCAATGTGATGTAGATGTCACCAAATTATGAAATCCAAACAGGATGAAATGCGCATCCTAGATTTTACCTGCCACCTAACACAGTTATAAGCAAAGAATCAATCATATTACAGGTCAACAAAACGAACTGTTCGTCAAGTGTGAAGTAGGTCTTATAGCTCACTTTCTTCTGCTAGTGTTTCTGCTGATGATGATGGTGTTTAGAAAAGTATCACGATTAAACTATCCAACTTAGCGAATACAACATGACCAAAATCATCCTATTGAGTTACAAGTTTTTCCTACCCACTCACTGTCATGCTTAAAAGTGTATCCAGTTCATCTATGCATAGACAAACACACAAACACTCACATACACATTCTATCTTACCGTGTAGTACACTAATATCAGATAAAGGACTAACGTCTCGACGTAAACTATCATATTCATAATGATACTGGAGGACATCATACGGATAAGATGTTGGTTGTAATGGATATTTAGATTCATGAAAAGGAGCGACAGGAGGAGAAGCAGTTGTTTCTGTCTCTATGTCCATATACGGATAAGGAAAATTCATTGGAGAAACTGTAAAATAATATATCGTTAGTTGATGAATGTATATAAACAATATTTGACTAGATATGAGTGACTAGTGGAACTTGTAATATACAAATACCACTTGTACATATAGTCTAAACGCACACCTGAATACTAAACATCATGGTTATCTATAGATGAAAGCAAAATCAATCAGTAGTCCTGCGAGTGAATATTTGATTACCCTTCCCCCCCTTCTTAAATGCATCAGCGTCTAATCTAATAGTAGGGAGTTAAACTGTTGAACGTATCGAATACTTCACTTGTCTTAGAAGTAACAACAATCTTGATGGGTTGGTCTCCGACAAAATCATGGTATCGATTCGTAAATTTGATAATTAACATTGCATGTACGAGATACCTGCCAGTCTACTACCCAAAAGAAGAGTATACTGATTAATAGTTCATTCTGTTTCATCATATAAATGTGAAACGTATCCTTTAATGGAAAATAATAATCGTAAGTTATGATTTGATTATACATTATCTCCAAAACATTGGTCGTTTCTGTTCCGACCACCAAGTAAGTAATACTGAGGTTAGTAATTGAGAACTTGGAGGGGGGGTTGTTGTGATGTGTAATATTCATTCACAACTACCATCTACCTTGAAACTTGATGTTGATTAGTATAGAAGTAAGATGGAAGTAAGTTAAATAAGGTCAACGAAATAATCTGGAATTTACATATGTAGTTGTTGGCTGTTAATTTAAACTAAGTTGGCATACACAAACTATGTGGTTAAGGCCCTGGCGATCGTCGTAATGCATTTTTGGCTATATACCTCGCCAGCATCATCGACAAACAAGGCGGTTCTGGTGCAAATGCGAAGGCGCGAATTGATAGTACTTCTACAAGTGATAAACATATGGAATTAGAACATTAAAGTCGGAATTGTTAATACAAATGGAAAGACTCTTCTATTGTATGGTGCTGAAACTTGTTCGAAGAACTACGAAAAGCATCATTCAAAAGACATAATCATTTATAAACAGCCAACTGCACATGATACTTCAGGTCCGTCAGCCAAAACCTTCTGTGGCATAGATGAAACCAACCCACTTCCACTGGAAGTGAATATCATATACATTGAGAAAGTCATCAAACTGAGTCACAAGACAAACACCAACATAAAATCCTTAAGGCTAAAGGAGAACAAAAAGACCAAAAAAACGTTTCGCCAGGAATCAAAGGCAGACATGGCAAGAATGAATATCATTTGGGAGGAAGTGGAGAGCCATTAGCAGAGTTTGTTGTAGAATGATGGTCGGCAGCCTATGCTCCACGTGCAGTAACAGGCATTGACTGATTGGTCGATTGATTTTCGGCTAATTATATGCTCTGCGTTTAAACGTTTTAATACCACATCTGCTACTCTAGTATTTATTTCTTCTGTAAAGCCAAGCGACTATACCAGATTTAATTCTATACTAAGCAAAATATTACTTATGAATATCTGGTCGACTGGTTGACGATTCCGGTCATCAACCTCTTTCATTATCATTATTTACAATGGTCCACAAATACAAATGAATTGATTATAATGTAAACTGAATATGATGGTTTGTGTAGAGTGAAGGATATGGTGATTCAATAAATTAAGCTTCTACTGTTGATGCTCAGGAGAGATATATTGAATGTCTTCTCTTACTACTTATACAGTAATAACAGTAGTAGTAAGAGTAGTAATATATATATTACCTGGAATGACTGGACCAGTAAATGCTTGACTAGATCCATCAACAACATGACCAGAACGTTGCTGATGTCCAACTATTCGTAATGGAATATCACCTGTATCTTGTAATCCCATCTCAGAATCGGAGTAGATTCGTCGACTATCTGGTTTTCTTGATAATCTTTGCTCCAGAATAGCCAATAAAGCTGAATCTTCATCTGGAGAAAAAAAATAGGTGGAATTTTTAAAATAGAGCAAGTAGAAATGAGAAAAATTATTTTTAAATAAAACCATTTCAAAAGATTGTTTAAGCTGGATTGTGACAGGCAAGTGGAATCCATTTCGTTCTATTTATCACTCGTCAGCTGGGTCTGCATGCATTACATTGTTGATATCCACATCGGGATTCGAAATCAGCCAGCTCCGTGGCAAGCGTCAACGCGTTTTTGCTACTAGGCTACACAAATGTGAGTGTCTGAACTCAGTAGCCTATTGGTGAACTCGTTGGCTTTTGGCACGAAAAAGACTGAGTTTAGTATCCCGATGTGAGCACCAAAATTGAGTCGCAGGTACATCTAGCCGCCGAGTCCCAAGTAAGACGAAACGTGTATCCTGGATACTTAAAGAATTCTTGCAATTTACCTGTATGTCCACGCAATCTGCTCAGAATTCACATACAGCAACAAAGAATGACCAGCTTCAGTCCATAACAAATAAACGAGAAGATACAAATTCATCCTAATTTCTTCTCAAAATGTGTTTTGTTTTCTGAATTTAATAGTTTTAATGTGTAACTTCCACTGTCGTCCTAGACAACAAATCATCACGTATTTTGTAAAGGTCGAACATTAAATCAGGGAAGGGTACGATGGCAGCACATTTAATCAGATGCCAAATTAACAGAATAAGATGGCTGTCACTTTTGGAGATCTCTCCATAGACTAGACCATGGACCGTCGGGTTACATGATAACAATTAATCTTCATACCACTGAAGTGACATACATTTCTGACTACATTCAGTTAGTAATAATAACCATATGGTTATTAATGACTAATTTGCATATGTAGTCCATATACTTCTAGTAAACAAATATTTACAAACAATGTGTAGTTACGATAACAGTAAAGGAACGAACTTATCAATGGGATATCAATATAGATATATAAATCATTAGATGGCAAATCAATGGAATATAGGTTAAGATATCGCTGCAAGGCCTAAAACAGACAAGTTATAGTGTCATGGGTGTTCAGTGCTTCTGAGTGTTCAAATAAGACGAAACAGACGTCAAAATACCGTTTATATTAGAGGTTAGATGACTTCAAAAAGCTAGATCATTGATAAGATTAAATCAACTGTCATACATTTAGTTGTCTTGTATTTGTTACAGAATGATATTATTTGGGCACTGCTGAGAAGAGGGGAGCACTAAATAGCTGTTTCGTCCAGGTATGGAACTCTTTAGAAGTGCGCTCTCTCAATTCCTCGAGCAAACCTAACCCATGACCTTCAGGTCTCATGGAGAATCCCTAGACGTTACACCATTGGGATAACCAGCTACCGTACAGTGTTTATATTGTCATTCTCATAAATTTGAAATATATTTGAATGAACATCCATTAGCGTTGGTAATAACTGTCTCACTTCCAAACTATTTGAAATCCACCAATCGCTACTTCTCACAAGGAATTCCGGAACATTATGAAGTTATTCACTAGTGAGCTGATTGTTATAGTTGTAATGAAATGGTTTTGTGGAGATAGAAATTAAATTTAGCTGTTTGTATTCGTCGCAAACTAATCTCATTTAGATACCAGTGAAAACCGAAAATCAGTGAGTAGTATCAACAGTTCGTATGTATGACTCCGCTTAGAATAAACAATCAAACGACTGATACTATTTGAATTGATTGTGGCTAGCAAGCAGGTTCTAGGACACGCCTATCGTCTTAAATAGGACTAGTCATCCGGATATACCTGTTTCCTAGTGTTGATGTTCACACCGAAACTCAAACTGAGTTCGTTACGTCCAAACGCTGTTGTCTTCACCACCAAGCTACCAGTTGCTAGCTACAATCCAGATTAAATAATACTTGTGAACTATAGGTATATAGAAACAATCCTCTAAGGATGCATATATGATAACACAGACTAATCAATTTCTGTCCATGACAAATCAACAGGAAGATTCAACTACATTCCATTTTTAAATCAATGAACTTACCAATATCTGAGGTATAAGCATCACCATATAGATAATTACCTCCACTTCCAAGTGGTAGTCTTGCAGTATCAGCTACAAATATAGGAAAAGAATCATATTCTAACTATTTTGAAGTAAAGATATATTGAAAAGAATTGTGTAGCTACTTCAATCAATGTTGAGGTCTTATTAGATATCAACCGAGCAGAAGTTGACTATAAGAGTTATAATGTAAGTGAATTAGTTAACTCATTCGACTACTTTAGTCAATGAAGATTAGTAATATTTCATTGTGAAGAAATGAGTCACATCCTTAATATGCGCTCAAGAGACTTTAGATATTGTTGTAATGATAAATTAACAAAAGTAGGAATTTTACCATTGGACACCAGCCGTTCCAGCGGTGCAGTTGGTTAAGCGTTTACTGTGAAACCTGAAAATACTGGATTCGATCCGCCAATGAAATCGATTGTGTACATTACTGAGGAGTTCCATAGTAGAAATAAATAACTGGTTTTCAGTAGTACCCAGCCAATATCAATCTGTAACAAATAAAAGCAACTAAGCTAGATAACTTTCTTTGGAAAACTACCTCAATTCTATTTTTAGAATCTTTAACAAATTAAACTATAACATCAATTTAATTGGAATAACGTTGTAATTCAGACTTACCTGATCCAGACCGGCCAATCGCATATAAAGGTCGGTTACGACCTCGAATACGTGCATCTTCACTCGTAGATATACGTTTAGTAGCTCGACGATAACTTTCAAGTGGTGTCAGTCCAGAAGTTCCACCACCAGCAACTGTAGAACGTCCAGATTGTTCTAATTTTGAAAGACCAGCACGTCGATTACGAATATTTTTTAATTCTTCAAATAATTTGCGTTCTTGTTCATTTAACATAAAACGTGTTCTTTGCAGGTCAAGTCGTCGTTTTTGTTCAGCTTGCCAAGATGGATCACTTAATAAATCTGTTGGTCCAACATCACCAATTAGTCCTTCAACGTTGAATAAACAAGAAAATAACACATTTCTTGTGTCAAAAACTATCTCTTTTATGAAATGCATGTAAGGCCATATTAAAAGCTTAATGGTTGGAATATGCATAACGGGCCGACATACACCTACTATGTACCTAGAATCACAGCACTAGCTGAGGTGTGAGCCCCCACAGGGTTTCTGCCGGTCCCAAGCCCGGATAAAGGAGGAGGGTTGGGCATGGGGTTAGCAACCCCATCCCGTAAAACAACTACCATGCTAAAAAACAGCTTACGAATAAAAATCTTTATAACCATTCTAACTCTGCCCTGGAAGTTGGAAGGACTAATATGACGCTTCATGGTGAAAGCCGAGCTCCTTCGGAAGCCATGAGGCCGATGCCTCCCCTTCTGACAACCGGAGCAACACTTAATATACTTGACCGACCTCAAACAGCTGTCCCCTGGACACTGCGGTCACACTCTCAGGTCATCACGGCCTCTTCTAATCCTCTTTCTCTTTCAGGTTCCTCAAGAATGACCCTTCCACGGTGTGGGCAACCGGGAAGTGATAACCGCCCTCATACCGCTAATAGCACTCGAGTTCACCTTGTCCATGATCGAACGCGTTCTCCCTCTCTGGTCTCTACTTGTAACACTTCTTCTCCTACAGTTTCTATGCGCGCCACTTTTACTGGTTACCCGAGTTCCCAAATTATCATACCAGGTCTCCTGAAGCCACGCTCTAAACTTCATGTTGGAGCTTTTAATGTGCGTACGCTGTGTCAAATCGGTCAACAGGCTGCCTTAGCTAAAACATTAGAATCTCTTGCAATTGATGTATGCTGTGTCTCCGAAACACGCATACAGGATCCCAGCATGGTCATCCGTTTGACCTCACCTAGTCAATGCAATGGAACTGCACACTTCACTCTTCGTTTATCTGGAGACCCTACAGCTAGCTCACGTGGCCTTGCTGGTGTAGGTATAGCACTAAGCTTACGTGCAGAACAGGCTCTTCTCGAGTGGATTCCTGTAGACAGTCGTCTATGTGCTGTCCGTCTAAATGGCTCAGTACGAACTCGGAAAGATAGGGACACACGCCGATGCCTTTTTGTCGTCTCTGCTTATGCCCCCACTGATTGCAGCACAGATGAAGTGAAAGACGACTTCTATATGAAGTTCTCTAGCCTCCTTCAGAAAGCTAAGCACTCAGACATAGTAATTATTGCAGGAGATTTTAATGCCCAAGTAGGTAGACTAAATCAGGCTGAAAAGCACCTAGGTGGGTTACTCGGCATCCCAGCCCAGAGAACAGACAACGGAGATCGTCTGTTGCAGTTATGTTCAGACTACCGTTTATTCTTAGCTAGCACAAACTTTAAGCATAAGGCGAGACACTGTTTAACCTGGCGACCTCCAACATCTACGCAACGATGGACACAAATTGATCACATCGGCATCAGCTACCGTTGGAGAGGTTGTATAGAGGACTGCCGCTCTTTCTGGGGCACTTGCCTAGACTCTGACCATGCCCTAGTGAGAGCACGTAAACTCTATGCGTTTTACTGGTCGCAGAAAGGTTACATCGGGCAAACCCTTTAGATATCACTTTGAAAGTGAGAAGGCGAAGATTGCATTTAGGAATGGTTTGGCTAAGCATTTAGTCGCCCATGACCAACAGGTTTCCCCCGAAGTAGCTTGGAATGATTTTAAAGCAGGTGTATACGCAGCAGCGCTATCAGTATCTAACCCCAATCCAATGGTTATGAAAGACCATTGGATCTCTAGAACTTCTAGGGAACTGATGGAGGCTCGAAAACTCATTCCAGCAGGCTCGGATTATGATGAAGAGCGACGACAACTGAAACGTAGACTGACAAACAGTCTGCGTATGGATCGTGAACAGTGGTGGGCAACAAAAGCAAAAGCGATAGAAGCATCAGCAGCGGCAGGCAATAGTAGACAGCTGTTCCGACTTATTAAGGACACCGGTATCAAAAAATCGGCAGCTAGTGAAATCATCTCTGAAAAAGATGGGTCGTTGATCTACTCTCAATCTAGAAGATTAGAACGATGGGCAGAACACTTCCAGGAACAGTTTAACTGGCCCCCAGCCACGCTTACCTTACCCACAATCTCCAAGCTACCTGAATGGAAAACTGACACAGGTCCCCCAACTCTCAGTGAAGTTGAAAACGTCATAAGTAAATTGAAACATGGGAAAGCAGCAGGGCCTGATATGTTGTCTACCGATATCTTCAAGGATGGTGGTATAGTTTTAACGTGCAGGTTGACTGATATATTAGCCAAAGTCTGGTAACTAAACTCCATCCCATCTGACTGGTCTCGATCGCTGATTGTTCCAGTCTACAAAAAGGGACAGAAATCCTCTTGTGATAACAACAGAGGAATCAGTTTGACTAATATAGTATCTAAGAAATTAGCCACTATAATCATCCGACGTTTAACCAACACTAGGGAACAACAGACTCGGGAAAACCAGGCTGGTTTCAGACCTGGCCGGGGCTGCATTGATCACATATTCACCCTGCGCCAGGTCCTCGAACTCAGACATATGTACCAACGCCCAACTATAGTTGTATTTCTTGACTTAAAAGCAGCGTTCGACTCTGTTGACCGTGAAGTCTTGTGGCAATGTTTGTCATTAAAAGGCGTACCTCAAAAGTACATTAACCTTATAAAAGCTCTCTACTCGGTCACCACTGGTCGAGTCAGAGCATATGGCGAATTGTCACGAGAAACTTCATCCTCAAGTGGAGTCCGTCAGGGTTGCTCCTTATCCCCATTTTTATTTAATTTCATCATAGACGTACTGTTAGAAATCTCTCTCACTTCTTTTAAGTCCTCTGGGATTAGTCTCCTTCCAGGAGGCTCTCTCGTCGACTTAGAATATGCAGATGATATAGTCATATTTGGTGAAGATGCACACAGCATTCAAGGTCTCTTGAACACGTTGAGTAACAATGCAGGCATATTTGGGATGCGCTTCTCTCCTCCCAAATGCAAAATGTTACTCCAGGACTGATCTGCTTCTTCCCCCAAATTATTTATAGGGAGTGAAGTAATTGAATGCGTTGATCGCTTCACTTATCTCGGAAGTCTCATTACCCCTGGTGGGTCGGTGTCTGATGAAATCTCAGCGCGGATCCAGAAAGCCCGATTGGCATTTGACAATCTACGGCACTTGTGGCGCAGACGAGATATCCGTGTCTCAACGAAAGGCCGGGTGTACTGCGCAGCAATCCGCGCCATCTTAACATATGGCTGCGAGACGTGGGCCATGAAAACTCAAGATATGCGTCGTCTCCAGATATTTGACCATAGGAATCTTCGGAACATCGCTCGTATACCATGGAATAACCGGATTAGTAATAGTGAGGTTAGACGAAAGGTTCTTGGGAAACACGGTAAATCAGTAGAAGAGGTCATTTACCTTCATCGACTGAGATGGCTAGGACATGTATTGCGCATGCCCGACCACCGTCTACCCCGTCGAGCCATGTTAGCTAGGGCTAAAGTAGGATGGAAGAAGGTTAGGGGCGGCCAAACCAAAACATGGCATCAGTCCATGAAGTCCTTGACTAATGATCTAAGCCATGTAGATAGATGCAGACTACCTGGTTGGGGTCCGCGTGATGATCGCAACAAATGGCTGGAGATACTAGGTGATATGGCTCAGAACCGGTCACAGTGGCGTAAGTGTATTCACTCTTTAACCTCATCTAGATCTTAAATTCTATTGTTATTTTCTAGACATCTTTACTTTACTCTTCCCTCTTGTATTCTGTCTATATGTTACCTCAATAATCTCGTAGTGCTAGTGTGGTATGGCAACTTGAACCTACAGGCGTTTGTGCCCGGTTCTACGTTGCTGCTGCTGCTGCTGATGATGATGATGATGATGATGATGATAAAAAAGAAAAGAACTCGTAGCGGCTGAAGTTAAACGTACTATCAGTTTGTAAAGTTGTTGATTGTTAATGTGAAGAGAATAGATAGATGCTGACTCCCAGGTCAGGGTGGCTTCACAATCATCATGATAAGTGATTAAAGACTTTAGGTAGCATGATTCAGAATCTATGAGAACGTTACAGAGTATTCATTATCCTCTAGATTGTAAGGTCAGTTATTCTTTCCTGTATATCATTTCAAACGTTCTTGTTGAATTACACTTGGGTACTTAGCATGCTGTTCATAGCTAATCGACTAAAAGCTTAATATGACTCAAACTGCTAAGGCAATTGAGTAAAACAATAGACTGTGTGAAAATTGACTTAATTGACTCATTGTTTTTAAGGTAGCTTCGAAACATACTTGTAATGGTTGACAGTTTTCAGTGATCTACATTCGAGTCTAAAAATGTGATCAGTCTTTGTCGTCATGTATACAGCATCAGTGGATTGCCTAGACATGGCATTAATTTGGTAGGTAACTGGTATTTGAAGTTAGGATGTAGGTTGTATCTAATTCGAGAGTTTTCAAATGAATTCACTTGCCGTAATGAAACTCAAACCGAGTACTTTTCAACTTTAACAAGTTACCTATTGATTTATTGTCGAAATAGTCAACAGTATGTTTAACAAGCACTATGGTCTCGGAAAGTATGCGTCGTTTCCCGTCTTTGATATTAAACAAAGCAGCTAGTCAGTCTATGTACAATATACCATAACATTTTAATTAAAATGTATTTGGATCTTCCTGTTGATCTGTCATGGACTGAAATTAATCAGTCTCGATTGCCTAATGGTGAAGGCAATGGCGTTTAGCACTAATCGAACTTAGTTCGAGTGTCGGTGTAAACTTCAACTCCAGGATGTAGGTAAATCATGCTGACACGTCCTAAATAGAACGAGACGTACGTCCTAGATTCCGATTGCTGGGCATAATGCAACACAAACAAATTTCAAACTAGTTCATAGAATTGCTTAGTAATAATCGAATACCTAATAGTATAAGACAGTTCATCTGTCATTGATTTCAACTCTGTACTAAACTGAATCCATGATTTCACAGAGGATAGCAACTAATGCTTCTATGAACAAATAACATCCAATCGAATGTAAAGATCTGTACTGGAAATTCTAGTTAAATATGCTATAAATTGTTAGATTTCTATGAAAACTCTTTATCTGAAGCATATTAAAATGTTGATTTCTGGAGAAAGTTTCGAACTGGGACAAAAGTAATCAAAAAAGATCAAGTACCCGAAATAATATTGAAGCCACCAGTCATAGAAACTATCATATCAAGTCATTTTCTTGACAGCATTTCACGAAGTTCATACTTTGTGATATTACCACCCAAACTCTCCACAATATAACAGTAAGAGTTCATCGACTAATTCAATCGTTTTATTTGATTATACTTTCTGATCCTTCAATGCGTGACTGTGTTTTCGACTTCAGAGCATCACGGGGTAAATAACAATGAGATTAAATGTCGTAAATTAAAAATGGTAGTAAATCAGTTAATAGCGTCATGAATTTTAGTATATTGAGGTAATTGTTATTGATGTTACAAATGCTCAACCACTACCTACCTGTACAAGCCGTGATGACTGATATTTGGGTAAAATGGAACACAGTTAGTGAAGGCCAGTCCATGAAGCTAATGATTGCTGGTTTGAGCCATCTTGGTAGACGCTGACTACCTTGTTGGAGTTTACGTAAATGCTGTAATTAGTGGTAAAAAACTATGGTTGACATGGTCCGGAATCGGTCACAGTGACTTAGATGCATTCACTCTCTGTCGCCCTTTAAATCGTTAGTTTGGAATTACTTCGTACCTTCCATTCTACGAACTAACTATTTCTCCATTAACTATATTTTGTATATCTACCTTGTTTATTATTATCATTGAATTAACTGCTACTTTAACTGATTTAGGGCTAATACACAATTTTTGTTACTGAAGTTTAGCAACTTGGAGAGTTGATCACATGCGCCAGTTTCTATGTTGTTACTACACATGCATACACAATGAGTTCCAATGAAAAACAACATCATCTCATTTTGGACTAAGCAGTAGTTGGATATGCACAACACATCTAGGTATTTCCTATAACCTAATTTAAGTATACAACAAATTTGTCAAGACTACACTACATTCATCCCATAGATGACTTACCAACATTTGATGGACCACCTAATCTAGCTTGAGATGAAAGATATGATGATTCTATAGCAGATGGAAGTCGAAAATTCTGTAATAAATTTTGTTGTTGTGCTTGTTGTTGTTGTTGTTGAGTATATATCGATGGTTTTAAGCTTGGAAGTAATTGATTGGAACTTGGCATTAAATTAGGATTATGGAATATTGAATATGGCGCATTAGGTAGCGATGGAGCAGTTAATAAATCACCAGCGTTATATGTAATAGATGATGGTAGCAGGGCTCGTGCAAGATTTGTAAATGCAGACGATGTGGATAGACCAGAAAGATTCAATGCTGGTAACGGCTGAATAGTGCTACCGGCCTGTAAAACAGATATAAATCTTTAATTAGAATATATTTGGATATACCGCTGATTTGTCATGGACTGAAATTGATCAGTCTTTGTTGTTATATGTGTATCCAGAGCGAATTGTCTTGATACACTGATAGTTCACAATTATTGTTTGAGTCGGATCGTGACTGGCAAGCGGAATCCAGAACGCGCGAAACAAACTGAGTTTGAGTCCCGAGGTGAACATTACCATTATGGCGCAGGTATATCCAGCAGACGAGTCTAAGGTAGGACGAAACGCTCATCCTAGTTTATGCTTGATAGTCACATTCCAACTTAGACAGAAATTCAGTAATCTATAGGTTACACACACACACAACTAAACAGTAAGTAAAACATCACAAAGTAATAGGGAGACATTTCCTTGTCATGAACATAATTTAAGCTTTTATATCACCGATTAATGAAATTATAAAATCCAATTGGGTTTATTATAGGAGGATGTTTGACGATAATGAGATACGTTAAGGTGGATTGATTCCAATCCCTATGGAATAATCCAAAATGCTCATTTCTATTTGAAGTAACCATTGTTTATGTTCTTGTCCAGAATGACAACACAATCTTCATTTTTTAACTGAGTGGTGTAGAGATTTGTTAAGTATTCATTTGATAGAATAAGTTGGTCTGAATTAGACAATCACTGATCACCAGAAAGCACTAGACAGCTGTATCGTCCTAATTTGGGATTCTTCAGCAGACGTGAACAGTGGGGTTTATCCGTGTCGGGTGTGAGGGTTTTCATTAGGGTCTAATCAACACCAAACTGTGATAATCACAAACAACTAAACTTAAATTCTATTGTTACAAAACATATCAATTTAATAAACTATCACTTAGTAATTAATTTCATAATATAAATAGTATTGCTGATTAACTAAACAATAATTAATTACTCACTTGTGGATATATACATATACCAGGTACCATTGACGGTTGTGATTGAGGAATGTGTAATTGAGGCGGTTGTTGCAGCTGTTGTTGTTGTTGCTGCTGCTGCTGCAGTTGTTGTTGTTGTAGAATCACACGTTGTAAACTTGCTACCAATGAATTAGGAATGTTAGCTTGTGGACGTTGAACAGTTGCATAAAGACCACTGTCTACTGGTAGACCTTAAATTCAAAAGATAAATACCAAAAATAGTACAAAATGTAAAACATTTTTATTTGTGTCGAGTTATCCAAGATGATTGATTTAATTGTGAAGTTTTTGTTATTGCTTTTCGGGTAAACATCATCAGCATTCCCTTTAAGTAGAAGAAACCATCTTGATCATTTCACAAGTATTATTCAGTTCTGATGATCTGGTTTCCAACGGAATTTATTGTCTTTATGTGTTTCTGTTGACCATTAGCTTGAGTGATCTACTTCTTATGAACTGGGTGTTTATCTATATGTATAGTGATTGTCGTTAAAAATAATCATTTACATACAAATTCATTAGTACAGGCTAATATCCAGCTTGATGGTAGCATCAGCAAACGATTCAATTATATTCAAAGTAAACACTGATGATGTTATATGGAATGATAATGAAAACCATGTGAGGTAGGCCAACAAGCTTAGTGAACTCAAGACATGCAAAATATATCCATCTAAGTTACGAATTTTCCCCATCCTCTCAAGTATGTGTTGTTTTAAGTGGTATAAGGCTTAATCGACAAGAATTTTTAGATATATGTTGGTTATCATTATTATTAAGTTAAAGGAGCTAGTCTATTTCCCTTAATATGACAGATAATCTCTTGCTGATGACTGTTAATTAGAATGTGACCGAAATTGAAGGTTCTTTATTGTCACCCCTTCCTCCCACACTTTTACCAACTACTAAACGGACAGATTAAACAAATCAAGCTACTTAGACTAATAGATTTGGTCTGTTCACAACGTTTTAAAAATATCCAGTATATACGGTGGTTCTTTCATATATTTAGCGTGTAAGAGCTGCATATTACCCATAAGATTGTATGTTTGTTATTAGTAATGGTTTACAACATCCTTCCGTTGATGTCTCAACCAGTCAATATGCAGCCTATGCAGATTAGAGATTGTTACAAGTCATAGTATATTTATTATGTAGTGAGCATTGAGTTTCTGGATAGATATTTCATGCTATTTACAACTCGACAACTGGATATACTTGGATATTTTCACTTAGATTCTAATACAGAATGTAGTAATGCTCCATATGCCTAAATTATTATCTAAGAAGCTATTGGGTTCTAGTAGTTACTAATATATTCAACAATTAAGAAGTTGATTGTAGCATCTGTATATATCAAATACACACTTACTAATTAAGATGGATCATCTTCAATCTTTTGAATCTTTACAGAACTTCACATATAAGAATATGATGTACTGATGACAAATACATCAACCTAAGCAGATTCATACTTATCTCAACAATTGTGTTGTCTGCATTACTGACTGATACTTTCATTACTGTAAATAATAACTTACTAGCAAATATAGCTACGGCATCTGAAGCTCTTCAGCTACATTTCATGCAAAATTTTAAAATCATTACCACTTAACACTGTTGTAAGTAAGACAGAAATGACGGCGCAGTAAACTCACTCATACCGTATGCCCACTAGTAATTAATTTAAATAGCTGGAGAACTTCAAGTTCAACTATGCTGAATATGAAACAGTTATCCATCAACAACGTTGATTTATGATTGTGTAATAATATGAATGATAAATTAGTGGTTTGATGGTTGGGTGTTTAATCACTGAGAGCGTTATGGATGCACATTGTCATTGAGATGTCACATTCTACGTTGGCTTTTTAGCTATAGTCAATTTATGATGTTAACAACTAAATTCAACAGTCTCAACAAACATCCCTTTACTAACAAACAGTAAAGTATCAAATAGATGACTGTAAAACAATCCTACAATGTTTATTACCTGTTGCATAATCCAAAGTTTGTTGTTGTTGTGGATGAGGTTGTTGACGTTGTTGTTGCTGTAAAAGTTGTTGATGTTGTTGAAGTAGTTGTTGATATAAACTTTGCAATTGTGCTAAATTGGATCGATTCATTGCGATTTGTCCACCTGGTTGATTTGAAGTGATCTGTTGTTGGGATTGATATTGTTGTGCCTCACTTAGTATATTCGTATAATCTGGTTGCACAGAACTTTTATGTTGTAATAAATTATTACTTTGTGGTACTTTAACACGTGGACTAAGTAGAGCTTGTTGATATAGAGGTATTTGTTTTGTAGCATTTAAAGCATCCTGTTTATTAATCCATTGAGTTGAATTTTGTGGACTACGACCTCGTATTACCGGATGACAAAGTGGATCTGATGTTTGTCTTGTTAAATTCAATCGATTAGGTTTTGATGAATCTATTGCATAATACAAATTAAAAGCATCAGAAAACTTGGGTAAGTATTGAATTTGTCGTGTTCTAACATAGACCTTAGTTTTTATCAAGACAAATCTAATGTAATAACAGATCAGAATGTATTTGAATCTTTCCATTGATTTGTCATGGACTTGAATTAACCAGTCTCTGTTGTCATATGTCGCTGGAGATGGATTGGATACACACTGAGGAAACCATCAAACTGTATCACAAGATAAGCACTAACTTGGAATCCTAAAGGCCAAAGAAACAGAGGAAGACTCAAGAACACATTGAGTCGGGAATTGGAAACAGACATGAAGAGAATGAACAGCACTTGGGAAGAGCTAGAAAAGAATGCGCAGGACAGAGTTGGTTGGAGAATGCTGGTAGGCGGTCTATGTTCCATTTGGGGTAACAGGCATTGATGATGATCATGATGATGTTGCCATATGTGCATCCAGAGCTGCTGGTGTTTGGCACGAAACGAACTGAGTTCGAGTTTCGGTGTGAAAAATAACACTAAGAGACAGGTACATCATCTGATGAGCTGCAAACGGGGCGAAACGAGAGTCCTAAATTCCGGTTGCAAGCTACAATTCAACCCAGACTAACCCAATAAGTTTCATTATACACAGTATAGAACTCTTTGAATATTTTCAATAGTAATAAAACGTGAACATGTCGATGGAACCCTCAGTGGCGTTTAGCATGAATCAGTTATGTTCGGGTCTTGATGTGAACATCAACACTAAGCTGTAGATAAATCTGGTTGATGTTGATGTTCACACAGGGATTTGAATTTAGTTTAATTTGTGTCTAACACAGTCCACTCAGAATGCACATATGGCAACAGAGACTGATTAATTTCAGTCCATAAAAAATCAACAGGAAGATGGAAAATACATTCTAATCAGGAATATAAGTATATCAGTGGTCCCATGGGTAGATATGGCAAAATCAATCAATAAGGGGAAAAGTTATTTAACACAAAAGAAGGTTTCATGTTATTATTCCCCACTTAAAATTAAGTTGAATGAAGAAGGAACACCTCTTCATGTAACAGAATATGATGAGTTCATCAGTTTGCGCTAACAACTAATGTATTAAGTTAAAACAATTTATGTTAGTCACCAAGCAAACAAATCAAGTAGACAGTTGTCATATCAGGTGGATTCTTTTAAAGTTAAAATAGAAGTGGATTAGTCAAACATCATCATCACAATGGAACAATCAAGAGTAAATTTAAATATTACTTATTCATAGTTTGAAGTACACAAAATGTTCTGAAAAGAAAACACAATTTAAAACACCATAGATACAGAAATGAAAACGATAACAGACACTACATTAGTTATGAAGAAATTCAATAGGTGATTCAGACAAGAAGAGAACAGTAAATAAACAGTAAATAAGCTTATCACGAAAGTAGAAGATTAGAACGATGGGCGGAACACTTTCAGGAACAGTTTAACTAGCCCCCAGCCACTCTTAGCTTACCCACTATCCCCAAGTTACTCGAATGAAAAACCGACACAGGTCCCCCTCCCCAACTCTCAGTGAGGTTGAAAACGCTATAAGTAAATTGAAATGAGGGAAAGCAGCAGGACCTGATATGTTGTCTACCGATATCTTTATGAATGGTGGTTCAGTCTTAGGTGGCAGGTTAACTGATATATTAGCCAAAGTTTAAGAACTGAGCATCATCCCACCTGACTGGTTTCGTTCCATAATCGTTTCATTTTACAAATAGGGGTAGAAATCCACCAATGGTAACCACAGAGGAATCAATATGACTAATATAGTAACTAAAATATTATTCTCTATAATCATTCGACGTTTATCCAACACTAGAGAACAGCAGACTTGGTAAAACTAGGCTGGTTTCAGACCTGGACGTGGTTGCATTAATCAAATATTTACCCTGTGCCAGATTCTAGAACATAGACATATGTACCAACGACCAACAATAGTCGTATTTCTTGACATGAAAGCAGCCTCCGACTCCGTAGACCATGAAGTCTTGTGGCAGTGTTTGTCATCAACAGGCACACCTCAAAAGCACATAAACCTTATAAATTCTCTCTACTCGGTCACCACCGGTTGAGTCATGGCATATGGCGAATTGTCACGAGAAATTTCATCCTCAAGTGGGGTTCGTCAAGGTTGCCCCTTATCCTCCTTTTTATTTAATTTCGTCATATATGTACTCTTATAAATCTCACTCTCTTCTTTTAACTCTTCAGGAATTACCCTCCTTTTCAGGAGGCTCTCTCGTCGACTTAGAATACGCAGACAATATAGTCCTATTTGGTGAAGACGCTGACAACACATAGAATCTCTTGAGCACCTTGAGTAACAATGCAAGCGTATTCGGATCGAGGTTCTTCCATTCTAAATGCAAAATGTTGTTCCAGGATTGGCCTACTTTTTCACCAAGATTAGTGGTAGGGAGTGAAGGAATTGAATGCATTGACCGCCTCATTTATCTCAGAAGTCTTATCACCCTTGGTGGGTCGATGTCTGATGAAATCTCGGCACGGATTCAGAAAAACCGATTCTCATTTGCCAATTTACGCCACTTGTGACAAAAGGCTAGATATGTCTCTTAATAAAAGGCCGGGTGTACTGAGCAGCAGTCCGCGCAGTTTTAACATATGGCTGCGAAACGTGGGACATGAAAACCCAAGATATGCGTCAACTTCAGGTATTTAACCATAGGAATCTTTGTAGCATCTCCCGTATATCATGGATCAATCAAATAAGTAATATGGAGGTTAGACAACAGGTTCTTGGTAAATCAGTCAAAGAGGTCATTAACCTTCATCGATTGAGATGGTTAGGATATGCGTTTTCAAATGCCCGACCACCGCCTGTCTCGTCTTGCGATGTTGGCTAGGGTTGAAGTAGGATGGAAGAAGGGTAGGGGTGGCCAGACCAAAACATGTCGTCGGTCCATGAAGTTGTTGATTGTTGGTCTAAGCCATGTTGGTAGATGCAGATTACCTGGTTGGGGTCCGCGTGATAATCGCAATGAATGGCTGGAGACACTTGACGACATGGCTCAGAATCCGTCACAGTGGCGTAAGTGTATTCACTTTTTACCATCATCTAGATTTTAAATTCTATTATTCTTTTCTGCACACCTTTATTTTACTCTCTCCTATTGTATTCCGCTATTGTTTTACCTCCTTAATCTCGTAGTGCCAATGTGGTATAGCAACTTGAACCTGTGGGCGTATGTGCCCGGTTCTACGTTGCTGGTGAGTGAAATGAATGAGTCCCGGTAGTGATATTCTTACTATGAAATCACCATGGTGGAAGATTAATAAATAATTGTCTAGTTTAATTGAAATTACTTCTACAAGTCATAATAAATTGACCGGCCTATGTTCATCGAGTATCTCAATAGTCATTGACATCATATCCACTAACAAGTGAATGTCTAGTGTTTACACTACTTAAAACCTATTGACCTTTAAAACTCAAATTGTTAGTGTTATATTGGTCGATTCAAGAGGAGTAATTAACTATCTGAAGTGTTTTTCTGAAAATTACTTCATTTATTCTGAGCATATGTTGTCATTTTCTTATCAACCTAATCTCTTATTAAACCCATGAACTATTATCACATCATTTATCATTTAGGTACTGTAATCAATTAATTATGTACTTGTAGCCTCAGTTACTAGCCCTTATTGTGACTGTTCTGAATAGATTTTATTCTCCTTATCGGTGTGATGTGTGCTCAAATTTTGTATGTATAGAAATAAATGAGTGAAATAGAATCTAACTGTCTGGTAGTTGATTTAATTGTCGTTTGTCCTGCATCCCGATTATGGGGATTAGTAGTCACAGGGAAAATATGTGTGTGCATTCATTAGTACTATCGAGATTACTGTTTTGCACACACTATGACTGGGCAACTTTATCAAAATAAAACAATTGGAATTGCAGCTAATGATGTAAGTATTCATTTACCATTTTCACAATGGTATAATCCGTTTAAGTTGGATAATGACTGATGGGAGGAATCTAAGAGGCGTGTTTCATCCTATTTGGGACTTGTTGGCCAGATGTACCTGCATGTGAATGTTAATAATCACACTTAAACATTACCTGTGATTAATAAGTATATCAAAGCAATCCGTTCAGGATGCATATGTAGCAACAGAAGCTGGCCAGTTTCAGTTCAGTACAAATCAACGGGAAGATACAAACTCATTCTAATTAATGTACTTTTAATTAATTTTGTTGATATCAGTTTTTATTTTCAACAATATTTAATTTTCACTTGATTAATCAATCAATTATTCAATGGCTGTTACCCCATGTGGATCATGGGCCACCAGCCACTATTCTACAACCACCGTTAAAAACGGCTCTCCTCTCCACTTCTTCCCAAATGCTATTCATTCTTACCATGTCTGCCTTTAATTCTTGGAGAAATGCCTTCTTTGGTCTTTCTCTTTTACTTTCGCCTTGATGGATCCAAGTCGATGCATGTCTTGTGACTCATCCTGATCATTTCCCCAATGTGTGTTTTATCCATCTTTAACATATTTTCATAATTTCATCCCCAGCTGGACTTTGGTTGGTTTATTCTCTTACACAGAAAGTTGTTGATGATGATATCTGCACAACAGTAACGGGGTATCTTGCACAAACTAACGTACAAACAAACCCATATCTTTTGAATGATGCTCTTCGTAGTTCCCCAAGATTTTTTTGGATACATAATTGTGGCTTCATATTTATATATCCAAAAAGAAATTGTTCACTCTCTACTTATACATTGATCTTTATTTTAACATAAAAATACATCGAAAATAGATCCTCCGAAGACTATTATTACTACTAATGCCCTGTTTATCGACTTTACACCCTGGACTGTCACATTTTCACTTTTGAATCCATTTCTACTGTAGCACTCCTGACAAGTATGAACTCCACCAGTCACAACTCACTAGTGACTAACTTCAGGATGTTCCTGAAGCTCTAGTGAGAATTCATTAAAGTGGGATTTCTACTACTGGATGTCAGTTCAGTGGTGCAGGGGGGTTATGTGTTCGCCAAGCTAAAGTCCCTGGCGCGAAATCTGGGGTGCGCACTGCTGAGAATTCTAAACTGTCTAGCAGTGCTCCTTGGTTTTAATAGTACCCTGCCAACATTAATCGGTGATGTATTCAGTCAATTAAGAATATCAATCATCACAAAAATAACCATCTCAATTATATTACTTTATTTGTTCTACTGAATGTTCAATCTGATTTCCTTTTCTTTGTTGTCATGTGCTCATATGTTACTGAGTATTTATTTGTTTCAAGAAAAGGAGAGAGAGGGGTTGAAACACACACACATACACAGTGGAAAACATTAGACATACTTTTGCATATACAGACACACTCACATACACACACGCCAACACACGCAGAGATATATAAACGAGGATTTTTAATAATAAAAGTTGAATAAGTAAAATGAAATAAAAAATGAAGTCAGAATATGAAAAATAAAAAAAAGAAATTTAAGAGAGGAAAAATATAAATAAAGTGTCGTTTAATTCAATTTTGATATCACGAATTGATCTGAATCAGACAACCATTGATCACCTGGAAGCACTGGACAGCTCTTTCGTCCTAGTATGGGACTCCTCAGCAGTTCGCATCCACGACCCCGTCGGGGATCGAACCCAGGACCTTCTGGCTCCGCGGCGAACGCTTTACCATTGGACCACTGAGTCGGCTCCCAACGGTTGATATTTCCAATTCAGCCAATTCGTGATTTAGAGATATGGAAGGGGGGGGAAGTTGATAGAGGAGAATAGTAGCTGATATTATCAATATATGTGCACTGTTTTAACTTTTATTATAACTTTTAGTTGATTGAAAACGTCAAAGATTACCTATGGTTGCGTGCCATTGAAAACTCGGGAGTATTGAACAGTTGTTTCGTCCCGATGCGGGACTCATCAGCAGTATGCGCTATAGATTCTGCCCCAGAGGTTTGAGGTTGACTAAGGCTTAACCGTCGCCGCACCACTATGTCGAATATCCTACACTGGACGAAGGTACATCCAACTGATGGATACAAAATAGGACGAAATACGCCTCTTGGATTCCGCTTACTAGTCCCAATCCAACTCAAATAATATTTGTCAACCTAATAGTTTTAATAGTTTTGCATTTACTATGAAGCTAAACCACTAGTAAGGAACGGGTGAGTTATGTCTATTCATTATCATTAAAACACTTAACTGTAAAAACCATTTAATACTACTTACGAACATTCTCTGTTATAATTTTTAACATTCAGTAACCATTTGGCAAGTTATTTAATACTTAAAAGATATTGAGATGGTATATGAAGCCCAAACTTGTTTGGAGTAATAAAGTTATCACTTATGATAATGAGTTATGGAAGTGAAAATTCTACCATTGGATGTCGGCTAGCCCAGTGGGTTAAACCTTCACTAACTTGAAGTCTGGAGGAGGGGGGCTGGAATCTAGGGTGTGCACTGTTGAGAAGTCCCATACTGCCACGAAACAGCTGTCTAATGCCACCTAGTCTTCAGTGGTAACCAACCAGCATCAATCTATGACTTATTCAACCAACTTAAAAGATATCCATAACATATAGTTACTCCATATTCAGCTGCCTCTCCCCTCCTTTCCCTATTTCTATGTGTTTTCCTATTCATTTACTTGCATGAATTAACATATGATTTATTTCAATAATTTAGAATACCCTCACAGTATTACTATTATTATTATTATTATTATTATTATTATTATTATTATGTGTACAAACATTTTGCATTGACAGTTTAGCCAAATGCATTGAACATAAGAAGGGGAAATTAAGGGGAAAAAGAAAGAGAAGGAGGAAAGGTAAAGAAAAACAGATTATTTACAGAATGGGTGTTAAGAATAGAAAAAAATTTATCAATAATGACCTTATCAGGTCAATCAAAGAATAAAATAACTACTTTCCTTTATTTATAACAAAATATGAAGTGATAATGAAGTGAACAGGAGGTAATTTGGTAGGTAGGTAGGTAAGTAGCTATGTAGGAGGGGGGAATGGTGATGGGTAATAGTGATGGTGGAAGGTGTTCTAAGAAATGTAAAGAAGCGGAAAAGATGAAAGTGAAATTGATTTGTATTATGGAAATTATTTCCTGTTTCATTAGGTTGTTTATTTGTTTGTTATTCATCATGTATCCTTAAAGATGAGTTAGTGAAACAAAAGATAATGATGAAGGCAATTCTATGTCATTCAAAGAAAGTAGATGAATTCATTGTGTTGTTGATATTTTTATTGTTTACACAATTGACTGATTTCAATTAAGGACATCTGATAACTGTATCATGACTTGTACGGCACTACTTTCACTAGAAGTGATCATCTATGAATCTATCAAGGGATCAGGTATTGTGATGAGAAGGGATAAACTTTAGAATAATGTCAGTATTTGGTGGGTACACATTTTGAATTTCACTTAATTAACATCCAAAACTACCAGTGGATAAATGACCCACACCACATATGGTTGCATTTCATAGGTCATAACTTCTTACTTGAACATGGAAAATTTTATAGTTTACATCATGGATTGATTATGTTTAGACCAGAATTTCAGTGGACAGCTTTTAACTATGATAACTAAAGACGATTGATTATCTTCAAGAACTGTGTTTCGGTAGACTATTTGATTATTTTTGGTTAGATACAAAGTGAACATTTCACTCATATTGTTATGCAGTTCCTCTTGCCTTATCCTCCATTTTAACACATTAACTGTTACTGTGTCATCTCTAATTTATGAACTACGGTTAATTGATTGTGTACACGTTGCTCCAGTTCATAGTCACATTTACCGTTATCTTGTATTAACATTAGTTTTCTAATTGGTTGACTGAGTGGTCAGATTTTATGTATATGTAAAGGATTGTATGAAATATAACTTGATTCAGTCCTGTAGGTTCATCATTCTTGTGTTCTCTTATTTCCGGCTTGGGATTAGGTAGGTATGGGCAAACGTGCAATGACCAGATAGAAATTCTGATTGGCAAACTTTCCCTTTGTTTGTGAAAAAGACGTCATCATACAGACGGAGAGAAACGTCATCTGACACACTATTGTGTTATTACTCAAAACTACTAAAAGTATTTTAAGTAAATCGGCCTATATCATCAACGTATCCCATACGGATAAGCATTCTTCTATGATGATAGATCTTTCAAAATTAAAATGAAGGAAATGTAATTTTTAGAAATCTGACGGCTATTCGTCATTAGCTTCGATTCACCTGACTATGTCCCTTCAAATTAATTCTTCTTCCCTTAGCTTAATGCCACACAATACTGTGAAACTTTCCTATTGACAGAATCAACCACCACCTTATGCTCAACTACAGTTTATATTATGGATTAAATATAGCTATGCAACCAATAAAATTAAAAAAGCATAGGACGGTGGTTTTTTCATAGTATGATAATCGTCAAAGTAATACACATCCATAACCATACCATGATCGCCACACATTAGCAATTGAGTTAAGCTAAAAATTCAAACCACCATATGTCAGCTTAGTTTCCTGAAGGCTAGGCGCTTAGCATAAAGCTTGAATGTCTTCAGCTTAGTCATTAGAAACGTTATGGACATACAGTACTCAGACAGTACCCATACTAGTATGGGACAGGTGTCTAGTGCTTCCTAATCCTTAGTGAATACTTAACCATCGTCAGTTCATGATGCTAGTAACAATATTCAAGTTACTTATCATATGAGCACAGTAGGAAAAACAAGAAAGAAGTAGGAGTAATATAGGTAAGTACGCTTATTGCGACCAGTTGTGAAAGATGTCAGTTAACATCCCCAACCAATGATCGCGATTATAACCTCGACTTTAATTAGCTAGTCAAGACCAAACAGTATTAATTGAATCAGACATTCGTGACTTCGTGGACTGATGTAACATTTTGGATCAGCCGTCGCTTCCTCTCCCCACCCGTATCATCATTTCATTCTTATCTTACTCCAACTAAAAACACACGATGAATGCAACTGACGATCTTTAAATAAACTACTAACATCACTTGGTAAATGATGAGTACTTCTGTATAACATTTAAGAAATATCATTAGTGTCATATAATTCGAAACTCACATTTGATACTAGGAAATTGAACCAATACAATTTATTCGCCAAATACAGATGATGCAGAAAGGTGATTTTAGGGTATTCAATACAAAACCGTAAACTTAGGTTTCGTGTTGTTTGGCACTCGTCAGTGACACATACTTTATATCGCAAGAGAATTGAAGCTCCCTCTCCTTGGTGAAAATGATATCAAGTCCTCTAGTTTCACAATCTGCAATTGTCACTGGACTATTCGCGGGGTACGAATGATGCCCTGCAATATTTAGATGTATACACTGATTGGTCACTCAGTACCAAACAAGCCATCATCAAATTATATTGGTTTAATTTCAATGTAGTCACTAGTTTAAGTGATTCAAAATCGCTACTAACATGTATAAATGGAACGTGGTGAGTACAAGCTAATTTTTATCAACTGTAAGTTTGCTAGACAATTACGGTATTTAAGAAATAGTGATAAAAATGAACCAGACTACATAAGAAGTACAAATTATTCATTAGTAGTAGAATGATGGACGAATTAGTAACAATAAGAATGAAAACAGATAGAACTATACGTTGCAGCATAGGAAATAGGTCAAAACTTGGGGAAATAAGCTTATTATGATTACAGTTGAATTGAAATGGTTATGTGGAGACAGGTATTAAGTTTAGTTATTTGTGTTCGTCAATCATTGATATCGGCTGGGTACCAGAAAAAAGCAGAATACACTATACAGATATTTTGTCCTAGCTTAAGATTCCTCAGTAGTAAGCCATCACCTTGTTTCCATCAAGAAATAGATCTCAGGATCTTCATATTAACGAACGCTTGACCATCTGCACTACTGATTATTATCGAAATTATGTACCAGGAAGTGTGAAACAGAGCAGTTTATTCATATAGGTTGTTATAAGTAGATATGAAATGGGCAAAGAAAACTCAAACAAATAATGCAATGAATTACATTTTTTTTAATCCGGTGAATAAAAGGCCTTGGGTGGGAGGGTGTTACACATTTACTTGAAATAAGAAGGCCATAGATACTGGCTCTAATCTCTATAGACTCCACTGTGTTGAAGACGAGATCGAACATCCCTAGACAAAAAACTGGAATGTCTCAATTCTTATACTTGCCAAATGACCGTCATCAATCAATCGCGATGGACAGTAGCTGAATATGAATTTAGTATGACACTTTCCAAACTATGATCAACAGCTATCGTATAGTAATCTATTAGTACGTCTATAATATAAAAGAATCCATATAAATTCATGTTGTAAAGTCATGTCACTTATCCTTGAGATTAACAACTATCAATAAGTCGACTAGTAACTACCACACATTGATTAACATCGCAACCAGTTCTTTTTACAGTCATTTTTAGTATCTGTGATATAAATAAGTCCCGGCAATTATACCTTCATTGAATTGTAGCTTAAAAATAGAGTGATTTCCATCGAATAATTCATTGTAATCATATGTTTCATCAGGAGAAGACCCCTTGAGCAAAACCATTTGAGTTAACAGAGAAAGTGTAATGTTCAGTTCTCTACATTAGTTGATCACTGTGTAGTGGCCGACTCGATGTTCATCAAGTCCTTGTATAGTGTTGACCGAATTCCATCAATCAATATTTAATGCGACAACCAGTCTAAGTGGTTTGATATTACTGATACTATATAAAAATAAAGGTTGAGTTGCAGGGACGAGGTATCAGGCAAGAAATCTTAAATATAGATTTCTTGTTAGTTGGCGCTCGTCACAACTAATAAACCCTCTGTCAGTGAATTCGGTCCCAGAACGCTCAGGTTCGTCATCTACGGATGTTATAGCTGGCTATTCGAACTGTGACTAGCACTCCCCACTGCAGGACTGTGATGAGTACACTTGTCGATCCCACGTAGT
The DNA here is from genome assembly GCA_034768735.1 of Schistosoma mekongi. Lineage (NCBI taxonomy): Eukaryota > Metazoa > Platyhelminthes > Trematoda > Strigeidida > Schistosomatidae > Schistosoma > Schistosoma mekongi. The sequence continues at coordinate 17,576,382 of CM068312.1, forward strand.
GATAAGTTTGGCATTCATAAATTCTTTTATAGTGTTGATTGAATTCTAACAATCAAGTTGTGACCACTAGTCTAAGTTTCTCGACATCACTGAGATTATACTGGAATAAAAGGTAGTTCTTTATTATATCAAAAGTATATTTTTCACAAAAAAATTAATTGATCACTTTAGGATGAGTTTGTAACTTCTCGTTGATTAGTCATGGACTGAAACTAGTTAGCCTCTGTTGCTATATGTGCATCCTCAGCTGATTGCCTCGATATAATTATTAATCGAAAAGTTCGTTGAAGTGAGATTGTGACTACCATGCGGAATCCAGAAAGTGCGTTTCGTCCTATTTGGCACTCATCAACTGGATATAACAGAATTCCAGTGTTGATGTTAACACGGGAGTTCGAACTCAGTTCGATGTGTCAAACGCCATTGCGCTCACCTCTAGGATACTGAATCCAGTCAGTTACACTTTCACAGCGGGTATATATGTAGTTAGGATGAGTTTGTATCTTCTTGTGACTGTTTGGACTTAGTAACCTAGTGGTGAACTCGGTGGCGTTTAGTGCGAAACGAATTGAGCTCTGATCCTGGTGTAAACATCAATATTGGGATGCAGGTGCATTTAGCTGACGAGTCCCAATCACAAACTTAAGCATTAACTGATCACATTTTTGCAATATTGAACATTTAAAAATGATAACAACACAGAGACACTGAATAGTCTTAACAGGATTTATTTCTTAAATTTCAACTGTTATTAGGAGGAAACGAGGGTGAGCACTGCTGATAAGTCTCATACATTTGTTCAGTTCGTCCTGGTTTTCAATCTGTGATGAATACAATCAATTAAATCTTATTAAAAGTTCTATTTCTTACTCCTCCTCCCTTACTCTCTCTTTCTTTGTTTGTCTCGGATACAAAAAAACAAAATTAAGAGATTCTATTGATTTTTCCGTTAAACTTGAATTGATATCAATCTCCTTAATAATAGTTGTTTATTTACATTCTTTATATAGAAATCAAGGATAATTGGTTGAGTAGGCGTTTTACTCATAACCAATAGCAGTTACATGTAGTTCCCATTTAGTAGTTATGATTAACTGAATAAAATCAATTGAAAATGAATGTTACTAGGGTAATATGATTAGATAAGTTACTTAAATGCCAACAGGATATATTCGTTATAGATTGATGTTGGTAGAGCACCAGTGAAAGCTAGAGAGTAGTAGATAGCTGTTTCATTCTAGTTTGAGAATATACATCAATAAGCATCCTAAATTCCGACAGAATCTAACCTTAGTCTCATGACAAAAGCTTAATCTATGCTGAGGGCTCGCCAGTGGAATACAATCGAGATCAATCTGTGACGAAAATAAAATTAAATAATCAGGATAAACTTGTATATTCCCGTTGATTTGTTATAGACTGAAGCTGGTCGGTCATTGTTCCTATATGTGCATCCTGAGCGGATTGCCACGATAACAAATCAACTGTAATATACAAGTTTATCCTAATACCGATGTGCCGGTTGCACAAGTGTGACTGCCTGGACTCAGTAGTCTAGTGGTGAACGCAGTGGCGTTCTACACGAAACGGACTGAGTTCGAATCCCAGTGTGAACATCAACATTGGGATGCAGGTACATCCAGCCACTGAGTCCCAAATAGGACGAAACGCGCGTCCTGGATTCCACTTGCCAGTCACAATCCAACTTATGTAAAATTAAATAACATTTTTGTTATGGCATGAGTTAGTACGGTTTATGACGCGATATAGCTAATGGATCTAGAGTAGCCGGACTATATATCTGATTCTCTCGATAGTCACTACAATTAATGCGACGATTTTCTCTGATGCTTGTACCTTAGATTGGATACCCACGACTTTGTTCTTTATCCAAGCCACAGCTACTCCAAAAGACTAGACTTAATTCAAATACACAAAATTGACTGTATTTTAACATGACAATTACCTGTAGCAAAATTCTCATCTATGTGTTCTTTGAATCAGTTAGTTAAACTATGAAGCTTTCTTTATTATTCTAGGAAACATCATTAGTATAACTAAACAATTTTATGTCCTAGCATGAGACTCCGCATCAGTGCGCATCCTAGATTCCTATCCACGGGCTTCAGGTCAGCCGACGTCTAACCCTCTGCACCACTGGGACGGCATCCGATGGATGGAACGGCTGTCATGTGCTCCCTAGTTTTTAATGGTACTATACCAACATCAACATGTAACGAATTCAATCAACTAAACTTGATACCAATCTCCACTAACCATCTTCATTCAATTTTTATTTTCTATTAATCATCATCATCAGCAGCAGTAGCAACGTAGAACCGGGCACATAAGCCCACAGGTTCAAGTTGCCATACCACATTAGCACTACAAGATTATTGAGGTAACGTATAGACAGAATACAAGAGGGAAGAGTAAAGTAAATATTTGCAGAAAATAACAATAGAATTCAAGATCTAGATGAGGTTAAAGAGTGAATACACTTGCGCCACTGTGACCGATTCTGAGTCATGTCGTCAAGTGTCTCCAGCCATTTGTTGCGATCGTCACGCGGACCCCAACCAGGAAATCTACATCTACCTACATGGCTTAGACCAGTAGTCAAGGTCTTCATGGACTGATGCCATGTTTTTGGTTTGGCCGCCTTTACCCTTCTTCCATCCTACTTCAACCCTAGCCAACATCGCGCGACGAGGTAGACCGTGGTCGGGCACACGCAATACGTGTCCCAGCCATCCCAGTCAATGAAGGTTAATGACCCAAAAACCTTTTGTCTAACCTCACTATTACTAATCCGGTTATTCCATGATATACGAGAGATGTTACGAAGATTCCTATGGTCAAATATCTGGAGTCGATGCATATCTTGAGTTTTCATGGCCCACGTTTCACAGCCATATGTTAAGATGGCACGGACTGCTGCGCAGTACACCCGGCCTTTCGTTGAAACACGGATATCTCGTCTGCGCCACAAGTGGCGTAAATTGGCAAATACCAATCAAGCTTTCTGAATCCGCGCTGAGATTTTGTCAGACACCGACCCACCAGGAGTGATGAGACTTCTAAAATAAGTGAAGCGATCAACGCATTCAATTACTTCACTGCCTATAACTAATTTAGGGGAAGAAGCAGGTCAGTCCTGCAGTAACATTTTGCATTTGGGAGGGGAGAAGCGCATCCCAAATTTCTATTAATCACTTAAATATGAAATCAGTTCACTTTGATGATCTTCTTTTCGAATGACTACCTTGTTCAACTAACCTCTGATCATTCAATTAATTGACTTATTCTATACTTGTTCATAAATTTAGTTCAGGTCAATGTATCTATAACTTGCTAACTGATTTCTACATGTATCAGAAAAGACCCATCTATCAATGAGAAAAGATAAACACACTTCAGCAAAGAGACTGTAGCTGTACAACCGTCAATATAGTCATTTGTACAAGATATTTGTCTATTAAAAAAATTACATTATAAGTTATTTAAAAACTTTAAGTATCAAAAGAAGCACAAGTGTGTAATATAAGTGATTAAATGATGAAGTGAAACTATTCAAAACTGGAATTAAATTACAAATTGGGAGGAAGAGCGATAAGTGCACACTTGACCAGTACGATGAAGAAGAAACATGTGCCGGAGTTAGCAGTATTATGAAAAGATAGAGAAGGTTTATCAAATTAAAGAAAAGACATGAGAGCAAATTTAAAGTAATAATAAATAATTAAATAAATGAATACGAGTTAGACCCAGTGTAAGTTTAAGGGTTGAAGGTACTGCTTTTGAACGTAGAGATCCGGCTTGAACTTCTGGATTGCTAATGCTTCAACTGTGTACAAGATGTTTATTCGTGCCCACTTTGAAGTCAATCGTTTAACAACATAAGTGATGCTAAGGGACGATACCGGTACAGAAACATGGCCTAAGTTGATCAGGTATTCTTCTATTGAGTTCGTGATTGACTTGCGTTCACTTTTCTGGTGACAATCAAGAAAATATTCTGAGATGCGTTTGGAAAGTGTTCGCTTTTTATGGCCAATATAATAAGCTCCAAAGGAAGAAGTAAATTTATAGATACACATAGATGTGGCCAAAAGTGGTAGTTTCTTCATAACACATCCTTGAAGCATGTGTCGGCAGGTGGTCACAAGGCAGAGCTCCGCATACCAGTCAAGTGGACAATCATTACTGATTTTTCTAACTTGCAACAATTCAGACAATAATGTAACATACTTTTGATAATTGACGTTCCTAACTAGCTGATTATGTAGTCGCTTTCTATTTTTTTAATAGACAAATATCTTGTACAAATGACTATATATACGACTGCACAGCTATAGTAAATAAACCCCTCGTCGAAGAAGAACTAGCTTCTTCATTGAATTGCTTTTATTTTCTCTCAATGATCTGTATATTGTAATTTACAGAAATTCTCTATCTATGATTTTGACTGTTAATTAAATATCACAAATTGGTCTGAATTACACAATTATTGATCACCAGGAGGCACTAGACAGATGTTTCGTATTAGTATGGGACTCTTCAGCAGTGCTCATTGTCAAACATACCAGAGATCGAACCCAGGACCTTCTGGCTCAGTAGCGAATGCTTTACTACTAAATCAGTGATGGAGTCATGGATACGCACTGCTGAAGAGTTCTATACGACGATGAAGCAGCTATCCAATGCAACGTGGCTGTTATTGGTTGTCTAATTTAGATTAATTCGTGATATCAAATTAAAACACCTTAATCTCCACAACATCTAATTACAAGATTTTAATATTATCTCAATTAGTTGAAAACAACATCATTAGAATAAACATAATTATCACATGTGTTCTAATCCAAATACCTGGTTCTATTAGAAGTAAGCACTGATGACACTGAAATCTGCCAATCTACTTACTACAAACATCATTTCTGGTTGCGATGAATGAAAGGAAAAAATTGCCACCAACTATACCTAGCAACCATTACAACGAAACACACCTCTATCTCACAATATCGATTATTTATGAACTATCATTCCAGTTACATATTTATAAATAAGTGTTGTATGAAGTAAAATGACATCTTCAAAATACTCTACACTTCTGTCAGGATTATGGTTAGTCATCAATCGATCAATATTCATGTTACTTGAAACGATTTCCATCGTTGATTAGATTATCCACAGTAGCCTTTGAAACCAGTGACTCGCCTATGATTGGCAACACTGTTAACGTTCGTTTGTCGGAACCTTAAGTCATATTAACCAATATTTACATGCATACAATTAATTAGGGTAGTTTCACACTAGAAATAGTTATATAGGCTTTTACTATTGCTGCTGACTATGTTTGTTTTGGTAGACAGGATCAGATGAAGACATCATCACCAGATCATGATACAATGTATCACGCAATGTTACTTGTACTCTAGTCAACAAGCACAGACACTATGTATCCCGTTTACATTCCACTTACAATCAAGTATACCATTCATCTCATTCATCACTGACTTCTGATTTCTACTTATTCGTAAGTGTAAATTTAATCGTTGGAAGGTACTTTGAGTATACCACAAGAGTAAATTGGTAGTAAACTGGGCAATCTTCAGGTATGATTGAGGTTATAGGCAAAATCAATGTTAACTGAGTCTAACAATTCAGTCATCTTATGTTTATTTAGTGAGTGAATACTGTTGATTATAATTTAAAGTATAATAAAGATTACATTTCAAGTGGTAAGTTATACAATATGTGTTGTATTAATTCAATATATTAGAATTTTCCATGCTTATATATAAGTACCAGATAGATATGGATAAGTTGTACTGGCAAAATTAGTGATGCTGCCATTTTTTTAGAAGTTTATTCGTGTAATAGACTTCCACTAATACGATTGTATTGTATACTGTATCAATATAGTTTTAGTACGTCATAAATTTCTACTGGCCGCGATGTACTCTCCTGTTACACTGTTTCCTAATGGCACCAAGTAAACGTCATTTTCCACATCTGTTTCTTTAAGAGGTACAGTTCGTCATATTGTCACTGTCTGCTAAATCTCCTGTTGCTAGCTTTTTCTGTTTGATTGCACTAGTTCAATTGGATACCACAATTAATGTGTACTGTAATGGCGAAATTAGAAGACAACCTTTTAATTCGAGTCCAGCTGTTTATTCAATCTGTGACGAATGCAAACAACTAAACATAATACTTATCCCCATATAATCACCTTAATTCAATTACAACAATTAGTTCACAAGTGACCATCTTCAGGATGTCCCCGAAATTCTAGTGAGCAGTAGTGAATGGTGGAGTTCATATATTTCAGGAGTGAGACAATTATAACTAACAGGATTGACCGACTGTCGAGCTACATCACAAGTTGATGGAAGTGGAAATTCTACCATTAGATATCAGCCAGACAGTCTATTGGTAGAGATGGTTAACCGTTTTCCGAGAGATATTAAAGCTATAGGTTAAATTCCATGTTGGAATCGAAGTTCACTTTTGAGGAGTCCTAGAGTAGGATGAAACAGCTTTGCAGTTCACTCCGGTTTTCACGGGTACCTAACCAACATCACTCTGAGATAAACACAAACAAGTTATTTTTAAGTTGGATTGTGATTGGCAAGTGAAATTTAGAACGCGCACTTCGTCTTGTTTGGGACACGTCAGCTGGATGTGCTTGCATCCCACCGTTGATGTTCACACCGAGACTCGAACTCAGTTTGTCGCGAACCAAATGCTATCATTAAGCCACTGAGTCCAGACAGTCACACTTGTGCAACGGGTATACACATATAGTTAAAGTGTATTTGAATCTTTCCATTGATTTACCATGGACTGAAATTGATCAATCTCTGTTGTCACATCTGCATCCTGAGCGAACTACCTGGATATAACGATAGTTCACACGTATTATTTAAGTTGAATTTTGGCATGGAAACGTAATCCAGGAGGCGCGTTTAGTCTTATTCGAGTACATTCTAATTACGTATATATATATATATATATATATATATATATATATATATATATATATATATATATATATATATATATATATATACCCGTTGTACAAGTGTAACTGTCTGGATTCAGCAGCCTAGTGGTAAACGTGGTGGCGTTTGATACGAAGCAAACTGAGTTCCAGTCGCAGTGTGAACAACGACAATTTGGAAAAGTATTAGAAAAAATGAATTATTAAGAAATCTCACATACTGTTTCTATGCGTGTACAGATCAATCATGCACTGTCTCATAGGTTAAACTTCAGAAATGGAAAAGTTCTTAATTCACACAGCTTTTTAGGTCTAACAGTTTGTTTTGTTTTATTTTCTAGTCTGTCTTCATTAATTTCTAAAACTCGGTAACCATGACAACTTGAGTGTGTTTGAATATTTTGATTAGTTTGACATGAACTAAAATTGATTAGTATTTGTTGCTATCTCTGCATGCTGAAAAAGTTGAGACTTATGAATTTCAATCTATATCAAACACACTGGAAGATTAAAATACAGCGGCCTGTTTGAGATCTTGGGGTATCATTTTTTCCTTAAAAATCTCAACGAGTTACTTAAATGGTTCTTTATTTTACTTTAATTGCCCAGTCATCCTAAAACCGCATTGTGTACTCACGTGTCTATATAAAATGTCTGCGACCTATAGTGAGTAACATAATAAGATCTAGGTGATGACATCACGGTGGTTGATAACGCATTAAAATGGATCAATATTTATCAGATGTCTATTCTTAATCTAAACCGTATATCTCATGTTAGAGAAGTAGACTACATAAAATCTCTTCGTAACTGTGGTTTAATCACAGTTGAAGAATCTTGGCTACATGACCTGTATGATGACACTTTGGTATGGTTAAAGGTTACGATATTTTTTGTCAGGATCGTTCTATCATTAAGAGAAAGTGTGGTGGTGTTGATAGCGTTGAGACTTTTGCGAAAACAAACTGGTATGTGTAAATGGAAAGAACTTATTGAGACATTGAAAGCTGCAAATTCATATTGTACTATTGAATGAAACTACCATTTTCTCAAGAGCGGCTACCTAGACTCAGTAGCATATCGGTGAGCATGCTGTCGTTTGATCAGAAATGACAGGAGCTCGATGCAGATACATCAACCTGACGAACTTCAAGTGAGAAGAGACACACATCATGGATTTCACTTGTTAGCTACAATTCAAATTAAATCAGTAACCGTCATATTTTAGGAACTTCTACCAATTTCCTATAGTTACTAATATCTTAGATAAGTGTACTGTTTGTGTTAAGTTTTTAATAGACTGATATTTTTAAGAAATCTCCATCTATAAGCGATGTTGTAGAAAACACAAGTAGTTGCTGTATTGATTTGTAATTATGCTAAGATTATTTACAACTTCATGATTGATATGTGTACTACTTAAACTGTCAATTTAGTAGAATATCTTAATTTCTTGTTATTTACTTACATAGCATAAATACTATGATCTGTGCAACAATAAATGATAGATGACTCGTTCTGCTACGTGTACTTATAACAAAGTTGCAATACAGAATATTTCAAAAACGTAAAATACTCTGGACCTGATGCTCAAATACCAACAGTAATAACTTACTGTGGTAGTAAACAAACCAACCAACATTTAGTACAGAGAAAACTTAAGGAAAAACTCTGGAAGTAGATACGACAAACATTTAGATCGTAAATTGACGACAGAAGATAAAATCTAAGATGAAATCCTAAAGTCTGATGAAAAAGAAGAAAACAAAAAAAAATTTTCCACAACGGATTCAAAACATAGCACATAAAAACAAGTCGAGATGAGAAATCAAGAGAAACTAGGACGGCACATATGCTCAATGAGCGATAAAAATTGAGCGTGTAACAATGTATTATTTCAAAATGATTTAGAAAATCACAAACTGAAGTTCAGCAACGCATCCCTTTTCAAAATGATGCAGACATAATAATACATGTAGCCTGATCAATAACTATAAATTTAGTACTAATCAGATGTAATTACTGTGGTACACAGACCGATTCAGACAAAACCACAATAAATCAATACTACCAGGGATCGAACTCACAACTTATGGAATGAAATAGACAGAATATTCATATATAAAGTTTGTATTATTCAAAGATTGATCTTAAGTAGTTGAAAATAAAGAACCACTAAGGAAACACATCATGAAAGTGTGTGAATCGATGAAAAAGGAGAACTCAAGTTTGATGTTACAGTAAAATAAAAACCATTATTTAATGATTCTTTGACAATGCAAAATCAACGTCAACTTTTTACGGGAGTGAAAGAAAGTGATAACTAAATGTCTCAAGAAAAACTTAACATCCTGAGACCAACTCCAAAGTAGGTTCGAGTATGTGGATATCTCAGGAGTCTAATTAAACACAAACAATCATTACAAAATCATCAAACTCTCCAGTGACAACAAACAGATCACAATCAATAAATCAATCTGTCATGTAGTCAAATAACTAATCGCCACTAAATTAATTCATCACAAATTCCCCTTTAAAATTGAAAATTTTATTCAAATAACGCAATTCTCATTTGGTCATCTCACTGAGAAAACATTCTTATTGTAAACAATAAGTAAACCGTTTCCAGTAATCAATTAGTTGATTGTTAGTCAGAATTGAGGCTTCAGTTATACTGTATTCATTGAATTGGATAGTTGAAATGTAAAGTTCTTGTCATCATTCTTGATGAACTTCATCTTCACAATACTTCAAATGAAAATCATTTTTCACATTTTCTCAACATATGTGACGACCAATTTGTTCTGTCATCCTCCAATTTGACTGATGATTGTCGTCATTGATGATCATATCAATTTGTGCACATTCATTCTGATTGCCTATTCTCTCAATTTAACCCATTATATTTAATAGTTGTTTATTATTGGTTTTACAATTTTAAATCTTTCAATCTATTCACTTGGATGACATTATTCTCCTGTCTCGCCTGTATTTCCTCCATGTAAATTCACCAAGTTCTCGTAGTCACTCCTAGATTCATAATGGTCAGCATATATTGATAAATAAAAAAACATATTGTAGTGTTTGACCGGTAATTGATGCTTAGTTTAATGTGAGGTGTTGTCGGTGTGTGTAGGTGTTGGGGGGTTGTAGATGAAGAGATTGTACACCAATGTTAAACCAATGTCATGTTGCACACAGTTGGTGAAGTATACTTCATAGATAACATTCAGGTCATTTTATTCTGTTACCTTTTCCTTCTGCACTTAACGAATTGATTCTAGTAGAGTAGATGAATACTGTAAACGACGAAGTTGGTGTAGAATCGGTGGAAGAGTGTAGGGTAAGGAGGGGGTTAGATGTTGAATATGTATTTAATCCATTTCATAATGAAATAACATGAAATGATGTAATGAAGTTAGGCAATTAAAAATTGTGGTCGTTTTTAGTGGAACGCATTAATGATACAAGCCATAAGTTTGGCTTATTTAAAGTTAAGTTTTGCAGTCATGACAAGTGTGTTCATTAATTTATTAGAAGCCTCAGTCATTAGGAAATAACAGCTGTCTTTGTATGTATACAAACGGTGTATTTTAATCTTGAATGTGCCAAGGAAATGTTGGTTAAATTCATTGGTTTTACAATTTTAATGCTTTACGTATCACATTATTGCTATTTAACAGATTATCTAACTCCACTCATATTAGTTACCATGACAGTTATATGTGCATGTGAACAGATTGTTCGAAATATAGAACATAAGTTCATCTATACATAAATAGGATTTATTTGAAACTTTCCGTTGATTTACCGTGAACTGAAATTGATCAGTCGCGATATGATCAACTACCATACGTGTATCCAGAGTGGATTATTGTCTCGATATGGCCATAGTATTGTTTAAGTTAGATTGTGACTGAAAAACGAAATCCAGTAGCGCGTTTCATCATATTCGACTGCAATCTAATTATATTTACATTCACGTTGCATATATGCGTCTATCTGTAATCAATACCCTAGTGGCTAACGCGGTGGCGTTTGACACGAAACGAACTGAGTTTGAGTTCCGGTGTGCACATTAATACTGGAATGCACGTATATCCAACTGACGAGTCTTAAAGTAGGAGGAAATGTGCATTCTGGATTCTGACTGCCAGTCACAATCTAACTCAAATAAATACACCTAAACATTTTTCAGATCGATTTCACCTAGTCACTAATGTCTATGTTAGGGATTCGAAATCCCTAGAAATACAATTGTCATTTTATCAAGTTGTATTGATTTTTTTTGTAAACTTGATTTATAAACTTTCATCACTTTTATGTGAGCACGATTGACAACATTTAATTGTATTATTAACAATGTTGATATTTTCATTTGATGAATAATCACTACGATTATTTTGTGTATATAAGGGAATGTGTAAAATAGACTCTGAATCTGATTCCGATCTGTCTGGTTGGTCTTTGTCTTATTCTTCTATCTCCGGCTTGGGACTGAGTGGGCTTAAGCAAGTCGCGTATTATCAACTAGGCACATTTCAACAGGCGTCTGCTACAACCAGCCGATCAACAGGCGACGAGGCACACTTCAATAAAGCGTCCGCGCACAACCAACCGATTAACCGACAAAACCTTTTTTTCACACGTTATAACAGTCTATAAAAATTTATAAAATCGATTGATTGTAATAAGTGAATGATACATTAGGTTTTATTGTTTATATTCATTAAATATCGATCTTGGTAAGGTAACATTGAAAATTTATGAAATGCTGAACAACCGTTTGGAAGTATTTCGGAACTCGTCAGAAGTATTCGATGTCGTAGAGTTCAGACATATCCACAATCAGATAATTTTTTACCACTCTCCATGAATTTGATAGGGAAATTCCTACTCCAGTCAGTTAATGAAATAGACTGAAAATCAAGCATTGTTGTTGTCACCCAGAATGATGACAAGAACTTTACATTTCAACTATCCAATTCAATGAATACAGTATAACTGAAGCCTCAATTCTGACTAACAATCAACTAATTGATTACTGGAAACGGTTTACTTATTGTTTACAATAAGAATGTTTTCTCAGTGAGATGACCAAATGAGAATTGCGTTATTTGAATAAAATTTTCAATTTTAAAGGGGAATTTGTGATGAATTAATTTAGTGGCGATTAGTTATTTGACTACATGACAGATTGATTTATTGATTGTGATCTGTTTGTTGTCACTGGAGAGTTTGATGATTTTGTAATGATTGTTTGTGTTTAATTAGACTCCTGAGATATCCACATACTCGAACCTACTTTGGAGTTGGTCTCAGGATGTTAAGTTTTTCTTGAGACATTTAGTTATCACTTTCTTTCACTCCCGTAAAAAGTTGACGTTGATTTTGCATTGTCAAAGAATCATTAAATAATGGTTTTTATTTTACTGTAACATCAAACTTGAGTTCTCCTTTTTCATCGATTCACACACTTTCATGATGTGTTTCCTTAGTGGTTCTTTATTTTCAACTACTTAAGATCAATCTTTGAATAATACAAACTTTATATATGAATATTCTGTCTATTTCATTCCATAAGTTGTGAGTTCGATCCCTGGTAGTATTGATTTATTGTGGTTTTGTCTGAATCGGTCTGTGTACCACAGTAATTACATCTGATTAGTACTAAATTTATAGTTATTGATCAGGCTACATGTATTATTATGTCTGCATCATTTTGAAAAGGGATGTGTTACTGAACTTATGTTTGAAATCCGATTTGTGAATTACCTAATCATTCTAAGCAATAACTTGATTGATATGTTAGTTATCAGTTACAAATCAATTATCTTTGACTCTTTACTGTATTTTTATAAGAGACGTTTACGAAGTGATAAGCTTTTTTGAGTTCACACGTATCCATATTGAGGTAGTGTTTGCCAGCAACAGTGAATATTGATTAAAGTCTATTAGAAATTGGGGTAGTTTTCACATCAGATACATCGACAGTTGTGTTAATACTTATATGTTTGCCACATAACATAGATGAAGTAAGTTTGATTCCTATTGAGGAATCGAGGGTATTCATCGATGAGTAATCCTAAAGTTGGATTAAACACTGTTATCTGATTTTAATGTTACCTAGCCTAGATTATACCTTGACTAATACAGACAGTAATGCATCCATCATTATTTTTACAGTTTGTTTATTCTAATTATTACATTAATTAGTTCTTCATATGGTAACAGAATTTTTATCCCTTGCTATGAATTTCATTGTACTTATAGAGAAAGTTATTGTAAGACGACAGAAAACAAAGTTCGACTTATGCTATCCGAATGTGTGATGTTAGATTCCCGTAACTTAACTTCCATTTCTTTAATATACTTAATCTCAATTTTACGTCAAGCACAGATATTATGTGCACATAAAATACAGAATTAGATAGATAAGATGCATGCAGTAATAATTAAGAACCGGTAAAATGTCAACAAACGAAGCATATTCACGTAAAACTTCATAGAAGGAAGTTCAGTTATACATGAAATATATATATATAAAGGAAAATATAGTTTCAAAGTTCTAGTATCATGAATTGGTTCGAATTACACAACCCATGATTACTGGGAACTGGCACTGGTGTGTTGTTTCGTCCTAGAATGGGGTTCTTCAGCAGTGCGCATTTACGACATCATCACGGGTCGACCCCAGTACCTTCTGGCTCATCGGTGAAAATAATACGATTAAACCACTGAGCCGACTTTCAACGGTTGATATTTCTAATTCAATCAATCCGTGATACATTTGCTCGCCCGCTTTAATTGCTATCTGTAGGTGACTGTCTCACAGCTGACTCGGGTAAACTCTACTGGTAATATCTAGTCGCAAGAACTCCAGGAAGCTAGTCAGTCATTAATTCAGTGAGTAGTAAATATCATCTATTGGGAGAACACTCAGTGGTCTAATTTTAAAGCGTTCATTGTGGAGCTAAAGGGTCTTGTTTCAGATGCCTGATGGAATCGTGAATTCGCACTGCTGAAGTGAATCAGGAATCACTGATAAACAGCTATTTCGTCCTACTGTAGGACTCTTCTGCAGTGAACACACTAGATTTCACTCTAAGGGATTCAGATTGGTATTTGTGTTTAGTCTACCAATTGATTTGATTTTTCCCAATGTTCTATTACAACTAATATAAATTAGATTAAGTTATTCGTTCTCTGTAGGTGGTTTGTGGAGATTAGGTTCTCGTTGATTGAATTCGTCACAGATTGATGTTGGTAGGGTATCAGTGTAAACTAAGTAGAATTTAACAACTATTTCGTCCTAGTATATGATTCCTCAGTAATGGACACCTTAGATTCCACCTCAGCGACTTCAGATTGTCATTTGTGGTTAGTCTACCAATTGTTTTATTTCAAAAAATTAAAACCAACTCATTGAAATTGTATAACTATCGTATTAGTTTAATGTAAATTATCAATTTCAATTTACCTGTTATTTCTTGACTATGATTAACTGACCACATTGTGGTTTGTTGTTGATCTTTATGTTGACATTGAGTATAGTATCCACTTGTTGTCACATTAATCAATTGTTCTTTACTTGTAATTAATACATGTAATGCTTGCCTAGATGTTGTATTCAATTTAGGAATAATTGTTGATGTAGTATTAATTAATGTATTATTTAATTGTTTATAAGTATTAAGTTGACTAGTGATATTAACATTATCAGTAGTAGTGAATGTATGATTCGACGAAGAAAGATGATGTGATTTTTCATGATGTAATTGATGTTGAGTTGATAAAATATTTGATTCTCTATCAGCTGTTGTCCAAATATAACACCCACGTTCAATATTATCCGTATGCTCTTACATAGAAACATTAAATAATAATAGTAATAATAAGTATGATGAGAATAAGAATAACATACATTGATTACATTCATTGATTCTTTTTTATGCATTACGTAATCATTATGGATTGATTGATTTCATAGGGTAAATATAATTCTAATGCATTTCATATACTACTTATTTCATTTATCATATTTAATCCATTTTATTATCCATAATTAGTAGTAGTGTCATACAGCATCATTGAATGTGGATTGAAATGAATGCCAAATTTTTGTACCACTATTACTAATACTAATACTATTACTACTATTACTACTACTAGTAGTAATAATAATAATAATAATAAATTATATAATGATGATGAAAGAAAGTAGTTAAACTGGAAAATTTATTGATCAATAATTATCCGTTTTTCCAGGAAAAATAATCCCCATCGATCCATATGAGTATTCAAATTGCCTATTATTTCTCTTCCTCAATAATGTTGTTACATGGACATATATATATATATATATATATATATATGTTTGTTATGTGAGTACGTTATGTGTACGTATGTGTGCGTGTATATATATAATTATAGACAAACAGATAAATCGATACCTTGATTACACTACTGCTCTACTTACTAAGTAACCAATCACAATTGAAAACTTGAGTAAGGAATTTTTGAAATTTAATTTTGATTGGTTAATTTCAAGTGGGTTGTACAAACATGTGTGTCTATAATTAAGTAACACATACATACAAATTGGAATGTAATGAGATACCTGTAACTGTAAGAATTCATGCCAAAAAATAATCAGTTAGATGCATGGATTGGTCACAGCGTAGTAACTAGTTTAATGCTTGTCAATTCCTTGATCGAATTCATGTTGTATATTATGGTAAGTAACTACTTCTAAGGGTCAGTGAGACACTAGATGATCTGGGTTAAAATCTATGAGGAAAGGGCATAAGTCCCCTCGTAGATTCAGGGTACACCTTTTCGACGAGTATCAATAATCTTCATTCCGAATACTACAAAGCAACATTTCAGCCTGCAAGCAGAGAACCATAGATATTTCTGTATATCACATCTGGCTAGAGTATATTATATGAAGGAAAGGCTACAGTGTATTGCGTTAACGATGATTCACAACTCTCTGAAACTGTTCGCCTCAATTGATCATCTCCTTAATTCACTGATCATTTTTAACTAATCTGAAGACAGCGAGTGGAACACAATTGTTAGTCAGGAAAAAAACAATCATAATACAAAGCGATATAAGGAAGATTAGCAAGAAAACCACAGTTTTATTGTATTGTTTCCACCGTTAACAGAAACAACGATCAAATAATTCATCTATATGACTAGGCAACTATCGATTTCTGAAAAACAATTGTAAAGACGCAAATACTTTTAAGAGGTCCATAAAATGATTCATTATTATCAGAGTACGTATTTATTGACAGATTTACACAAAATTCAATGCGTACAACGAAATGGAGTTTGTAAGCGTAACCTGTAAATTACTTCCATACACTCCCTCCCCTCCACCCACAGTCATCTACACGTATAGTTGTACGTGGTCACAATCACAGTTCGTTTTGTCCTCTTCGTAAGTATTTGAAGAAGAGCTTTTATAACTAGTACTATCCTATATTTCAGAAAACATGAAACATCAATTATCAATAGTATCGTATTCCTCTTTTACAATTCTTCATCTATTATATTTTGATTTATAACATCAAGATTTTATCTGTTACAACGGCAGGACTAAAATACGAGTACGAGTTAGAGATCCTGGAAATGATCTAGTGGAACTTATGCCTGATTTGGTCAGTCAGAAAACAGATTAATTGAGACTATTCCTTGCCTGCTCACTTGTGAAAGTGATTTTTTAAGTTAAACCATATTGAATAATACCTTTTACATGAATTTCTGTAGTCGGATAAACAAAGTGCCACTTTTGAGTGATACAAGGAACATATTCCTTTTGTAGATTCTTCAACCTCAAGTGTATTTCATGTCATATAACAATCACATTAATCAATGAAGTTCTATCTACAAACTAGATAGGTATGTGATACTAAAATCTAACACTATCTCGCTTTTGTATACTTTAGTTGCATCGAGGTCCTGATAAGTAGCTTTGTCTAGTAAAAGGAGCAAATTATCATTTCTTTACTTTAACTAATTGGCATACCAAAATGTATTTAGTGAACCTGAAAATATAATTCGTATCTTGATTGTCATGTGCTTATTCTTCAATCCTACAGTCTCAACAATTTTACACTTTATAGGCTAAGTGGAATGATGTCTTCCTTTAAACAATAGAAAACTTCAGATCATATTCTCGGAAACTTTGACTCCGATTGGTCGTCTATGTTTGGTTCTTTCTAAAATTTTCCCATTGTCGTCAATATATCTCACTTGCTCTTTCCCATAACATAATAATTCATATTTTCACAACTGATCTTGTTTCTAATTAATCGTTACTATGTAACTATGCTACACAGAGTGGGAAAGAAATAAAATCATCTCTTCTGAGTGCTAAGTTCCTGTATTCTCGATATGACTTTGGAACCAGCAAACTTTCTTGGAGTGTTATATATGCTACTGAAGTTTTAGTTAAGTAAGTTTACAGTTTAATGAATTTCAGGTAACTGGTTCCTTATACCGATGTAGACGAAAAATACATCAACGTCGTTATTGATAAACGCTCCAATGTAATACGACAGTTAACAAATATATGCAGCTGAATCATCGAAACTGCAATAGACATCTTCATCCTGCTAAATGTACTACTGAAGTGTATTATGAATGTAAATTTCGTATTAATGATGAAATAGATTTATAGACAATTGGAGAAAGTAAAGGTAAGCTGGATACTAAGTTTTATTTTAACTGGCAATTTCGTAATTTTACTGTACACTCGCAAAGTTTACAGCATACTTACTACATTATTGTCTATCCGTTGTTAATTCATTCATCTATTACATACATGATTGATGAAAGTGTGGATAGCACCAGCGAACGTCAGCCAGTCGAGTGGTGTGAAGGGTTTAGGCCTTCTCCCAACTGAAGCCTCTGAAGTGGGGTTTAAAGTGTGCACTACTGAGGGGTCTCATACTAGGACGATACAACTGTTCAATGCTCCCTGGTTTACAATAGTACTCTACTAACATCAATCTTCGATGAATTCGATCAGGTAAACCTCAATATCCTTTTGTTTACGTTTATCATGAAGTACATGAACTTACGCCTAATCATGTAATCGTAGATTATACAATTCAACTACATAGAAACCATAGAATTTCCGAATAATATGTGAATTGATCTTGTGAAATCCTCTACAATATTTCATAATCGAGTTAACATTTTATAGTCACTAAGGTTAAGGAAACATAACATAATCAATATTTATAATTGGAACAGTAGGAAACATTGTCAAAATTCAGGATTTCGTTATGATTTCGATAAAAGCTTGATGGAATATTTGCTTTATGTTTTAAATCCTCTAACCACCCCTACCCCCCACCCTATATTTTTAAGTATTGATAGTGTTGTAATGGTAGTGATATCCTAGATACATCTGTTTTGTTTGATGAAAGCTGTTGAATTCGGTTTCAGAGATCTATAGGATGAGTGATCACCACTATACATGAAGCTCATAGGCTTAACATTCAATAAAGACATAAATATATAAAACTGATGTGTCATAATCTATTGAGAAACAGTTGTTCACTTTTTCCTGTTTTCCAGTGATTGTCTGCGTGACGTCAGTTTGTGATATAGATAGAACTTTTCGGCAGAATACGCCGTCGATTCCTCAATTGAATCAAACCCAAGGACTGCAGATCTTGTAGCGATAGATTCAGCATCTGGACCATTGGACCATCCGTAATTCAATTGCAGAATTCACAACTCCACCAATTCGTGATATTT
The DNA here is from genome assembly GCA_034768735.1 of Schistosoma mekongi. NCBI lineage: Eukaryota > Metazoa > Platyhelminthes > Trematoda > Strigeidida > Schistosomatidae > Schistosoma > Schistosoma mekongi. Next base: position 17,595,172 of record CM068312.1, read on the forward strand.
TCCAACAATCAGTCGATCCCATTGGTGATAGTAGTCTCATACCGCCAGTCACAACTTCTCACTAGGACTACAGGAACACTTTCAGGTTGTTTAATTGAGGTGGCTTTTGTAGAGATAGGCATTGTCTTTAGTTGTGAGTATACGTATTATGCTAGTATTTTTTCACTCGATTTGTCAAGATAACGTACACTGTACATGTTTATGTCGGAAAGTGGAGGACAGTGAAAATCAATTTAGACCTCAACATATTCTGATAGGGAATCAAAACACCTACCATAAAATTTAATTCATTTTAATTCTAAGGATGTTGTGATCTACATATATCTTTAGTTTTATGTTATGTATTGATTTCATTTGGACAACAGCTGAAACTCAAGAATCAGTAGACAATTGTTTCGTCCTCTTCAGTACTTTGAATTCGCTTCCATACCAGATACCAAACCAAATATCTTCTAATCTCGTAGTAATATTTTAGAGTACTGTTGATATGATACACTAAGTGAACATTGGAACTATCACAATAGTTATGAAAATCAAATGTCAACTACTTACCTGTAATCAATTCATGATGTGATGTAAAGTATAATTCAACGCAACCAGTTGATGGAAAAATTGTTTCTACAAAGGATAATCGAAAGATTAAGGCTGTTAATCAAAGTAATTTACATGGAGGGACTTAAACAATACATTTGTATAATTGTGATTTATTTGGATCTTTCTGTTGATTTGTCATGAATTGAAATTAATCGATCTCTGTTGCCATATGTTGCACAAGTGTGGCTATCTAGACCGAGTAGCCTAGTGGTGTATACGGGGTCGTTTGACATGAAACGAAATGAGTTAGAGTCCTAGTGTGAACAACAACACTGTGATGCAGGTACATCCAACTAATGAGTCCCGAATAGAGTGAAAAGTGTGTTGTGAATTCCACTTGTCAGTCATAATCCATCTCATGAAATACATTTATAGGCGTTAATTTAGATTTCCTCCGTGACTGATACTATTTTGTATCTTATAGATTGTTCATCTACTGAACACAAGATTGTTTCAGTCTATTACTAATGAAATATTTTGGAATAACATAGAACATTTCATCCTAGTTTCCACTATGGATCATGAAACAATTCCATTTTAGGATAATACGTCTTCAAACCTTTGAGACGATAGAATTCAATATGTTCATTTTCGATAAAGGCCGCTTCTCATTCCGATAACTAAGTTATCATCTAATGGTTTGATGTTTTTAATCTTCTCCAGTTTCTTACTAGAACTTTAAGAGTTATTCCCTCCATATCAGTCATTAGCGATTACATGATGAAGTTTTGATAAAGGTTTGTGACAGTTGTTTACTTCTGTAATTGATTTAAGTCAATGTTTCAAAACAACCAAAAGAACGGATTAACTATCTTGTCATCTTGATGGAGTTGTGAATATGCACTGTTGTGAACTAAAGTGACTACACCAGTCCTACAACTCAATTACATCATAAACACAATAGCAATAACTTTCCACTATGGGAAACTACATAGCATGAAAATTGAGTTAAGTGGTATTTCCAATTGGCTACCTACAATCACCAAACAGAATTACTTTCGTTGCTTACTTATGGCTAACTATGACACGAATTAAACAGTCAGTAAGAACCAAGAATCACTTGATAAGAGTTCCATCTTAGTATTAAATACTTCAGCAGCATAGACACATTAACACATCAAAGTTCGCTCCCAAAACATTTAAATCACTGAACTAGTTAGCATCTCCAACGTCATTTTACGTTATTGATACTGCATAATGTGATCAATAACCACTGATAGGTAGTCTCCAAACATCCAATTCCACTAGTTATAAATTCAGATTAAAGGTGATGAATACCTACACTCCCCCCAGCACTTCTTGGTGAGGTTAGTCACCAGTGAATTTTCTTTTACCAGTTTAAAACTAGTTACCTTTTATTTTCTTAATGCAGTAACTAACTCCTTGAGGCAATTCTTGCAGTTCTAGAGATAAGACTTGACCAGTGGAGACAATTACCCACCAACGGCAATGGATGGCGTCGCATTAACTTATCACGAATTGACTGAATTTGAAATATCAACCGTTGGAAGCCGAATCATTGATCTAATAGCAAAGCGTTCATTACAGAGCTGGAGGGTCCTGGGTTCGATCCCTGATGAGGCCATGGATGTACACTGCTACTGAGCCTCATATTGACAAGAAACATTCGTTTAATGCCAGCTCCTTTTTTTCCGATGGTTGTCTAATTGACACCAATTCGTGACATTAAATTAATGCAATGAATACACCAATTATATTGAATAGATCATTAACTCTTTTGTTGATGGTCATCTATAGACAATTTGTTGCCGAACTCGTCACCACACACACGCACAGATATACAAATGCACACATCAATCAAGACTATTTCTCTACGATAATCAACCTGATAGCAGTTAGAAGAGAGCGGGAATAACAATGAGGTAGAGTCGAGATAAACTGTATTCATTTTGATTAGAGACTGACAATATTAATTATTTCGATTAATAATTATTTATTATTTAGAGAATGAATAACATTCATGACAGATAATTAACTTATTGAAATTATTACTACTGATCAATCTATTCTTGATTCCATTTCATTCAGGAAGTAAAAATGAGGTGAGGGAGAGGAGGTAGAGTAGGTTGAGGAGGATATCAGGAAGCGGTGACCGGTAATTATTGTTTTGTTTTTTTTCATTGAATTTGTCAATGAAATAAAAATTTATTGTTTCTATGTGATTTTAATGAAAATAATAATTTGTTATGAGAAAAATAAACCATAATAAAAGGAAATACAAAGTGTATGGACTTAATAATTAAAAACGAAAGTATTATTATTATTATTATTAATAGTGTCAGTCAGTCAGTCAGCAGTTCACAAACTCTAAAATTCTTATGTTAGGAATAGTATGGGAACCTCGTTCAGTTACCGTTTATCATGATATTGAATTTCATGAGGTTATTCCACTTCTACATAGATTTGACATTCAAATTAAAGGTTCTGTGTATTAGTTTACTTTGAAAATCAGCAACTGTAGATCAGATGTGAACCGGATTAGGTGTGACGTAAGTTGGAAGTTATGAAGCACTAGACAGTCGTTGCATTCTAAGTTTATGACTTGGTCTGCATTTTTAAATCAAACCAGTTCCCTTCTTGTGTCACTGACGAAACAACTATCTACTACGTTAGCTATTATTTCTAGTGAAGTATAGAAGCATTTCTTTGAGAATGACATGGAATAACAGAGATTAACTGTTTCTGTGAGTGTGAATAATGTAAAATTCTAAATATATACAGTCGACAATAAATAACATATGTAGGGGGGGGGGAGGGGGGATATTCATCAACTAAGGTACCACTGATTTTCTATGAGTAATAAATATGTTTCATCAAAGCATGTTATTCTACAGTTCTTCAGGAATTGTAACAGAAAGAGGTGATATTAGCTTCTTACCAAGTATTTAATTATGATAATACCGAATGTATATTCAGTAGTTCACAATTTTGAATTCAGTCTAGTCAACTTATACCCTGACAATTATCTAATATGATTTCTGACAAACGTTTCATTCATTATATGACTATACATTGTCAATCATAAACTCTGATTATAGCCACTAGAACCCACTTCAAATAAGCTTTTGCAAAGACTAGCTGAGTCTATGAAAAACTGGCTGATGCTAAAACTATGAACAGTTGGATACTGATATACTACTGAAGAATTCCATGGTGGAATAAAGTAAGTAACTAGTGCTTTATGAATTTTAGTTGATGCTGATGTGAAATGATAAGAACAATATTTAAAACTCCACTTCATTTAAATTAATAATATGACGAGAATTGAATATTACAGTGTACAGACCCATGATTTCATCAGATGGGGGGATCGATCCTAGGACGCTTCTGTTCGGCTTTAGAGTTTGACTACACAACCATCACCTAGTAACTGAAATATCAACTGCTGCAAGATGATGACTCCATCGTTTAACAGTAAAGCGTTTACCTTGAAACTCAAGTATTCTAGACTGGATGCTTAATAAGGTTATGGATGGAAACTTTGGAGAATCTTCATACTGTGACGAAACGTTACCTAGTTTTGAACGGTTGTTTTACCTAGAATACTTAGTGATATGAAGTTCGAATTTCATTACCACTGAAACATCTAATTATATATATCATAATCAATGAACACATAAATACTCAGCATTGATGTAAGTATAGTTCAACTTACTTTCACATGCTTCATCCAGATCAACTTTAAAAAAAGATAATTTTTCAGCATCTACTGCACATGTATGAAATTGAGCTCTGTAAAGTAAAAGTTAATAGTCAGTATAAGAATAACTTTCAACTGTATAGCTGACTATAGATGTTTCATTCTTTTATAGAATTCATTAACAGGTCATGGTATAGATTCTCAATAAAGAATGAAACAAATCGGTTAGTCATGAACTTGGCATATAAGCCCATAGGTTTAAGTTACAATACTACATTAACATGATGAGATAAAAAATTACAGGATTAACACTACAATATGTCTGAACAGGGAGAAATTAAGCAAATGCATGTACAAAAGAATAATGGGATTTAGGATCTAGAAGGACATAAAAGCGATAACATTTCTACCATTGTGACCAATTCTGGACAGTGTCACCCAACGAACTTCAATCATGTAGTCTCCGTCTACTAACATGGATTAAACCAGCATTCAAACCCTTAAAGGAGTGATCTCTTACTTTGATTTGGCAACCCCTACCCCACCCAGTATTCAGCGACGAGGCGAATGGTGACCAGGCATACAAAAAACATATCCTAACCATCTTAATCAATAAAGGTTTTTCACTTTTTTGATTAATTTTCTATGTCTTCTTAGTACTCTATGCATGGGGTAAATATTTCTTACAGTCGATATTTCGAAGATTTCCGTGATGAAAGACCTCCAGTCTGCACTCATTGCCTATCCTCTTGGTTGATGTTTTGCACCCGTAATTTGAAAGAAAGCGGACTACTGTACACTTGGCCTTTAGTTGGAAGATAGATATCTTGCTTACTCTATAAGTCGCTCCAGTTTGAAAACGCCGATCAAGCTTTCTGAATCCAGGTTGAGATTTCGTTAGAAGCTGATCAAACCTCGCGTTAGGTGAAGTGGTTTACTCACTGAAGCTTCGTGTTATGTGATTGATCTTTAGACTACTGCTTTGGTACCTAATGGTTTATGTTTTTAATTTCAGTCAATTCGCAATATCCATCAAGATTGGTGGTGGCTACCTGAAACTTAACAGGTTCCAGACGTACTTGCCATAAATTCATACTAAGTATTCAAGAATTATGTCTCGAATGCCTAAGTGATTGTTCTTAAGTATAGTCCTGAATATTGACTACACTAAGGAATACCATTCTACGACAACTTAACTATCTAGTACCTCCTGATTTTCGACTGTTATCTAACTACAATCAGTTTGATTTTAAATAGTTTAGATCAATTAGTTGTTAAATGGTATTTTACTGCAAACATTCCCAGATATAAACAATTTTGTTTTATCTATTCGTTGTTAGTGTGTTATTATCCACTTTCAGTACATTACTCATCTTTTATATTATGAAGTTCTTAATCGGATATGCCGAGCGTCTAAAGAAGATTGATTAGCTTTGTCAACTGTTCCTCGGTTTCATTTACTTTGACTGCATATAAGTGAATATTTTGTTCCCCTTATTAATAAGTTCCCCTTGTCCTATCTTCACGTTTTGAACATTAACTGATATTGTATCATTTCATATTTATGTTCTGTGGTTAAGTGATTGTGTAAATGTTGCTCTAGTTCACAGTCACTATTACCTCTATTTTGTACTAATGTTAGTTTCTCAATTCGTTGACCGAGTAATCAGGTTTTGTGTAATTATAATGGAATGCATGTAATATAACATGATTCTGTCTGGTGGTCAGCCCATTTGTCTTACTTTCTTCGTACGCCATTTGGGGGAGGATTATCAATCACAGGTCAGTTATGTGGTCTCATACTGATTGGTTATACTTTCCCATCATCATAACAGCCTTTCTAACGACAGAACACAGTCATGTACCTTTTCTAAAATATACTGTTTATGAAGTAATTCATTGAGAGATCCTTTTAAGTTATGAGTTTGAGTAATTAAATTATACATCCAACGATTTTATCTAGTATTCTAGTAGCTTTATTGAATACTAATGGAATGAAGATCAAGCAGTATAATATTTTACTCTTTCTATATAGTTTTTTATGAGTTTAACACAATGAAATGAGATAATCGAATTGAGATGACATTGTAAAGATAGGTATTACATTTAATTGTTTGAAATCATCATAGATTGATATCGGTTGGGTTCGAATGGATACCTTAAAGAACTGAACAGCTGTTTCTCTGTAGTACGAAAGGATTCATATTGGAGCAATACTTGATTCCGCCGGCGAATACAGCATAGGGTCTTCAAATCCTAAGGAGAGCGCCTAACCATCTGCAGCACTGAGAAAGTCATCACCAATGATAATGGATAATCGTCTCTTTATAGCATAAATTGGTTATTATTAATTACTGATCAGGTTAAATGCCAAGCTTCTAAATAACCATCTTACCTTCTTTAATATTTCCCCAGTCTAAAGTCACAACCAGTTGGTGAAGTCATAACGACACAACATGACTTTAAAATCATGTCAAAATCAATTCGAATCAAAATAAATGTGAATAAAGTCAGTAAAATGTAAATAACAATTAATGAAATTCCATGTTGATAGGGTAAACTACTCGTTATCATATCTCAAGTTATTTGATACTTTTGTTAGTAAAGTCTACTAACAGCATAACAAAACCCTGCAATAAATGCATCCATTTAACAGGACTAAATCTACGAATCTTCTCCATAGCGTTAGCCGGTTGATAAATAGCCAGCTGTTCAACGTTTCACACTTGTTTATAATTAGACCAACAGAGATAATCTTGTGTAAATTTCATTAACAAAATGCAACATTGTAGTAGTTCTACACGATAGGGCGTATTACATCTTAGTTGGAGATCTGAAGGTGGTAGGGGAGATTTGTAGCTAAGGTAGATGTCCGTTGTTACAGTTTATTTTTTGAACTGGATGGTTTAATTGAAGTGTCTGTATCATCATTCTAGGCGACTCTGATCAGACGGTTGTCGATAACAACCAATCAAATTCAAAATCAATAATACATACTACTCGTCACTTGTAGAGAAATTCCCATAGTCTACTTCTATCAGAAGTTTCCTCTAATGAATACGTCTAAAATAACGACACAAACACGTCAATCGGATCATCCGACTTAGAGAATTCAATATGACCAAAATTTGGAGATCAGCATGGATACTATAAAAATTTAGAGAGTACTAAACATTCTTGTGATCGTTATCATCTGCTTCAGTAAATGATTTAAGTTTATCCATAAGTTCAAACAACTCGTATGTATTCATCTGACTAGAAACAAATTAGCTATAGTTTATCAGCTATAAATATTGATTTCTTTAATCGAAAATTTTATTGATTATGAAAATTTTTCTCCAGAATCAATACTATTGCTGTACTTTGCTCTGGAAATACTATCAGCTGATCAGTATTAACCTTGAACAGCCTATTAACCAATCAGAAGAGAGTATAACCTAATTCACAAATATAAAATGATTATGTGAATCACTAACCGATAATATAATTGTCTTGACGTTGGTGGTGTTTAAAAAGGCTCATCCACGAGGATGAATAAAAAATTTATTCATTGAAAAAGTTTAAATTGACCTGTAAGACATTGACATGTAACTTAGATATGAACATCTATGCGAAATTTATGTCATGTTGTTTACATGGAGGAATAGTGTATAAGATAAAAAAAACAAAGAACAATCCTAGGAAAAAACGTTCAATTGTCAGCATCTGTAATGTACAGAGATTCATGCAACAACTGACAAACATATTTAATTCTATTCTGAATTACATAAAGTATATTGAATATGCAATTTCTATACAATTTCTCTGAACATATAACTAAAGACAAATTTTATTAATTTGTTCATAGGATTGTTATGATATCAAAAAGTTGTTATAACTGATGTATATGACCAACTAATCCATATGACCTGGTGCTCATGAATTTCCAATAACAAAAGATAATGAAAGTGCCTATCTAGTTCCTACACATTTGCCTTATATCTACACAGTTCCAAGTCCGGATAGGAAGAACACAATTGGATGCAATAATCAGACAAATCCTATTATATTTCAAGCTTTTCTTTATGTATACATGAACCAGACCACACAACCAATCAATTAAGAAATCAACATCAATACAATACAAGGTAAACTGTGGTAGCGAATTGGGATAACATGTAGGCAATCAATTAAGTGTATTTCAGAAATGTGAAATTATATACTAATAGTAAATGTGATGGACAAGAGGATGGGGCAAGAGGAACGGAACAATAATAGAAAAAAAGTATTTGCTTCACACAGCCGAAAAAATCTTCTAAAGCATATTTCTGAAAGTTAGTTGCTCTTCGTTAATCGGCCAATAAGGATAGAAATTCGCAATCATAACACATTGAATTTTAGGCAAAAATTGACAGGTAACTGACTTGGTTCTCACTAGTTCAAGGTTGTATTATTCACAATGGCAATTTTTGATTTAAAATAGATTTGAGATTGTTGTCACTAATGACAATGGATGTTCATTGCGCTATTTATTACAAGTTGATAGAAGTGGGAATTCTTCTATTAGATACTAACCCAGCAGTGCAAATGGTTAGGCGTTCAACGTCAACCTGAGGGCTATTATGCTGAATCTGAGGTGTGCACTACTGAGAAGTTCCATTCTAGGACGAAACAGCTGTCTCTGGTTTTCAATGGTATTCTACCAATATCAATTTGTAAAATATTTGATCAACTAAAAATAATGGATTCTATGGAAGCGACTATGATTCTATCATGTTTCAATGTTGACAATACTAATTAAATACGTATTACTTGATTTCAACATTACTAACATTGTTAGCAAACTTTTCAATGTCAACGATGATAAAACCTATTTAGTTGTCGCATATCCTCCTCTCAAAAGTCGTCAAGTTTTACAAGAATAGATTTAAATGGGCTGTTCATAAAGTGTAATGAACAATTTATTATCACAGTGGTTATAAAGATGATTCACATACATACGAATAACTTTGGCTAACATTATCAGTAGATCAACTTCATCTGACACGATTCATCATCATGATTCATACAACCACCTGGATACACGAAATGTCAAACAATCTGTTTATAAGTAATTTAAAACAAAATAGACTATGGTAAACTATTTCCAATGGTTTATTACGCTCTCACATCAGTAGTAAATGGTATACAGAATGACTATTTATAGTTGATGGGCAAACAATGATCAAATAGTGTCGTCTGAAACGTTATCAGGATGAAGACGATGATGATGGTGATTATGATGAAGAAACAAAGTTACACTTCAATGAAGAAGAATTAGAATTCTATAAAGGAAATCATATACACCTTTTACATACACTTATTTTATATCAAGTAAAAGAATATTACGGTGATCACTTAAGTTTTCAAAGAACTCAATCGAATGTAAACTGATGGAAGTGAGAATTTTATCACTAGATGCCAGCCTTGTCAGTTTTGTAGATTGTTAAACATTCGTCGCGAGACTTGAAGACCTAAGCTTGAAAAGAGCGGGGGGGGCATTTCTGAGGAGTCCCATGCTAGTTAGAAACAGCTACCAAGTGTTCCCTTGTTTTTATTGTCACCTAACCGATATCAATCTGTGATGGATACAAACAGCTCAAGAAAAATTCCATTGGACATTTTTTATCTAAGATGGGATAAATGAATTAGTCATTTTCACATTTCACTCTAGATTTTGAATAGTTCATGCTTTAAATGCTTAAAGTGCGTTCTACACTACTTAATCGTTTTTCAGTAGCATATTTACTATTTAAAATAATGCCGACAAGGTAACATGAAATTTTGTTGTTTTGAAGGCTATAAGGTATCTTATTAATTTAGACTTATCAGTAAAGTGTATCTACGATCTTACGGGAATTTATCTTCCTTGATAAGCTTGAACCAGATTTACAATCCACGGTACTTCCTGTTATAATCGGGTGAGGAATCAGAATCGTAATCTAGTGGGTATATTCATTGTGATATCCAGACACCGACTGATACGTAACGTTTGTTGAACACTTAGTAACTATGATATGTATACTCCTTAAGTTTCAGGCTATTTATAGACTCATTACTGGTTGGTCCAGAATGCTTTATATGAAAACTGTTGTTTATGCTCATTAAACGACTTAATACTGTCATCTATTCGTTTTCTCACGGTCTATCTCTGGTATAAGCTTAACCAACCAATTAGCATCTAATTAGTCAGTTCATATAAATTCTGGGATCAGATTCAATTTTGTCCATTCTAAAGCAAGATCAGCGTTACACTCATCTCAGCCGTCTTGCGTATCGCCTTCACACCAAAGGCATAGCTCTTCCACTTAGCCAATCTAGTTGTAAATGACATCTTATGGCAATGTAATGTTTGCACTGACTAATCATTAATTAGTAGTTAAAGCAGTGTTTGTCAAGGCTTTAATAAACAAATAATCATATCAGGGTAGATTCATGATCACATTGTTTGAGAGGGTGTGGCTGGACACATGAGTGCAAATCGGTGTATATACAATGAACTGTGATGCAATCATTTAGATAGTAGTTGGCTGTTGTGAAGATTGTTGATTTTGGAATTGGAGGGGAAGTGGGATTACGAATCGACGTGAGTTAGACAACTTTCAAAACTACAAAGCACTAGAAAAATATTTTTCATAGTATATGACTCCTTGTAAGGACAGTCAAGCTCAGTACCTTCAGGCATCGTAACTAACTGTTAATTTTAAACCGCTAATCCATCATTCAATGAATGATGGTTCTAGTCTCAATCAATTCAAGTTAAATATGATACGATTTTGCCTATAGTTATTAGTAGGTATCTTCCACATTCCTGAGTTAGTTAGTCGTAAGTATATGTTGACTGTCATTGATGAAGGCTCTCCACAACATCATCATATTCCTTTTATATTCATTGTTTCTCTCTGAATAATGCTCAGTATCTAGTTAATTACTTTTGTTATTGTAGTCAGGTTAATGAATGATAAACTAAAGTCGAAATAAGGTGAGTATGGTGTAATTTGCAGAAAATCATACATTTATGAAGTATTTCGCCTGTTCTCATCAGCTACGTGCAAGTAAACGAATTTAGTTGAATTGTAAGAAATCATTAAATATTAGCGATGAATGAACGTAGAATGAGGAAAATTGTATCTATGGATAATTCCGGTAACTGGTTTAACTACTGTACCACACAATATCAGTAGTCATCAGTTAAGAAAGTATCGTAGTGGGGTCTAATGTCAAAATCTTCACATGTCTGGAATAAGTCTCTTCTCACCGACAGCGTTGACTATTATATTTCTATTCCATTTCAGTTAGATAAATGATACTGATAGCTAAACCATAGAGTTCTGGGTTCATGGTTGACATGATTGACGTTATAAACTAGTGTGAAGCTTCATTTGTAAGACAAAGGCAGTTATCGGATGTTTCCTAGTTTCCAACTAATCAAATGTAAACTTCGATGTTAACTAAACCAGTAGACATAGTGGTGACATTAAACTTACCTAAATAATAATTCTTGAAATTCCACTGAAAAATTTGGTTGCATATAACAAGCAATTAAAACATCACCATGTAATGGTAATACAGGTTCAATTGGAAAAATATAACGTTCCATTCGAAAATTCACATTTGGACATCTGAAGAGAAAGAGAGAGGGCAAAACAAAAACAACGATACAAATGATAATACTTCATGTACAACTTATTTTTCTTTCATTCTAGATATCCGACTGATTTCATCTACTTTATAATATGTCAATATATTACGTAATCACTGATGGAATATTAGATGTAATCGATTGAAAGTATTTTTAAAGTAACTGGTTAAATTTATCATGGTTTGAATTTACATAAAGTACTAGTAAACGTCAGGAAACATTTCTTGGTGGTAGATGATATCTTGACATGTTGATCGTGTTTGCCTGTTATAATGACTCAACGCAATTATATATCACCTGGAACGCATGTTTGTCTAGGCTCTAACATATAAAGCGGGACTGCTGGAGAGCGATGAAACTAAAGGCAGTAACTTAAGGTTTAAAGGTTAAGTCGTACTACTGACTGAAGTGGGGTGTAACAGCAGTAGAGTATTTTCTTTGAATAATCATCATCTGCATCGATGCTTAGTTCTTAACGGAAAAATGAGTTAAAAATGTTGTCCATCCCACCCTAAACTTATAATAACTGTCGGATCCCTTCGACTAATCCTTCTCATGAAACTTTATCACCTCACGCCTCTGATACTAATGGTTAGAGTTCACGAATTGTCATTCATGTTCTCTTAAAACCTCAATCAAAACTACATATTGTTAAGTGTTATCCGCGATCTTTTATCTTTTCTTTTAATGATAACTCTGATAATTTCGTCTGTATCTGCTAATTGGGGATCGGCAACTTGAGCTAGTGTAAGTACGTGCCAAATTCTACGTTGTCACCAACTGATTGAATAGAAATATAGTCCATATGACTACATTACAGTGCATTACTAAAATATTAATCCAGTGGATCTAACACTTCAGCATTTGTCACAAAAACTAAAGATTTCGAGTTCAACTGTTTATAAGGTTGTGGCAGGAGTCTACTGAAGATACTTGTAGCAAAACGAAACAACTGTCCATTACTGCATGATTATACTTGATAATTTAACTGAGATTATATCAGGCATTGGTTGATTAATGTAAGTCTTTACATCATCCAGGAATACATACGAATAAGGATTTTTCAATAACCCCTACCTCTTCAACCCCACCTTCCACCACGATAAACTTCCACGACATAATGATATGCATTAACTACTGATGATTTAACTTCACTTTGTCATTTTCGTCGACGTCAAACTTGTCATGTTGGGTAATAAACGAAGAACAACTACGAGTCAAAACTATACCTTAGCAGATTATATTAAGTTGTATGTATATACAAAGGAACGTTTAAATTGAATTGTGACTAGCAAATGGAATCCAGGACGCTAGTTTTGTCCTATTTGGGACTTGTCGACAGGATATACCTGAATCCTGTACATCCTGGATTCCGCCTTTCAGTCACAATCCGACTCAAACATTACTTGTGATTAATGGCTATATCAAGTTAATCCCCTCAAGACGCAAACTCTGGCTTCATGGTAGAGAAAATTAACAATCACAGGGCAGGCGTTCGGGTACATACTGATTGGTTAACCTCTCCCATCACCATAATAGCGTTTTGTTGACGTTAATAAGTAACAACTTAGTGATGATTGCAAGTAAAACTTCTTCTAGATGATATTATGAATAGGGGAGTAGATGACTTTTTCACTTTCAAGCTAACTTCAAACGGTTTATTATTATTTGTTATTTTGCTAAACATGTTAAATGTACAAAAAACTAACAAACGGTTGTCAATGTAAAACTCGTAATCTAAGTTTCGTACAAACTAGTATTCATCAGATATTTAACTATGAAATTAGATTATATGAGTTTGAATCCTTGACAAAATATTAACATTAAACTATTGACCATTGTTTTTGATATTTCCGGCACCTAAAGATAATTCATTACCTTGAATAGCCGTGTTTCGGTAGAGTACTTCACTTATGTGTGTTGTATACAAAGTGAACAGTTTATTCTCCTTATTACTAAGTTCCCTTTTTCCTATAGTCCAGTTTAACACATTGACTGTTAGTGTATCGCTTCTCATTTATAGGCTATAGTTAATCAATTATGAATATGGAGCTCCGGTTCATATTCACTGTCACCTCTACTTTTGTATTAATGATGACCAAGTGGTCAGGTTTTATGAATACATCAAAGATTGTCAAGTTATTTATCTTATCTTCTTCACTCCGGTTTTGAGGCAGTCACTAATAATCACATAACTGGTATTTGGGTGCATATTGATTAGTTATACCCTCCTATCATCATAACAGCCTAGCACACTGGAAAGAGGTTTGTTTTCTGATTGACAATTAAAGAATAAATTTCTGTTTATCTGTGAAGTCATCTACGTCTGAGTGTGCGACCAGTAATCACAGGAGACGCTCACGGGCACATACTAATTGATCGTTTTCTCTGTAATCATCATATCAACCATTTTATTAACAGTTTTCTTCTAAACTACTTAAATAACATGTAATAAGTAGTATATATACGCGTATGTATAATTTATGTTAACTTACAGAATTCTTGTTGTATGCATTAAATTTAAATTTTGATAAATTTTTAAAAATAATCCACATTCATTATCAACAAATGTATTCAATTGTTTAATAGTTGATAAGTTACTGATTACATTGGATTGATTATTTGTTAATTGTTGCGTAATACTTGGTTGTAATAGATTCATTGAATTAGTGAATATTTGATTCCATCTTTGTATTGAATCGAATTCATTAATATCATTATTATTATTGGTAGATTGTAATTCATTTAATAAGTAATCATTATGATGTAATGAAATGAAGGTGTTATTATGTAATTGTAATGGAATAGTTTGTGTATTCTTAATATAATGTAATACATCATTTGGTTGAGCATATAATGAATTATCATTAGTATTTTCAATTATTGTTTCTAATGGTTGACCAAGATAACGTCCTCTTGATGAATCACGATAAACAATTGCATGTAAATACACTAAACGATCTTGTAGAATTAATGCACCAGTTAATAAACTCGAAAAATATTTAACATATCTACAAAAATCAAGAAAATATGATGATGATGATGATGATGATGGTGGTGATGATGATGAAGAAAACAGTCTAGTAGTTGCTTACTTGATTGTTTCTAAGGTGAGGGGCGTGGGAAGATTATTGATATTATGAATTAGTACGAAGGAAACAAGGTGGGTAGAACACTTCCAAGAACTCTTAAATAGACCAGCCCCAATGAACCCACCAGTCATCAAAGCAGCAGCCACAGATCTCCCTATAAGCACAGACCCACCAACAGTCGAAGAAATAAAAATGGCCATCAGACAGATCAAGAATAGTAAGTCAGCAGAACCAGACAACATACCGGCAGAGGCACTGAAGGCAGATATATAAGCAACTTCAAAGATACTCCACATTCTCTTCAGGAAGATTTGGAAGACAGAATAAGTTCCAGCAGACTGGAAAGAAGGGTACCTCATCAAGATACCAAAGAAAGGCGATCTCCACAATTGTGAGAACTACAGAGGCATTACTCTACTTTCAGTACTAGGAAAGGTCTTCAACAGAGTGTTATTGAACAGAATAAAGGACCCAATCGACGGCCAACTCCGAGATCAACAGGCCGGATTCCGTAAAGATCGATCATATACCGATCAAATCGCTAGTCTACGGTTCATTGTTGAACAATCAATTGAATGGAATTCACCACTTTACATCAACTTCATCGACTATGAAAAAGCATTCGACAGCGTGGATAGGAGAATATTATGGAGCCTTCTACGACATTACGGCGTACCCGAGAAGATAGTCAACATCATACGAAATTCTTACGACGGACTACATTGTAAAATCGTGCATGGAGGTCAGCTCACAGATTCATTCGAAGTGATGACCGGTGTCAGACAAGGCTGCTTACTCTCACCCTTCCTCTTCCTACTGGTCATCGACTGGATCATGAAGACTGCAACATCTGAAGACACCCTCGGAATACAATGGACAACATCGACGAAACTAGATGACTTGGACTTTGCAGATGACTTAGCTCTTCTATCTCACACACAACATCAAATGCAGATGAAGACCAACAATATAGCAGCCACCTCAGAACCAGTAGGCCTCAACATACACAAAGGCAAAAGCAAAATCCCCTGATACAAAACAACAAACACTAACCCAATTACACTTGACGGAGAAATTCTCGAAAATTATGAAACCTTTACACATTTGGGCAGCATAATCGACAAACAAGGAGGGTCTGATTCGGATGTAAAGGTGCGGATTGGTAAGGCAAGGGCAGCATTTCTACAACTGAAAAACATCTGGAACTCAAACCAACTGTCAGTCAATATTAAAGTCAAAATTTTCAACACAAATGTGAAGACAGTCCTGTTGTATGGAGCTGAAACTTGGAGACCTACGAAAAGTATCCTACAGAAGATACAAGTATTTATAAACAACTGTCTGCGTAGGATTCTTCGGATCTGTTGGCCAGATACCATCAACAACAACCTTCTGTGGCAGAGAACTAATCAACTTCCTGCAGAGAAGGAAATTAGGAAAAGACCCTGGAGGTGGATTGTACACACACTGAGGAAACCATCAAACTGTGTCACTAGACAAGCACTAAAGTGGAATCCAAAAGGCTAAAGAAACAGAGGAAGACCCAATAACACATTCCGTCGGGAATTGGAAACAGATATGAAGAAAATGAACAGTACCTGGGAAGAGCTAGAAAAAAAAGCCTAGGACAGAGTTAATTGGAGAATGTTGGTGGGCGGTCTGTGCTCTACTTAGATTAACAGGTATTGATTGATTTGATTGATGAAGGAAACAATCATTACAACTAGTAGGGACTGACACTAGATAACTGTTTCCTTTTGATATAAAACTGTTCATTAGTCCGCAGTCATAGATTGAATCCAGGATTCCATGGATTTGCTGTGAACGCTTTACCACTAGACAAGTAAATCAGCTTCAGACAGTTTGAGCGATCATATTCACTGTCATCGATTGGTAACTGTCTCACACCAGACACAGGTTTGACTCCTTATAGGGTCGTAGGTGTTGGCTACTTAAGAGTTTCATACAAGGACTAAACAGATGTCTAGTGTATTTTGGTGATCAGTGGTTGCATAATTCAAACCGATTTGTGATAAAAAAAATGAGTATTCAATAATCTCCACAACAAGCAATCACAACTTTTTGAGGTTAATCCTAGAGTTCTATTGAAGAGACGTGATCATTAGAGTTCAACAGTGTTGGGTGTGAGGCAGTTACCAATAGGTGACAGTAATTGAGATCATTCAAATATATCACGAATTGGCTGAATTAGAAATATTAACTGTTGTTAGCAGACTTAGTGATCTAATGATAAATTATCTGACACGGAGACAAAGGGTCTTGGGTTCGATCTATGACAGTTTCGTCGATGAATACTATTAAAGAGACCTGTTCTAGAACAAAACAGTCATGCAGTGTCAATTCTTAGTGATCAGTGGTTGTCTAATTCAGACCAATTCGTGGCATAACTCTAGAGTTTAATGAACTCTGTTGTAGAGAACACCTCAATGACGTTACAAATATAAATCGATAATGGTTTAAAGTAGTCTGTAGGAAACCTTGAACCTAACCTTCGTGCTACGTAACACTTGTCACAAAGGAATCAAATTTTCAAAGGGGCACACATTTCTTTAAACATTTCAGGTGCGCCTTGTTGACAAGTGTCAAATAGCACCAAATCTAGGTTCAAGGGGTTTACGGACGACTACCCTCAAACCACCTTCGATTACCATATAGAGCAAGTAATGTCATGTTACTTAGACTACTGACCAATATGTGTCAACTATAAGGTTCAAAGATTCCTACTGTAACGCTTAGTGAGATCATGATTGCATATAGCATTAAGTAATCTATAAGTCGAATAGAATAATTGTAGTTTTCGTAGTTGGCGTGTAATGGATAGTTATGCTGAGTCGAACATAACAAACATACAACTACAATGTTGAAACCATATACACCCAAATGAATAAAATAATCCTCTAAACAAGTTGTTCTGAAAGTTAGTTACTCATTTGGTAATCACCTAATACATAACCGAGTATTTAACATACAAGTGAAGCTATATTGTACATCAACCTTTATCTACTAGACTATACTACTTAAATTACAGTAGTATAATATAACCAATGATAGAGTCCATCACATAATTTCTCAATTCAATTAACAATGAATGATGCATATAACTAGAATAAGCTTGTATTTTCCCGCTGATTTGTAATGGACTGAAACTGCCCGTTGCACAAGTGTGACTGTCTGGATACAGTAGCCCAGTGGTGAACGCGGTGGCGTTTGACACGAAGCGGACTGAGTTCGAATCCCAGTGTGGACATCAACATTGGGACGCAGGTACATCCAACCCATGAGTCCCAAATAAGACGAAACGCGCGTCCTGGATTCCGCTTGCCAATCACAATCTAACTTAAATGAATGATGTAGTTCTTATTTCTGTATATTTTTAAACTGGAACCAAATATCATATGCATATAGAACGTTATTAAATTTCATCTGAACAACAGTCCATACCACATCATGACAACAAGAGTTCTACTGTATTTTCATTTGAAAGGCACAAGCTTTTGTGAACAAGGAGATTAAAACCTTCTATCAGACACTCTAAAGGTTAACAATTTAGCAAAGTGAATAGTTTACTTTTATCTATTACATAATTACTCTCCATTAAATATAATAAAACTGACCCACTTAATGAATTCATTTGTCGTTTAATAAACTATACAATCCGATATTCAATCATTCGTTGATTAATCCAAATCAGTTTGTGTGAAGGTGTAATTTACCCGAACTGATAAATTCATTATTCATGACAAAACATTCTTCTAATTGTATAAGTTGGATTGTGGCTGTTGTGAAGGATCCAGGACAAATAAATTCTGAACGCTCATTATATCTAGACAACCCGCTCAGGATGCACTTAAAGTACATACAATATTACAGACGTACTCCAGTACCTTCTTTACCACCCCTACCCTTAACCTCCTCAAGTACTACATTTACTTACCTACATTTCAGTTACTAAAAATAACGTATGATTACAGTATAGCTATTAGTAGCATTGTTGTTAGTAGTAATATTAGTAGTATCTGTTTTACCGGGAGATTCGAGAAGAGTAACCAATTTACTGAACTGTTTTTCAGAAGGCTGTTTGAGAATATGTAAATCGACTATTTTACTTCTTATATAATCATGTTTCCATCGCCCTAACCTTCCATTAGACTGATGAAGAATTGTCATATCATGTGATATTCAGGAACCAAAATCAATTAGTTATGTACCCATACCCTGGTGGAAAGACAAATTGGGCAAGCTATGCCTTATTTAGCGAAAACAGAGTGTCATAAAATATTACATACATTACTTCCAATCATCAATTTGCACATCCTCCGCGTTCTCTGGACTGTGTCGTTCATTAGCTTGCTTCTCTTGGTTGTTCTCGATTCTCCTCTGTACTTTAATCATGCTTTACTTTTTTGCCACCTCGCAACTCGCCGTGTATGCTGTTTACTGATTCTTCCTAATTCCCTTTGACGCTCTGCTACCTACTACTTATTGATGACCTTATAAGTAGTATCCACCACACCCTCATTACTGTTTACATTTTGTGTAAATGTTATTCTCTTTATTGGCTTGATACAAGATCAAGTTTTGTGTACATATAAGTAGATGAATGGAATATAATCGAACTGACTGATTGTCTGGTGGTCGGTTTATTTTCCTTATATTTTTCATTTTTGGCTTGATGACTTGTAGTGGTGGTGCAAAAGTGTTCTCGTGCTCATTCGTAATTACTAAGATTACATCACATTTTTTCTGTCGTACATTATTAACTGATTATATCATGACATAACAGCATCGGTAGTATTAGTATTAGTATTATAAGTAGTAGAAGTAGTAGTAGTAGTAGTAGTAGTAGTAGTAGTAGTAGTAGTAGTAGTAGTAGTAGTAGTAGTGATGTTTGGATCTTGATCCAGTTGAGTTAAGAGTCTAGTTCTAATCTCAGCATCTTGCGGTGACTGAAGGGCTTTGATGAATATAAGGCATTTAAATCGGCTTTCTGTCAATGAGCGTAACTTGAACCGTTCACACTCTCTGTTGACGATGTCTGCTAGAGTACGATATTCATCAGTTTCGCATTTCACCAAATAAAGACACTGATAACGAATACTAAACAATGAAGATGATTCGCCGAATGTATGATAATTGAGCTACCGTCTCATCGAAGCTGAGCTCTCGAGGTAACTTTGGTAATATATGATCAGCATAGCCTGCATGTTCATTACTTTCCAGCTTACGCATCAGCAATCGAGTCTTCCATTCATCATCTTGTTTACAGAATTCTATTCTTAATGTGTCTTCCCAACGCTTGAACCACATGAGGAAGGTATTTTCAACTTTCGGGGTCATAATAGAATTCAAGTTTGCTGCTGGCAACTGCATCACAAGAAGTACTTGAAAAAACATGTAAACTTGAGCAATCGATGTTCAGCTGTTGCGTAAGAGTTTCTAACAACCGCATTTTTGCATTAAGTTGTGGTTACTGTTGTTGTAGTATTCGATTGAGCTAGTCATCTGATATCGGCATTTTGAATGTATTTTCCTATTTCTCCGTCGCCACTGTTATATTTCCTAGATATAACTACCCAATTACTCTTATTGCTTAGTATTCTTAGACACTGAACACTCGACAAAATGCCAAATCGGAACACGTTTGAACAGGAACAAAATTATATTCCAAATAACAAGGGTAGACAGAAGTAGTAGTAGTAGTAGTAGTAGTAGTAGTAGTAGTAGTAGTAGTAGTTATAGTAGTATCCTTCCTTGCCCCATTCCTCTGATTTTATTGACTTAAACATTATCAGAGTAAACATTTTATACCTTGTTGTTGTCAAATATTTGCATAACCTAAAGGAAGTTACAATGATATGTTTTTCTGATTTACTAACTTTTCCTACTTCATAACTATAATTTTACAGTAATTAAAAGTATTATTCAAATGTAAATACTACTTATTTAAGTAGATTGTTTAGAATAGTAGTATTGAGTAAATATGTAGTTCTATTATTAATATTCAGTAGTAGACTTAATCAATCTCTATTAGGATGTATATTGTTGAAGAGAACAGCTTTGATATTAATGTTTGATTATAGGGCTTAGTTAAGTTGAGATGTAGTTAACTATGAATTACGAGGTATACATTCCATCCGTACTTGATACTTGCCATCTGAATGTACTTCAGACATCTTAATGTTGATGCTCAAAAATTGAACTTAATACCATCATATCAAGTATAAACACATAATCCATTTAGGTAGTTGCATTTGTGTAATAGTGTAATGTAATAGTCAATCATTTATTGATGTAATCATAACTGAACTAAAATGATGACTGCATACAATAGAATTGATTGGAAGATTTTTGTAGGTTTGTACTGACTCTACAAGTTCCAGATGAGATAGAATGAATAGAATAGTTAAAGTTCACATTTAGTATATTCCGTTATAGACATGTAATCTGGTTAGCGTTTTTTAGCAAGCTTGTGTTTTACGAAATAAAAAAATGATAACCCCATGCTCAACCCTCCTCATATGGGAAAGAATAAACTAACTTCCAGCCGAAGAGGAAATTAGGAAAAGACATCGGCAATGGATAGGACATACATTGAGGAAATCATCAGACTACATCACGAGAAAAGCATTAACATGGAATCCTGTTGGGAAACGGAAAAAAGGAAGGCCAATGAATACACTGTGTCGAGAATTGGAAGCAGATATTAGCAGGATGGACAGTAACTAAAAACAGCTATAAATGATTGCTCATGACAGATTTCAATGGAGAATACTGGTGAGTGGCCTGTGCTCCTCTGTGAGGGGTAACGGGAGTAAGTAAGTAAGTGAGTTATAGACATGCATGACTAAACTACGCATCTGATTGATACAAAAAATAATATCAATTCAAGACTAATATTAATGATAGGAACCTGGGGTGATATGTGCACAACCCTTTAACCATAGTTCATGAATGAGAAAATGATTTGGTAAGAGTTAATGCAGTAAATGAGGGATTATTTGGTGTTCCTGAACTTATAGTAAGCAGTGTAGATCAAACTTGTCTTGATTTAGACAATTGTCATCCATGACAATGAAGGATTGTCGCACTACCTAACAAATTGATTGAAACGGAAACTTTACTATCAGAAGCTGGCTAAGTGGTTTAGAGCTTCAGGACTCGGTCAACCTGAAGCCATTGGGGTAGAATCTAGGTTGCGTATTGCTGGGAAGTCGCACTTTGGGATGAAGCGTCTGTTGAATGCCTCCTGGTTTCCACAGGTACCCTACTATCATCATTCTATGACAAATTCAGTCAAAAAATGCCCATGTTCACAAAACCACCTCACTTTAGTAAATATCAACCAACCTATCATGATTGAAGTAGTCTACACAGTTAAGAAACATATTAGTTTCAGAGGCACATCATGGTCAGTTTCTAATTCAGTATGTAAATCAATTCTTGCATAACACAACATTCAAAATAATACGATTGAAAAACAGCTTTCAAAAGCTCTTAGTAAGACGTATAGTGAACATGCCATTAATCATAATCTCTTGGAACATCGGGATCTGTTATTCTACTGTTTTATTCCCTTTCTAGGATACATGTAAAGAATACTTAATTACGTCCAACAT
Organism: Schistosoma mekongi; assembly: GCA_034768735.1. Classification (NCBI taxonomy): domain Eukaryota; kingdom Metazoa; phylum Platyhelminthes; class Trematoda; order Strigeidida; family Schistosomatidae; genus Schistosoma; species Schistosoma mekongi. Next base: position 17,617,816 of record CM068312.1, read on the forward strand.
TGAATATGAATAGTTCACTATAACCTGATACTGCTAAATGGTTGACTGAGTATGCGTATTCTAAACCTAATTATCGAATTTTGTACAGAACCTCCATTTTACGAGACGTACTTTAGACCACTAGATCACAGAGGTGGCTCAGATCCAACAGCTGATATTTTTTTTAATTCACTTACACCTTTCACCCACTGTTAGGGTGTCATTTATTGTGATAGTTTAAATGTTCAGTGATTCGTCGTATTCAGTGGTTGTCTAACTCTGACTAACTCGTAATGTGAAATCAAGTTGAAATTCAACATTCTATACATCACTTATTCATCAACGAACATGTGTAATTCAATCATATTGAATGTGAAACAGTTACTCTCTGACGGCAATTGTTGAGGCTGAATTAATGTATTACGAATTGATTTAGTTAGAAATGTTAACTACTAGATACCAACTACCTCAACAGTCTAATGTTTAAGTATTAGGTACGTAGCCTAAATGACGTAGAAAAATTGAAGACGTCCACTGTTGAGTCGTCTCATACTTGAACAAAACAGCTGTTCACTTCTCCCTGGTTTTCAGTGATACTCAGCCGACATTAATCTTTGACGAATTCAATCGATTATAGGTTTAATTAATTCTTCTTGTACTCAAAGAAAAACATAAGTAAACGTTATTGTCTTTAAATTCTGGTTTTCTATGCTCATCCTGTCCTACCACCTTTTTCCAGCCCATTTCCAGCCAAACACACATACACCTGTTCTAGATGTTGGTTACCAGGCATATTGTCATACTTTATCAAATGAGTTGTGAATATCTAAATTCTAATCACATTTGAATAGCCTGAAGAATATGATGAGAATCAAAGTAGTTTAAACCGGTTTTACATGTACAGTAAATTAACACTCCCTGCCCCTTCACCATTCATCTATCTTGTAGGTAAGTAAACAGAAGCTTGTTAATTTGAAATCACAATTAGCTGTGAATCAGAAAACCAGTGACCGTTAGAAAGCACTGGATGTCTGTTTCGTTCAAGTGCGAGACTCTTCAGCAGAGTACATCTACGACTCCACCAAGTATCGAAAACAGAACCTTGTGCCTCCGAGTCTAATGATTCATTATTAGATGATTGAGCCGACCTTCTCAAAGGTTCGCATTCCTAATCCAGTTAACTTGCGGTATATTTGTGTGGTTTCATCTATGCTATAAACTGCCTCACACACCGGATATGACTAAACTTTATTACTTGCATCATCTTACCAGAACTTCAGGAATCACCTTGAGAAGATAGTCACTATTGAGTTGAGTTTAATATCTGGTAAGTTCCTGGATGCACGTCGTTGAAGAGTTCCATATTAAGAAGAAACAGCTGTCTAGTGCTTCTTGGTAGTCTCCATGGTTGTTATTTAGAAATCTACACAACAAGAATTTATAAGCCAAGGCTGTTCGGATGGATCGATATACCATGCACCCAAAGGAAATCGATTATCTTTTAGAACTATGTGTCAGTAGACTACTTCATTCATTTTAGTTGGATACAAAGTGAAAATTTCACTCCTATTGTTATTCAGTCTCTCTGGCCCTATCCTCCGATTTAACACATTAAATGTTAGCATGTTATTTCTTATTTATGAACTATGGTTAACTGACTGTGTATACGTTACTCCAGTTCAAAGTCACTGTCACCATATTCTGCACTAATGTGATTTCCGTAATTGGCTGGATGTGTGGTCTAGTTTGTGTATATATAAAGGATTGTTTGACGTATAGTTGGATTCTATCTGGTTGCTCATCCATCGTGTATTCTTTCTATTTCGACTTGGGACTGAGTGAGTATTAAGCAGACTTGCAGGAAACAGCTAGGTATCATCATTAGCGGTTGTTATTGTAACTAGTTAGTCATACACACCAATTAAGTTCGACAGTCGTATTCATTAATGATAATCTCAGGATCAATTATTCAGTTGTTTAAAAATACTCACATACAAATTGTACATTTGTCATACAATAAAATACAAACAAATAGTGTATTTTATAAGTCGGATTGTGACTGGTAAATGGAATCCAGGACGCGCGTTTCGTTCTATTTGGAACTCGTCGGCTGTATGTATCTACATCTCAATGTTGATGTTCGCAGTGGTATTCGAACTCATTGTATTTGTCGTATTGAATTCATCTATTAATACAGATGAAATGTGTTGAGTTGATTGGCCAACTTATTCAGATCTTTTGGACTGAATATTTTCCTGTTTTAGAATTCTCAACCACTCATAGTTACCGGGTACTTTAACTCAGGATAAAACTGTCGCTAGAAATGTATGGATTACATGAATTCAGAAAGAAATGATGTTTAAATAAGTATAAGGTTAATGAATATAAATCGAGAAATTCCAATAGTTATGGTGGTTAGGATAGGCAGAATTATTTACTGTTGGCGGTCGGAGCGTGAGACACCTGATAATTATTAACACTGCAGTGAAATAAAACCTGTATAAAACAACGTTAGTGAGTACAACAAAAGGTATTTTCCATTGAGTTAATCTTCATAATGATTACCCTTAGTGTATAGATGGAGACGTATGTCTATGTAGATGTACTTACTTAAATCTTATACTTCCCAGATGTTCAGGTAGTTAGGTGAACTATAAAGTGAATGTAAACGGGATGTAAATACTTTTGGAAGGATCATTGTAGATTAGCGTACTGTTTAGTACGTAAGAAAACATTTTTATATGCACTGTTTATAACAAAAACTTTACATTCATCTTAATATCCATTTATTGTTTTTAGTATTTTCAACAGTACGTTTTGAACTTTTCTTTTAAATAGTATCTATTCAGTGCCTGTCATCCTACGTCGAGAATAGGCCGCCGACCAGCATTACCCCCCGCCCAGTCAAATGTATCCTGGGATTTCCTTTCCAGTTCTTCTCAAGTTCTATTTATTCTTTCCACGTCTGCCCCTCCCCAATTCCAGATGGGATGTTTTCTTTGGTTTTCTTTTTTTCCTTTAATCTTGAGGATTCCATGCTCGTTCTTGTCCTGTGTAATGCAATTTGATGATTTCCTCAATGTATATTATTAAAGGGATAACTAGAAAAAAATGACATCTTTTACAAAGATGGGACTGTCATTATTTATTCACCTTTAGTGTCTAGTTCTTCAGTTGGATGATTTTGAATTGTTGTGAGTATTTGTTGTAGTTTACTGCCACTGCTCTAATTGATGTTACGTTGAAGTAACTATATTTCGTCATATCTCTTCAAACATGTTAGACTGTCCGACTGATTAACATCACAGTTACTTTTCTTGTTTTCTCTTGCCAGAAACACCTAGTTATTTTGCTAAGTAATTCATTTTATAACTTTCTAATCATCTAATCCTGTATTCAATATATTTTCAGTTGATATAGATTTGACGATCAGTAGATTCCAAGTAACTTGTTAGAGCTAGTTTGTCTTAATATGGGACTGCACAGCTGTATACCACTCTGAGTAACATAAAGACGTTGAACCCAAGACCTGTAGGTTTTAAAATCTCACCAGAATTGAAGTGAAGGTTATAAAATATAGGATGAAACAACGGTTTAACAATTAAGCATACTTTCCGTAACCTAGAGTTCTTGGGCTGACATTTTTGATGGGATCGTGGAGATTCATTGTGGATGAATTTAATTGTAGGACTAAACAGTTATTAAGTGGTTCTTGATTTTTAATTGCTATCTAAAGTAGATCAGTTCGTGATGTCCTACCTACTATCTTATTTTGCAATGACTGTATAGACTACTTAGATCACATCCGGCTGTATAGTGATTTATAATTAAATCGTTCTATTGATATACCATAGACTGAAATCGATCATTCTCGGTTGTCATATGTACATCCTGAGTGAATTGTCTCGATATAACAATATTTTGCAAGTATTGTTTGAGTTGGATTGCGACTGACAAGTGGAAACCAAGAAGTGAGTTTCGTCCTATTTGGGATTCGTCAGCTGGATATACCCGCATCCCAATAATGATGTTTACACCGCAACTCGTACTTGGGTGCATCTAGCTATTGAGTCCCAAATAGGACAAACTGCATGTACTGGATTCCGCTTGCCAGTTACAATCCAATTTAAATAATATAAACAAAGTAGATAAAAATGACTTTACCTTTTCTGTGATGGATTCAATTCTCTGGCTAAATTATCTTCATAAAATTTTTTCATTATTGTATGTCCTAATACAAGTTCATGTTTAAATCTGTTAACAACAAGAAAGGAAAGTAATAGAAATCACATTTTCTCAAGTATAAAACGTTTACTGATCAAATAATATGTGTAACTCCGCCTGGAACCCCCTAGGGTTGCTGCCGGTCCCAAACCAGGATAGAGGAGGAGGGTTGGGTATGAGGTTAGCAACCCCATCCCGTAAAACAACAACCTTGCTAGAAAAACGCTAACCGGCACAAAGTAGTGTGTGTATGTGAGGAGGGGAGGGGAGGCAGGAGTAGAAAGGTGGCCGTACAGTGGGTTACATACAACATGTTAGATTCAGTTATTCTACACGTCGTCAAGTTATTCATCTACAATAGGAACTAATATTCTAATACTTTTCAGTTATTAAATGTAAATGTTTGATTTCATTTCCCTTCCTCTCCTCCCTATAACTGTGGATTAGATATACAAGATAAAGTTTATTATTCAGTTCTTATATGAGATCAGTTTCATCAAAGATACCTAAGTAATACTGAACAATTGTAAACTGAAGTGAATTAGTGTTATTCATATGTATTCAATCAGTAACTAAAGGAAATAATCTTCGGACCAGAGGTAAACAGTCTATAAAGTACAACAGTGAACAAAATAACCATGTAAGATTATCTAGAATCATTCATATGCAAAAGTTTAAATTGACACTGAAGTGTATCGTGCAAGTCTTACACAATGATATTTCTAATCTTATGGTAAGAATTATTCCGCCGTTTCCCTCTGCAGGCTAGTTGACAACAGTATGAGAAAGAGATTCTAGTCACTCTAAAGTTGATTTACACGATATCATCATTTGATAACAAGATTTCATTAATATATGGAATCTCCAATGCATGTTTCATCATATTAACAATTCATCGTCTGGATATACTTACTTCCCAGTATTGATGCTCACCCTAGAATTCGAACCCAGCATTTTACTCTGCAACAGCTTATAGGATTATGCATTGATTTATTGGGTTCACTAAATTACTACATAATTCACGATATAACTTTGAGTAATCGTTATTGGCATACATGAATTCCTAATGGATTACCTCGAAATGGCAGGCGACCAGTTACTAATGGTATATCTGGTATATGTGTGTGGTGATTGATTAATGAAAGCGTAATCGTTTCGACGACAAATCATAATTCAATAGATAAATAACTGAACATATCGTCTAATATATGTGATTCGTCACTCAATATTACTGAAATACATACTTTATGCTTGACCTAACTTATCGTTCTGTCGGATTATTATGCCTAAGTAATAGATTATGGCAAGTTTGAGAAGGTTAGCTGTGAAATACCATGTTTTATGGATCAATCAAAATGAATAGAATCGGTCTTTCATACCTAAGATATAACAACCATTACTATATGTAGATCTTTGGTAGATTGCCTCGTTATGACGTTAATTCACAAATATTATTGACTTATTGATTTAAAATATGCTGATGATATGGTCCTGTTTGGCGAAAACGCTGATAAGATGCAGAAACTTTTAACAGCAACAAGCTCCAATGCAAGCATGTTCGCTATGCGTTTATCCCCCTCTAAATGCAAACTATTGCTCAAGGACTGAACTAAAGATTGAGAGTGAAATAGTTGAGCACGTCGACCACTTCACGTCTCTCGGAAGTCTGATTAGCCCTAATGGGTTAGTCTCTGACGAAATCTCAGTACGATTTCAAATGGCCCGTTTGGTTTTACCAACTTACGTCACCTATGGCCTAGACGGGATATCCGTCTCTCAACGAAAGGGAGAGTATACTGCGCAACAGTTCGCTCTGTCTTACTGTATGGGTGTGAGACGTGGCCATTAAGGGTAGATGACACTCGAAGGTTATTAGTTTTTTATCATCGATGTCTACGAAACATCGCTCGCGTTAGCTGGGATCACCGAGTAAGTAATAACGAGGTTAAACGACGAGTGTTAGGCAACAGTGGTAAATCAGTCGATGAGGTTGTAAATCTTCATCGACTGAGGTGGTTGGGACATGTGTTGGGTATGCCCAACCACTGTCTTCCTCGATGCGTGGTGTTAGCTGATATAGGAGCAGGAAGATGGAAGAGAGTTAGAGACGTCCAAACTAAAACATGGCATCAGTCTATGAAGACACTGAATGCTGATTTGAGTAGTGTTATTAGCTGCAGATTACCATAGCCAGTAGCTAGAAACACTGAGTGACATGGTCTTAGAATCGGTCACAATGGCGCAGATGTATTCACTCACTGTCCTCCTTTAAATCGTGAGCTTTAAATTATCTCATAACTCTTTTTCTAACCGCCGTGAGCCATATCCTATGTGTTCACACTGCTTGTTATTATTATTAATATTATTATTATTATCGTCATCATCATCGACGGAACTTCAACTAATGTAGTGTTAATCTTGCTGTGCCATAGAGGTATGGCAACTTAAACAGATCCACACATGTGCCAGGTCCTATGTTAATCATACATGCTTACATACACACTACTCATTTAGTTCGGTCTTTATGGAATTCCGTATTTCTTTCATACTCAATAAACGATTTGGTATCATCGTGTATTTGCTGATGTTGTTCTATGGCTCTCTATCACTAAGAGGGTGGAAGAGGCTTTGGTCACCGTGACAAATTCAAACTCTCAGTGTCCACATAATCAGGCAGTAGTTATGCCAATAGTTTCATTAAGTCACCTAGATGCAAACTTAGTGTTCACCAACTTCAGTCTTATCTACATACTAGAACATTCAATATCATATCATGAACACATAACTGATGATTAGATAAAACATACATCCTAGATTCTATCACTAAAATCACTAAAAGCTAAAAATTTCGCAAATAAAGCACTTCTAATCACTTCTTCGTTTAAACAATATTACCTTCGTAGTCGATTTTCATTCCATAGTAAACCACTAGCTGTTGGTGATCCAGGTCGTTGTCCATACATTGGACCAAATCTTGCTTTTGATTGACATATATAAACAGCTAAATAAGTAGCTAATAAACATTTAGGTCCAGTACAATGTAATACAGCTACACGATTATTCATCATTATTACATCTTTACTTGCTTTCAATTCATCTATTGATGGTATATCATGATTATGAAGCCAATAATCAAGTTGATCAATTGCTGTTATTAATTGTTCTAAAGCTGGAGCAAGTGATCCATTCCAAAATAGATCAATTACAGGTGTCTATAATGATTAAAGCATTTTATATTATTAAAAGTTAATGCATTTAATTATATTAATGTTAATGATACCATAAACTAGTAAGAAATCCAAATGTATTGAATAGCTATTTTAACCAACTATGATATTGGCTGACATGGATTGTGACTGATAAGTGGAATCCAGGAGGCGTGTTCTGTTCTATTTACAACTCATCGACTGGATGTACCTGCATTCTAGTGTTGATGTTCACACTAAGACTTTCACTTGGTTTATTTTAGTTCATGATAAATTAACGAGAAAATGCAAATATATTCTAATTATATACCTATTGTACAAGTGTGACTGTCTGAACGCACTAGACTAGTGGTGAACATAGAAGCGTTTGGCACGAAACGGGATGAGTTTTAGCCCTGTTATATACACTAACAATAGTTGGATGCAGGTATATCTGGCTGACGTGTCCCAAATGGGACAAAACGAGTCCCTTAAATTCTGCTAGCCATTCACAATCAATTTCATAAAGTACTTGTAAAATATCATTATATCTAGACAATTCGCTAAGAATGTATATAGGGCAACAGAGATTGACTACTTTCAGTTTATGACAAACCAACGGGAAGATCTAAATACAATCTTTCTACTGTAGGATTACTTCAAGGTAATATATACTTGTGTTATTATCAGCATATCTAAGTCAGGATATTTTGATAGAACCTAAGTATCAATTTATTCAAGCTAGTATCTTATGGTTAATATTACTAACATCAATCCGTTGTATGTTATTTGGTAGTAAGGAGTTAATTTGAAGTAAATGACGGATGAATGACATCGTCACTTGGAAGATCTAGGTTTAAAAACATGTCTAATTTTAGCATAAAACCTGCAATGCTTTTACGAAATACCAATTCGATATCCTGAACTGGTCTGAAATTAGATAACTATCGGTCACCAGAAACTGGCAGTGGACAGCTGTTTCGTCTCAGTATGGAACTCTTTAGCCAGTGCGCATCCACGACCCCATTACGGATCAACCCGAGACTCTCTGGATCCACAGCGAATGCCTTATTACTGAGTCGGCTCCCAACAGATGATATTTCTCATTCAATCAATTGGTGATGCGTTTACATGACTTCATTCATTGCGATTGATGGTTGAACACCACTGGTGACATTTTCTCACTAGAGGTTTGTTTAAGTTGGATTGTGATATATTATAACACTGTCGTAAGATCGTATTACACGTCTCTTCTTCAAATGGGTTGTATTTGCAGTACTTACATTATATTATGCATTCTATCTACTCCTAATATAATCAATTTTTATTTCCTTGAATGAATGTAATTAACTGAAAGTTGATCAGTTGTAGTGGAAGATTGCTCAGTAATGAGTATCAACAGCGTAATCCCAGAACGGAACCCGAAAACTTTAGTTAGTTAATTGGTAGACCACTAAATCGATCAACATGCAAAATTCTATATTTCTAACTTCAGTCATTCCACGACACACCTAACTAACTGCATCTTACGCTAGACTTACTTACTTACGCCCGTTACTCCTTACTGAGGAGCATAGGCCGCTCACCAGGGTTCTCCATTCAACTCTGTCCACAGCAATACTTTCCAATTGTTTCCAGTTGATGTTCATCCTTTTAATATCTGCTTCCAATTCTCGACGCAGTGTGTTCTTTAGCCTTCCACTTTTCCGTTTCCCAACAGGATTCCATGTTAATGCTTGTCTCGTGATGCAGTCTAATGGTTTGCGTAGTGTATGTCCTATCCATTTCCATCGTCTTTTCCTAATTTCCTCTTCGGCTGGAGGTTGGTTTGTCCTCTCCCATAGTAAGCTGTTGCTTATGGTTTCCGGCCAACGGACATTCAGTATCTTTCGTAGGCAGTTGTTTATAAATACTTGTATCCGTCTGATGATGTTTGCAGTAATTCTCCAAGTTTCAGCTCCATACAGTAGGACTGTCTTCACGTTCGAATTGAAGAGTCTGACTTTGAGGTTAGTTGATATTTGTTTTGAGTCCCATATGTTTTTCAACTGTAGGAATGCTGCTCTGGCTTTGCCAATCCTTGTGTTTACATCTGCATCGGACCCTCCTTGTTCATCGATTGTCCGCGAACCAGATTACGCTAGACACCTGTGTCATATTTCATTTGCTTGAATTCCAGTGATCATGCCTTTTGAACGACGTTAAAATAATATCAACGCAATCTAATAATACCATTTCATGGTTTAATACTACTTCATAATTGTACAAACATCGAAAAGTAGGAAGCACAGAATATCTCTCTAGTCTTCGAACGGGACTCTACCTTGATATAGTTATAATGTTCAGTTATGACCTAAACTATTGGAATTCATCCTATCTCTCTACTTTCATGAGAAAACCTTAGCTGACACTCTGGTGTTGTAAGTGATTAGTGTAGAGGGTTAAGTGTCATTTTAATCAATAACACTAGATTGCAGACATATGATCACTTGTTACCATACATTTTACTGTTTCATATTTTGTTGTTTGTATTTATGATAGATTAGTGTTGGTTGGGTATCACTAGAAACCAGGGAGTAGTTGATGTCTGTTATTTCTAGCATGGAACACCTCAGTAGAATACATCCTCTAATCCGCCAGAGAATCCAACTCAGTCAACGTTTAAACATGTCAACCAGTAGGATGATTTGCTGGTATCCAACAATAGAACTCTCACTTCCATCAATTTGTGTTTTAACGTGATAATAATTGTTGATAGCTATCGCACTTGAGATAAGTCTTAACTTTACTAGTCACTATACATTGTTCATTAACTGTCAACTTGACCTGATCGCAGAGTCATTTATTGATTAGCTCACAATGTACTACCACTGTGGAATATACTTTAAATTACAGCACACAGACAGATATAAATAATTCACAAAGTGATCCTGACGGCATTTTGTAGTCAGTCAGCTGGAAATCTATGTAGATCAATAGTATCTTGTAACAGGTTTCATCTCATTTATTACAGTCTAGAAGTTTTATCTAAGTGTGTATCAATTCATGTTAAAAGAGATTCATTCCGAATCTTCTTCATAACCAGTAAGTATTATTCTAGGCAATTCATCATCATTTACTAAGTTCCCATTGATACAATCGAAAGTGAACTCTAACAAGTTACCTTCTTAGGATTATTAGAACTGTTTTCATTTACCCGTATATCATTCCTTATTCTAATTTATTGTAAATATTATTTGGTGTTCTTACTGAATAATCAGCCCAGTCTTCATTTTGATCATCTTTCAACAAGACTTTGTTACATACTTTATTCTCTGAACTCCCTGTAGCTAGATACAACACAGTGACCACTATCTGTTGATTGACATGTGGACAACATGAATGGAAAGTATTTCTATTTCATCATACTTGCTGAATAAACTCAAATGACCTTATAAAGATTGATGACGGTCGAGTACTGGTGAAAACTAGGGAACTCTGAACAATTTTTACGTCTTAGGCCATAGTCCGATACCCTGGTGGAATCAAGAATGACAATTACTAATTAGTTACATACTAGTACGAAACAACTGCCCAGTTCTCCTGGATTTCCAATGGTACCAAAATGAAACTGACTTACAGTCTATCTCCACAAAACCATCTCATCTTATTTACAATAATAAGATAACTAGTGACAAAACTCAAGATGTCCCTCAAGTTCATTTATATTCAGAGTAAGATAGTTATCAACAATTACAATTGATAATTGTCAGTCTACATCACAAATTAATAGAATTAGAAGTTTATATATCGGACTCCATTAGGCCAATTAACTGGTACCGATAGTTACAAGTTTGCAAAAAAAACTGAAAGCTCTGGATTGAATTCACTGGTTGTATCAAGAGTGTATACCGCTAAGGGAATTCAATACTAAGACAAAATATCTATCAATTTTCTTTAGTTTTCTTTAGTATTCATTACAATGAACTACATTGTTCTTATGACTTTCAACTTCTAAATGAAACATCGTTTACATTTATTATGCTTAGTGATTCAAGATGAATGACTGTCCTACTGAATCATGTTTTAGAAGACTATTTAAAGTACTTCAGTTGTGTATGAAATAAGCATTTTGTTTTCTATCATCATTATGTTCTTTATGCCTTATTCTCCTGTATAACTTATCATTCCACATTTGTGAATAAAACGTTAATTCAATTAGGATGGTTATTTTTGTGGAGATTGGTTGTTTATTTGACTGAATATGTCACAGATTGATATTGGTAGGGTAGCATCGAAAACCAGGGAGCATTGGACAGTTGTTTCCTTTTAGTGTGGAACTCCTCAGCAGTGCACACCCAGATTCTGCACTAGGGGCTTCAGATTGACGGCAAACGCTTAATCTTCTGCACCATTGGATCGGCATCCAGTGGTAGAATGAGCTGATTAGTGACTATCTCCAGGATGTTCCTGGAGCTCTAGTGAGAAGTCGTGACTGGTGGAGTTCAGATTTGTCGGGAGTGAAACAGTGATCACCAATGACAATGGATGGTCGTCGCGCTATATATCACAAATTGATGGAAGTGGGAATTCTACCATTCGATGCCAACCCAGTGGTGCAGATGGTTAGGCGTTCGCCGTCAACCTGAAGCCCATGGTGCGGAAACTGGGGTGTGCACTGCTGAGGAGTTCCACACTAGAACAAAATAACCGTCCAATGCTCCCAGGTTTTCAAGGGTATCCTGCCAACATCAATCTGTGACCTATACAATCACTGTCTTCCTTGTTTTGACGTTTGTATTAATGTTAATTCTTTAACTGATTCAATGTGTGTTCTGGTTTGTGTATGCATAAAGGAATGTTTAAAATACAATACGATTTGTCTGACTGATTCATTTGATTGTGTTCTACCTATTCCAATCTGGGAGTAAGTGATCATCCGACAGAGGTATAGGAACTAACTAGACACTTTTAGTTGAGTTTATTATTAGAATTCCATGAACACAAGATCATGTTAACCAATTGATCATACTGTCATCATCATAAAATCTTGATATTATAACATCATTCTAAACACCTAGTAACTAATTCCTGAAAACTATCTTCATCTATTCACATATCATCAACTAATCTATCTGTAATAAATGACGTAATTTACAATTGTAATTCTAATAAAACAATAATCTTACTCGACTTGAAAAATGTAGTTCTTTAGTAAAACCAGATAGATTGAATATCTGTAATTGTAATGAATAGAAGGAAATTATTATTTTTTTTAAAAGAATATGACAACTATAATGTTGTAAATATATGTCACTTATAATGTTACGTAATAGTTTATTGACTTAAGGTAATTTATGTAGACTAGTTTTAAGAGTTTAATTCAATGAATTCATCACGCATTGATGTTAGTAGGACACCAGTGAAAACCATAAAGCACTTAACAGTTGGATCGTTGTAGTATGGTACTCCTTAACAAGGCGCATCACATATTCTACCCCTATGGTTTCGAGATGTCAAAGGCCTAACCCAATGTACCACTGAGGCAGATGGTATCCAACAGTTTGTTATATCTCGCGCTTAATAACTTGACTTGCTGCAAGATAAATCTTAGCACTTGAACGCTTTGAACCCTCCTAGTCACAAAATTAGAAGACGAGAAGACAGGAAACTTTATCCAGTAAATGGGAAGTAATTTATATACACAATATTCGTATATTTATAGTCTCCTGAAACAAATAAATCAGTACAATGATCCATCCAATCCGAATTAATTAGTCTCAACTGCTACCCAATCGGAACCCTCCACGTCGAGATTCTAGAAAGTTCTATCGATCACTGATTAAACGGAATGTCTCCGGCTCCCTCAAGGGTCCTAGAGGTTTCGTTGTGATTTCTGGGAGCCATCTCAACACAGTTGAATTCCCACTTTTAGGAACCGCTTATTACTGATCACATGGATAATCGTTGCACTGCATAACATAATATGTTACACTAATGTTCTACAAACAACCATAGTTAAGTAGCTAGTTCAAATTTCAATATATAAAAATCACCTATGAGATACAGGGATTGACGAGTACTAAAGCGTAATGCGACGAACGTTCTAGAATTCCCTTATACCGACAAATCCATTTATTCTTAAATATACCATTAGTTTATGTAAAATAGTAAAACACCTTTTATTGCACTAAATGTAAACTCGTTTAGTTCAGCTTCAGATAGAACAATAAGAACACTAGCACATTCAGTCGTGTTCACTCTACCGCTAATTAAAATTCATATATTCTAGGAACCGTAGAAATTCTAGTTTAGACCCATATGTAATGTCATATAATGATGAGGAGGAAGGGGAATACTTAACATAGTAGTAGTAGTAGTAGTGGTATTGGCAATAGTAGAAGCATAAGTAGTATTACCACTAATATTAGTCATCGTCGTCGTCGTCGTCGTCATCGTAGTAGTAGTAGTAGTAGTACTATTACTAGTAGTGTGATTAGTAGTAGTCTCAGTAGTATTCTTATAAAACATACCTTGTAATTTTCACCATAACGTTTTTCAAATGCTTTGCATAACCAACGTGCACCTTCATTGTGATCGGTTTTTGTCGCTTCAGGAGGATAACTTACAACTATATGGAGGGGAGGATAGTACAAAAGAATAGACAATAATTATACAACAGAAATATGACGTTTCGATCAATTAGTATCCAAGTGACACATCAATGAAAACTTAGTCTATCAAAACCACTAATAATCAATCAAGCATTTAGTGATCAACGTTGAATTACAGTTAACAAGAATGAAAGAATCATGTCTGTTGTCGAAGGTGTTCTCTTGATATCACTAGGATCATTTCTGTTGTAGGAATCAAGCATAATCTCAAGCAATAATCTCATCCGTCAGAATTTTGTAAAATTCTAACATTCTTCCTAGTGGGTGCCAGTGGGGGGGGTAATCTAATTTCGACTAATGAACCTTTACAACGTTGTGGATAACCTCCATCTTTTAATAGTGATCTTAATAAATTATTGTTAGGTGATGATGATGATGATGATGATAATGATAATGAGGGAAGGATTATGTCTGGAGAGTGAAATCCAGAGTATTCTTTTCATTCTGTTTGGGAATCATCAATCGGATAAAGCGCGGATCTTAGTGATGACTTACACAAGTATGAAATCCTACTGTGCCAAGTTAAGCATCGATCAAAAAATACAAACACATTTAAATTGTTTAAATGAATAATACGATAGAATAGTCTACAATCAATTAAGTTTACTGGTATGCAACAAGATTCCTAACGAATACTCATCACAAATTCATGTCAAGTGGGTACCAGTGGAAACCAGGGAACACTAGTTAACTGTTGGTTCTATTATGAGATAACTTAGTAGTGTGCACTTTCAATTCAACTAGTAAATTCAACCTACGATCTTTTACTGTCATAATGAACACACAGTCAGCATTACTAGGTTTACTGGCTAATAATTAATACCACTGGTAATAACAGTCTTACTGGTGATATGTATGAACTCCACCATTGGTGACTTCTCACTAGAACTCCAGGAACATGACGAAGTTAGTCACTAGTGAGTTGATTATTCTTTCTGATTTAAGTTAGTTTGGTGGAGATTGGTATTTGATTTGTTGTTTGCTAGTGGTTACGCGTTCACCGCAAACATGTCGAAAGTAATGTTATACTGGTAGACTGTAATAAAGAATATCACTTGTTGACAAAACGAATATTGCGAAAAGGTGAAGGTATAAAGACTGATTACGTTGGTTAACAATACCCTACATCATTGTAGACTTATATCTTATGGAACAGAGATATGGATCTACATTACTTCCAATTAATCCAAAGTATGTACTACCTAGATTTACAAAACACGCAACACAACTGAAAGTTGTTCAAATATCTTAATAAATATAGTCACTACCATTAAGCCATCTTCGCTAAACTGTATTACATCGACCACACTACTACAGTGAATACTGGAACATTGAAGTGATATGAGTTATATTTAGGAATCTTATCGCAACTTTATAATAGTTCTGAAGAGAAAATGTTACGTAATCACATGGATGAATCACTCTAATAAATACTTTGCAATTTTTAGACTCAAGATACTACTGACAAATTTAACATGTTAATTAAATTTTGTATAAAGACTTAATAAGAATGTATTCGAATCTTCCTAATGATTTATCATGGATTGAAATTGATCAATATTTGTTGTCTTTTGTGCATCGTGATGAGATCGAGATGCCGATAATTTACAATTATTGTTTGAGTTGGATTGTGACTGGTAAGTGGAATTCAGAATGAACGTTTCATCCCAACTTGGATTCGTCGGCTTACCAGCTACAATCCACATGATATGATACTTGTAAACTACAGGTTTATCGGTTGGTTCTGCTTAGGATGTACATATAATAACAGAGACTGATCAATTATAGTGCATGACAAATTAACGGGAAGATACGAATTCATTCTGATAACATATATATCCGTTGTACAAGTGTTAGCGTCTGGACTCAACAGCCTAATGATGAACACGGTGGCGTTCGGCACGAAATAAACTATGTTTGATTCTCGGCTTTGAACATTAACACTTGGATGCAGGTACATCTAGGTGAAGAGTCGCAAATAGGATGGAACATGCCTCCTGAATTCCGCCTGTCAGCCATAACATTAAGAATCATATGAATAACATTACAAGTTCTTGTTTATCTATCCATTGATACGATGTATAACTTACCTAATAAACGATCTGTAATATACGTCAAACAAAATCGATGTCTTCCAACACTGGCTAACTCTGCTGATAGACTGCACACTAATGACGTACCATAATGATCATATTGATTTGATTTAATTTTGCCTTGTTCATTTAATTGACTACCTGGTATTGTTGATGTAATATTCAATGGAGATGTTGTTATAAGACTAGGACTGATACGTTGATGAAATGGATCCAATTGATAATGACTATCAGATTTTATAACAGTCGAAGAATATTTATCAGTTGTAGGTGGGAACGGTGCAATCCAAGCAGATGGCATACAGTGTTCATCAAATGCTTTATTATAACTAAGCTATTGAAAAGAGAATATAAAGTATAAAAGAAAGTAAATGAATTGAGGTGGTTTATGGAGATTGATATTAAGTTTTAGTTGATTGAATTCGTTACAGATTGATGTTGGTATGGAGGTATTAAAAATCAGATGGAATTCAACAGCTTGTATATCAAAGCATTCGACTTAGCAGCACACACACACTTATTTACGCCCGTTACTCCTCACTGAGGAGCATAGAGTGTTGCTTTCCCAATTTGGATTTGTCTGCTGGCTATCTTGATTTCTTCAATTATTGATGGAGCGACATCTATCTGAAGATCTGTAAATGCTGTTTCGATGTCCTGTGGGTTCAGTGGAGCTGGCCTATTCAAGAGTTCTTCAAAGTGTTCTACCCACCTATTCTTTTGTTCTTGAATCCCAGTGAGTGTCTCGCCTTCTTTGTTCTTGACCGGTCGCTCTTTAGCAGCACACAACCTAGGATAAATTCCAGAAGAATCAAGTTGGCGAATACTTGACCCATTTTACCATTGAATCAACCGGTATGTGTGACATAACGCGACGATCAACCATTGTCATCAGTAATAACTATCTCACTCCCGACATACATAAACTCCACCAGTCACGACTTCTCAAAAGAGCATCAGGATTATCCTGAAATTAGTTACTAGTTATTTTATTAATGTAATTGAATTACGATGATTTATGCAGATTGGTATTCAGGTTTTCAGTTGATTGATGTTAGCAGGGTACCATAAAATGTAGTAATGAATAGAACTAAATTGTTTATTCTTATGAATATGTAACTAAAAATGCCGTTGATAATGTAAGTTTGGCTAAGTTTATTATTCTTAGTTATACTTATAGATAACAATGATAGTCGTACATTCTGTTTATAGACTGTTTGTTAGTATTCATCTGACAGATATTGAATTATTTCTAGGATATCCTACTTTCAAGTAAAACAATTCATCGTTTTACATTATAATTCATTTGTATCTATGCAACAATTAAAGATCAACATCCATTGAACTATAGTTTCATCTTTGAATAGGATGGCAAAACAAAAGCTTCAGTTTATGATGTTAGTGCTTACTCTCAAGACTACTTAGTTTGGATTTATAAACGCTGGGGGGGGGTTGGGATAGGATACACACTGTGGAAATCACTAAACCGCTTCACAAGACAACCACTAATTTGGAATCCATAAAGCTAAAAGAAATAAAAAAAGACCTAATAATGATATTACGGTGGGAATTAGAGTCAGACATGTAAACAATGAATAGTCCTTAGAAAGAACTGGAAAGGCAAGCCCAGTACAGAGTTGGCTGGAGAATGCTGGTCAGTTGTCTATGTAACAGGCGTTGATTAATTGATTAATTGATTCATATGGAAGAACTGGACACAATTAAGACTAATCAGAGTTACTAAGATCCATAGTAAATCAAGCCGT
This sequence comes from Schistosoma mekongi, assembly GCA_034768735.1. Taxonomy (NCBI): domain Eukaryota; kingdom Metazoa; phylum Platyhelminthes; class Trematoda; order Strigeidida; family Schistosomatidae; genus Schistosoma; species Schistosoma mekongi. Next base: position 17,635,716 of record CM068312.1, read on the forward strand.
CTCTCCTACACATAAATGTTCATCAGTTAAGTACACGGCATCGTTTGTGAATGTCTAATATTCTGCAATATCATATACCTAAATGAAACACCTTTCAAATATTTCATGGCTTTTAAACAACATTCAAATTTAGCATTCTCTACAACCTAACTATGCTAAAGTATATTAATGTACTAAGTTAATTGAATTTCAAAGTAAACACGTATACTACTGATAAAATTATTAAGCGTATACTAGATATATATATATATATATATATATATATATATATATATATATATATATATATTATATATATATTGTGTAAAACAGATTAACAATTACTTACTGCATATGATATTTGTTCTGGACGTAAAGGAGATGATATCTAAAATGAAAGAAACAAATAAAAGACAATTTTGAACTGAGGTAGTTTTATGGAGGTAGGTATTCTTGTATTCTTCACAGATTGATGTTAGAACCTAAAGAGCATAGAACAGCTGTTTTGTGATAGCATGTTCCTTATCAACATTGTACACCTATGATTCCGTCAAGGAATCTATTCTATGATTAGCAGGTCTCAAGGGGAGTTCTTGACCATCTACACTACCAGCTTAATCGTCGTCCAATGGTATAAATTTCAATCCCTTTAGTTTATGATACAACGTGATAAATGATCAGCCATGTTATTAGTAATAACCGTCTCACTCCAGACATGTTTGAACTTTACCGATCACTACCTATTACTAGAACTTCAGGAATATCAAGAATTTGTCACCAATAGTACTGATTAATTGTCAGTCAAAACGTATAACAAATTGATGGATGTGAGAATTATACTAATGGACGCCGGCTGGCCCAAAAGTGTAAATGGTTAAACAATCCTCATGATACCAGAAGATTAAAAGTTCAATTTTTTGACGAAATCGAGAAAATGCACTACAGAGTAGTCATATATTCCACTGCTTCAAAGAATTCAATGATCCATAACCGACTCCAATCTGCGATAAATGTGATCAACATTTATATTAACAGAACATAAACATTTTAATTCATCAGAACTTCATGTAACGTAGTGATTTATAGTGAGTAACTAAATGATTGTAAAGTCTAACTGGCAGTTAACACTACACGCATAAATAGTCTAGACTAGGAAACGCGGAAGGTTGGATAATGTGAATGACATAAAGTTGAAGAAGCATTAAATGATATATCACTGAAGTTTCTGTAAATGTAACTAAATATGATTCGGATTGTGACTGGCAAGTGGAATCCAGGACGCGCGTTTCGTCCTATTTCGGACTCATCGGCTGGATGTACCTGCATCCAAATGTTGATATTCACACTGGGATACGAACTCAGTCCACTAGACTACTGAGCCCAGACAGTCACTTGCCAGTCACAATTCAACTTATATAATACTTGTGAAAATTCGCTATATCGAGGCAATCCGCTCAGGATGCACATATGGCAACAATGACTGACCAGCTTCAATCTATAACAAATCAACAGGAATATACAAGTTTATCCTAGTAACTAAATATGATTGAGAAATATTCATGACTTATGTAGATTATTAAACGAATCTTTACTCAAAAAATGTTGTTTTGCATAATTGATCACTTAACTACTATTTTTAACTTAACAGTCAAGATGAGTTTGTAGAGTCGCTGGAATACTTAATCCTACTACATATACCATAGTCCGTGTTAAATGATCAATGAATGTTGTGATAATGATGGTGCACTAATCAATCTTCATCATGGAACTTGTATTGCAGTAAATGTTAATGTGTTTGTAACCTCTTCTAATCAATCATTGCCTGTTATCCCAAGTGGAGCAAGACCGCCCACCAGCATTCTCCAACCAACTCTGTCCTGGGCTTGCTTTTCTAGCTTTTCCTAGGTGCTGTTCATTCTTTTCATGTCTGTTTCCGATTCCCGACGCAATGTGTTCTTGGGTCTTCCTCTGTTTCTTTGGCCTTTTGGATTCCACGTTAGTGCTTGTCTAGTGACACAGTTTAATGGTTTCCTCAGTATGTGTCCAATCCACCTCCAGCGTCTTTTTCTAATCTCTTCCTCGAACCTCTTCTACTATTATTATTATTATTATCTGGAAGACATGTTAACCACTAATAAATGTTCTAATAGCCAAGAAGCCTGAACTAAGCTAATAGAATCATCAGGTAGTATAACTTTATGTAAGGTAAGTAGTTGTATCATGACATTAACTATACGATAGTAATTAGGTATATAGTTAAGCGTATGATATAAACCATTAATTCCATGTATAACATTACTCAGTTAATACTTGGGTAAGTTAGTATAATAGCTGAAATTGAAAGCTAGAAGTACTAAACATCAAATTGCAATTAACATATGTCGATGAAATTCTGTTTAGATCTTATGTAATTTAATGTAAAGAATAATGCTTCAATAGAAATGCTTAGTACGTATAACATGAAACATATACAACCTAAAGTATATGGAAACAGTATACATTCAACACTTGATCTATCCTGTTAATGTACATTATTCGAAGTAATTGAATACAAATTTTAGCCTCTGTAAAGAACAACTAGAAAGTATCGGTTATTTAAACTTATATGGCTGTATGTAACTAGGATAAGTTTGTATTTTCCGGTTGATTTGTAATGGATTGAAACTGGTCAATCTCTGTTGCCATATGTGCATCCTGAGTGGATTGCCTCGATATAGTGTAACTGTCTGGACACAGTAGTCTAGTGGTGAACGTGGTGGCGTTTGGCACGAAGCGGACTGAGTTTGAATCCCAGTGTGAACATCAACATTGAGATGCAAGTACATTCAGCCGATGAGTCCCAAATAGGACGAAACGCGCCTCCTGGATTCCGCTTGCCAGTCACAATCCAACTTAAATTTATATGGCTGTACCTATAAAACATGACTTACAGTGCTAGCAAACATCAAATTATTCAACTGAATTGAAATTCAGAAATCATAAAGCTTTTTATTGGTAAACTGGATACCGTAAAGACTGATCGTGTACCGACCAAATCGATACTCTATGATTAATTGTTCATTAATCAATTGAATAGAATCCACCACTTTACATCAACTTCCTCGACTACGAAAAAAGCATTCAACAGCGTGGATAAGCGAATATTATGCAGCCTTCTGCAACATTAACTCCGCCTGTAGCCCCTAGGGTTGCTGCCGGTCCCAAGCCCGGATAAAGGAGGAGGGTTGGGCATGGGGCTAGCAACCCCATCCCGTAAAACAGCAAATGTGCTAAAAAAACGCTAACCAGTAAAAACCTTTATAACCATTTTCACTCTGCCCTGGGAGTTGGAAGGTATGTTATGACGCCTCATGGTGAAAGCCGAGTTTCTTCGGAAGCCACGAGGCCGATGTCTCTTCTGACAACCAGAGCAACCATTAGTATAGGTACGTGGAATGTCCGCACGCTGTGGGAAACAGGGAGGACCATGCAAATAGCTGAAGAAATGAAAAGATACAACCTGAAGATACTTGGAATAAGCGAAACGCATTGGGTGCAAGCTGGACAGCAACGGTTATCCTCGGGAAATGTGCTTTTATACTCCGGCCACGAAGAAGAAAACGCCCCACACACACAAGGAGTAGCATTGGTGTTATCCCAAGAGGCATGGAAGTCTCTTATAAGATGGGAACCTCATGGACCTAGGATCATCACAGCATCCTTCAAGACGAAGAAGGAAGGGATTGCAATGAATGTCATCCAGTGCTACGCACCCACCAACGACAGCCACGAAGACGACAAAGACCAGTTCTATGCGAGGCTGCAGTCAATCATCGAGAAATGTTCAGCCAAGGACCTGACTATTCTAATGGGCGACTTCAACGCCAAGGTCGGAGTGGATAACACCGGGTATGAAGACATCATGGGACAAAATGGAGTGGGAGAAAGGAATGATAACGGTGAGAGGTTCGTGAACTTATGTGCCTTCAACAAAATGATTATAGGTGGCACCATTTTCTCTCACAAACGTATACACAAAATTACATGGATTTCACCGGACCACATCACGGAGAACCAAATCGACCACATCTGCATCAATAAGAGGTTTAGAAGGACCATGGAAGACGTAAGAGCAAGGAGAGGAGCCGACATAGCTTCAGATCACCATTTGGTGGTAACTAAAATGAAACTGAAGCTGAGGAAGCACTGGACAACTGGAGCAGCAGTATTACACAAGTTTAATACAGCCCTTCTCCGTGATACTAACAAACGCAACGAATTCAAATTAATTCTCAGCAACAAGTTTCAGGCATTTCATAATCTACTAGAAAAAGGTGGAACTAATATGGAAGACAACTGGAAAGAGATTAAGGGAACAATAACCTCAACATGTCAGGAGGTTTTGGGTCTCAAGAAACAACACCAAAAAGAGTGGATTTCTGTTAGAACTCTGGACAAGATCCAAGAAAGGAGGAACAGAAAGACAGCGATCAATAACAGTCGGACAAGAGCAGAGAAAGCCAAGGCACAGGCCGAATACACCGAAGTCAACAAGCAAGTGAAGAGGAGCATCAGGTTGGATAAACGGAAGTTTGTTGAGGACCTAGCAATGACAGCGGAAAAAGCTGCAAGAGAAGGAAATATGAGGCTCTTATACGATACAACGAAGAAGTTAGCTGGGAAATTCAACAAGCCAGAACGGCCAATCAAGAACAAGGCTGGCAAACCAATCACTGAAGTGCATGAACAACGGAACAGGTGGGTAGAGCACTTCCAAGAACTCTTGAATAGACCAGCCCCACTGAACCCACCAGTCATCGAAGCAGCAGCCACGGATCTCCCTATAAGCACAGACCCACCAACAGTCGAAGAAATCAAAATGGCCATCAGACAGCTCAAGAGTGGCAAGTCAGCAGGACCAGACAACATACCAGCAGAGGCACTGAAGACAGATATAGAAGTAACTTCAAAGATACTCCACATTCTCTTCAGGAAGATTTGGGAGGAAGAACAAGTTCCAGCAGACTGGAAAGAAGGGTACCTCATCAAGATACCAAAGAAAGGCGATCTCAACAATTGTGAGAACTACAGAGGCATTACTCTACTTTCAGTACCAGGAAAGGTCTTCAACAGAGTGTTATTGAACAGATTAAAGGGCCCAGTCGACGGCCAACTCCGAGATCAACAGGCTGGATTCCGTAAAGATCGATCATGTACCGATCAAATCGCCACTCTACGGTTCATTGTTGAACAATCAATTGAATGGAATTCACCACTTTACATCAACTTCATCGACTATGAAAAGGCATTCGACAGCGTGGATAGGAGAATATTATGGAGCCTTCTACGACATTACGGCGTACCCGAGAAGATAGTCAACATCATACGAAATTCTTACGACGGACTACATTGTAAAATCGTGCATGGAGGTCAGCTCACAGATTCATTCGAAGTGAAGACCGGTGTTAGACAAGGCTGCTTACTCTCGCCCTTCCTCTTCCTACTGGTCATCGACTGGATCATGAAGACTGCAACATCTGAAGGCACTCTCGGAATACAATGGACAACATCGACGCAACTAGATGACTTGGACTTTGCAGATGACCTAGCTCTTCTTTCTCACACACATCATCAAATGCAGAAGAAGACCAACAATATAGCAGCAGCCTCAGCAGCAGTAGGCCTCAACATACACAAAGGGAAAAGCAAGATCCTCCGATACAAAACAACAAACTCTAACCCAATTACACTTGACGGAGAAATTCTGGAAGACGTTGAAACCTTTACATATTTGGGCAGCATCATCGACAAACACGGAGGGTCTGATTCGGATGTGAAGGCGCGGATTGGTAAGGCACGGGCAGCATTTTTACAGCTGAAAAACATCTGGAACTCAAACCAACTGTCAGTCAATATAAAAGTCAAAATTTTCAACACAAATGTGAAGACAGTCCTGTTGTATGGAGCTGAAACTTGGAGAACTACAAAAAGTACCGTACAGAAGTTACAAGTATTTATAAACAACTGCCTGCGTAGGATTCTTCGGATCTGTTGGCCAGATACCATCAACAACAACCTGTTGTGGCAGAGAACTAATCAACTTCCAGTTGAGGAAGAAATTAGGAAAAGACGCTGGAGATGGATTGGACACACACTGAGGAAACCATCAAACTGTGTCACAAGACAAGCACTGACTTGGAATCCTAAAGGCCACAGAAACAGAGGAAGGCCCAAGAACACATTGCGTCGGGAATTGGAAACAGACATGAAGAGAATGAACAGCACTTGGGAAGAGCTAGAACGGAAAGCCCAGGACAGAGTTGGCTGGAGAATGCTGGTGGGCGGTCTATGCTCCACTTGGAGTAACAGGCATTGATTGATTGATTGATTGATTCTGCAACATTAAAGCCTACCCAAAAAGAAAGTCAAAATCGTCCAGAATTCTTACGACGGACTACGCTGTAAAAATATGCATGGAGGTCAGCTCGCAGTTTCATATGAAGTGAAGACCGGTGTCAGTAAAAGCTACTTATTCTCGCTCTTCCTCTTTCTACTTGTGATTGACTAAAGCATGAAGACTGCATCATCTCAAAACACTCTTGGAATACAATGAAGAACATCGATGCAACTAGATGACTTTGAAGATGACCTAGCTCTTCTATCCCACACACATTATCAAATACAGATAATGGCGAACAATGTAGCAGCAGCCTCTACAACCAGCAGTAGGCCTCAACATACACAAAGAGAAAAGCTAGATCCTTTGATACAAAACAACGAACACTAACCCAATTTCACTTGACGGAAAAATTCTAGTAGATGTTGAAACTTTTACATACTTGAGCGGCATCATGAATAAACAAAGTTGCAAGTATTTATAAACAACTGTCTGCGTAAGATACCTTAAACCCGTTTGACAGATACTATCAACAATAGCCTTCTATAGCAGTTAACTAATCAACTTCTAGCTGAGGAAGAAATTAGGAAAAAACCACTCGAGGTGAAAAGGTCACACATTTAGGAAATCATCGAAGTGTATCACATGATAATCACTAACTTGGAATCCTGATGGCCAGAGGGAAAGTGAGAGACCCAAGAACACATTACATCCGGAATTAGAGGCAGACATAAATAGAATGAACAGCACTTGGGAAGAGATGAAAAGGTAAGCTCATGGCAGTGGTAGATGGAGAATTCCGGTGAGTGGCCTATGTTTCACATGGTGTAATATTCATAGATTGATTGAATGAATCAAGAAATCATATTATATTGACTATTCCTGAAAGGCTTAGACGAAACAGCGATAATCCTTACACAATCAAACAATACAATTTAATAAACAGAATGATAAACAATTTCGAATTGTATCGTCCTCAATTTCTATACACGTAAAAAAGTGTATAAACACTGAATCGTGTGAAGTGGAATGTGTCGAAAAATTCAATGTGTCTTTAATGTGTGTATTATGGGGTGTTATAGGGATAGATCCATGAGTTTTTTTTATTTTAAAGTTATGATTGATTGAATTCGACACAAATTGAAGTCGGTTATGTCTCATTGAAAACCAGGGAGCACTGGACAGCTGTTGTATTCTAGCATGGTTCTCCTCGACAATCCACATCCTAGATTCCATCCAGGGGTTTAGGTTGACGAGCGAAACAGTTACCCAGTGTTCCATGGTTTTCAATGACACTTAACCAACATTAATCTGTGACGAATTCAATCAACTAAAAACTCAATGCCAATCTCCATAAGCCACCTCATATAGAGGTCACATACATAATGAACGGCGAGGGGGGGGAGAGAAAAACATTTTCGAGACTATAAATAACCTCTAAACGGGAAAGATTACAGAGTGGTTACCGTCCACACTAAGCGTTTATGATTTTTCAAGTTAAACCTAAATGACTCATAGTAACCATAAGATATTGATACAGTTACTATGATTTTTAAACATATCCCTATTTTATAACATACCACCTTATGTTTTCATGAAGAAAACACCTGTTAATTACAATTATTTCCCCCCCACACATACACACTTCCACCATCACTATTCACGTATCAACACATCTATGTTATGATGCAACATATTGCAATAGATGACCTGGTATGGTCTAGACTATGAATATGCACTAAATAATAATCATAGATTAAATTTAGTAATACAACTAGTGGAAACTACAAAGTTATGAAAATACTGTTTCAAAGAATTTAGATCCTCTTCAGTGAAATGTGAATGCATGACACAATCAAAAACGTAACATTACTCACATTCAGCCAATGAGTCCCAAATAGGACGAAACGCGCATCCTGCATTCCGCTTGCCAGTCACAATCCAACTTAAATATATTACTTAGAAACCTTACAGATGTCACTTAGACATCATGTACTTATAGTTAACCAATATAAAGTGGTATATGTTAAATGAATGTTAATGAAAGATAGTTAATGAATGTTATTTAAGTTGGATTGTGACTGACAAGCGGAATTCACAAGGCGCGTTTTGTCCTATTCGGGATTAGTCGGCTGAATGTATCTGCATCAAAATATTGTTGTACACATTGGGATTCGAACTAAGTGAGTCTCTTATCAAACGCCACCGCGTTCACCATTATACTACAAATTCATCCTAATTATCTGTGCACTCGTTACATAAGCGTGACTGTATGGACTTAGTGGTGAACACGGTAGCGTTTGGCACGAAACGGACTGAGTTTTAATCCTGGTGTAAACATCAACAATGGAATCCAGACACATTCAGTTGATGAGTCCGGAATAGAACGAAACATGTACATTAGATTCCGCTTGCAAGTCACAATCCAACTTAAATAATACTTCTGATTAACAGCTATATTGAGGCAATCCGCTCAGGATGAACATATATCAACAGAGATTGACCAGTTTCAGTCCATAATATGTCAACGGGAATATACAAGTTCATCCTAATTAGCGATGACGTTCAACTGTGTATGTAAACAAAACTTGTACGAAAAGCAACGAGAAGCCTTGTTCAAAAGATACAAGTAGTTATAAACAACTGTCTGTGAAAGATACTCCGGATCCGATGACCAGATACTATGATCAACAACCTACTATGGCAAAGAATAAACCAACTAACTTCCAGCTGAGATATAAATTAAGAACAGATTCAGGCAGTAGATAGGATACACATTAAGGACATCAGTGGAACGCATCACAATTTAAGTACTAACTTCGAACCATCAAGGTCAAAGGAAGAGAAGAAGAAGAAGAAAAGTGCAGAAGACATTTCACCGGAAATCGGAGTCAGACATAGAATGAACAAATATCATCTGGGAGGACTTGGGAAGATGAACTAAGTAGAAGGTTAATTGAAAAATCCTGATTGGAAGCCTTTGTTTCATAACAAGCAACAAGAATTGAATCAATTGACTAGTTCACAGATTAAACCAAATGTAAGTTGAGTGAAATCTTTGAAATTACAATTACAGTGATCCAGTTTATCATTGATGAACATGTATGATCATAACGTTATATCATAAATTAATAGAAATGACCGAATTCTATCATTGAATGTTTACCATTTCATTGGTGAAAACAGTAAGGCGTTCTCCAATCGGGACTGGTGTAGTGTCTTATATTAGAACGAAACAGTAATTCAATTCTTCTTCCCCTCCCCTATTTGTATTTGCTACCTAACTAACATCAATCTATAATGAAATCAATAAACTAAACCAACTTAACACTAATCTTTACAAACCATCTCAATTCAATTCAGTTCTTATCATCTTATTTAGCATGAATAGAAGTTATTCATTGATTTACAAACAATAATAACTATATAATCATGTATATTAACATGCATATATTAACATAACAACAAGGATTGATCTAGCATAGTAACAAAAATTATTTATTAAATAAATGAATAATCGTTAAAATCAATATTATCTTAGTGATTAAATAGAAAATTATGTTATTCAACACATAAGAAATTGATGGAAGTGAGAATTCTACCATTGGATGCCAACCCAGTGGTGCAGATGGTTAGGCGTTCGCGTTAACCTGAAGCCCCTGGTGTGGAATCTGGGGTGCGCACTGCTGAAGAGTTCCATACTAGAACAAAACAGCCCTCCAGTGTTCCCTTGTTGTCAATGGTACCCTGCCAACATCAATCTGCGATATATCCAATCACATAAGTAAGACCTAGAAACAACTGTTTGTATTCATTTTTTTCTTAGTGAAATAATGATTATATATAGGTGTTGTAATGATTATTGAAGGTTAATTTGATATCATTAATTAATGTGAGTTAGATAATCATTAACGACTAGAAAGCACTGAACATTTATTTCATCGTAGTAGGTGACTCTTCAACAGTGTGTATCCACAACCTCACCAGAGATTGAACCTTCTGGCTTTTCGAAGAATGCTTCATCATTAGACCACTGAGCCTACTCTTGCTCCCCCCCCACCTCAATCAGTTTGTATTTCTAACTCAGTCAATTAGTGATATATATTTTCGTGATCCTACTCACTTTCATTGGTAGGTATCTGCCTCACACTCGACATGGTTGAACTTTACTCGCCAAGTACAGAGAAGATAGAACATGTAATAATCAATGTACCTTTCCTGTAAAGACGTCGATGAATACAAATATAAACATTGAAGTAGTTAATTACGGAAATATATTGTTTAATTGTCAACCAGTAGACAAACGTTTTTTCCAGAGTGCTATGCTGTTATGATGATAGAAGATGATAACTAATCAGTATACACCCAAATACCAGTTATGTGATTACTAGTGACTGCCTTAAAGCCGGAGTGAACAAGATAAGATAAATGACTTGACAATCCTTGACATATTCATAAAACCTGATTATTTGGTCAACCTATTGGAAAACTAATATTAATACAAAGTAGACGTGACAGGAGTAAATGTGACTATGAACTGGAGAAAAGTATACGCAATCAATTAACTGTAATTCATAAATTAGAAATGACACAGTAACAGTTAATGTGTTAAAATAGAGGATAGGGAAAATAATCTACAGAATAACAGTTCTTGAAGAAAATCAATCTTCTTTGAGGTACCTGGTATATCATAAAGTTATTCGTTCAATGATGTCTACATGGCCAAATCCCTTCCTTCATGCATTTCAGAACGTTAACAGATGAATCATCTATAAATTCAATGTATCTTCTATAGAGTAGAGATTTCGTAGTATCTAGTTCTTATTGAAAATGTATGTTTAAATACTGTTCTTTTAAAGGCAGTTAATCATTGCCTATTAGCAATGATTAAGGGAAGTTAGAATCTTGAGATTTGCAATAATTGGAGTGCAGCTATAGTAGTTTGTCAGTTTGTTATATCGTATCGGTGGATCATTGTAATGTTCTATTAGATTTTTTTTCCAGCTTAGAATCTAAAATACCACCTAGAATTAATAGACAGACGTTTCATTCTAGTATAGACCAACTCAGTAGAACGCAGCCACAATTCTGCCGTCAAATTGAACTCAGATTCTTTAAGTTGGCCAACACTTCGTCATTGGCATCAATGAGCTGTCCGGCATCCATTAGAAGAATTTCCACTTCTCTGAATTTGTGATTAAGCTCAATAATCAGTCAATCGTAGGAATGATAATTTTAGGATGTTACTGAAATTTCGGAAGTGAGTTAGCTATCCGAAGTTACAATGGATGATCATTACATTATATCAGAAACTGATGAAAGTGGGAATTGTACCATTCTTAACTAGCTTGCTCTGTAATGTGTTCGGCAATCTAAAGAGTATGGGTTGAATTCACACAAGGTACTGAAGGTGTACGTACTAGGATAAAACAACTGTTCAGTGCTGTCTAGCTGTATGCTGGGCATCTAAAGATAATTGATTATCTTCGAGAAATGTGTTTTTGAACATTATTTCAATTATTATAACTATGAATAATGTAAACATTATTCATTTCTATAACTATTACGTTCCCCTTATCCGGTCCTCCTGTTTAGTGTATTTACTCTTAGTACATTGTTTATTACTACGAACTACAGTTACTTAGTTGTGTACAGGTTGTCCCAATTCACTGCCACTATTTCCTTTGTTCTGTATCAATGTTGGATTCTTGATTGCTTTACTGTGTGGTCTGAGTTTGTGTATATATAAAGGCATGATTGAACTACAATACCTTTTCCACTTTCCAATCCCGATTCTGATTCTTCTATTATCGGCCTGGGGGGGGGGGGTTGAGTGAACATAATGGAGTTGTGTATTGTCAACTAGGCACACTTCATTGGCATTCGCTACAACTAAACAAATCTTCTTTTCTTGCATCATAACACCGGCTCACAGTTGTACCCAACCAACATAAGTCTGTAACAAACACAAACAAATACCTAAGTGCTCATCTCCAATAAAACCACTTTTAATCAAATATTCGATTCGTTTTTCCTTTACAAGAGAATAATTTATTTCAAGAATATTTTGTTGTTGGGTGAATGTTGTTAATGGAATGTTGAATATCATCAAGTTTTGAATATTCTTCATGTATAAATCAATTCTGAAATTATTATTTATTTTTTGTATTGATGTTGGATTGTGACTGGCAAGTGGAATCCAGGACGCGCGTTTCGTCCTATTTCGGACTCATCGGCGGGATGTACCTGCATCTCAATGTTGATGTTCACACTGGGATTCAAACTCAGTCCGCTTCGTGCCAAACGTCACCACGTTCACAACTAGACTACTGTGTCCAGACAGTTACACTATATCGAGGCAATCCACTCAGGATGCACATATGGCAACAGAGACTGACCAGTTTCAATCCATTACAAATCAACGGGAAAATGCAAACTTATCTTAATTACAGTCCGCTTCGTGTCGAACACCACCGCGTTCACCACTAGGCTACTGTATCCAGACAGTCACACTTGTGCAACGGGCATATATATATATATATATATATATATATATATATATATATTTCAATTATTGTTACATGGTGTATAAAAACTAGTTGATCCAATTGCTGATATTATTCCTTTACTTATGAGATACCATTTAATCAAACTTAAAGTAACCTGCATACTGAATTACAAATATGAACCGTTAATTGATGACTCAGTAGTCTAATGATAAAGTGTTCGCCGCTGTGCCATAGGGCTCTGGGTTCGATTCCCGATGGAGTTTTGGATGTGCACTGTTGAAGAGTCTCATACTAAAACAAAACAGCTGTCAAGTGATTCCAGGTGATCAGTGATTGTCTAATTCAGACCAATTCGTGATATCAAAATCAACCTGGATACAATTTCGTAGAAGTTAAGCTTATTTCCTTCTTCATATCATATCAATTAGTAATCACATCAACCTTCACTTCATATTAGAAAGATCCTTTTAGTATTTACAAACGTGAGAAATAGTACCAATTGCAATCACTAGGATAGTTTACTTCTCCTCATAAAGTAGGTAACCATAATGTAACCAGTTCATTGAACACAATACCACGAAAAGTATTCAGATGAATTGAAAATCATTTCACCGTCATTTGATAATTAATTGATTTATCGTTTAATGCATCAGTAATGAAGCATAACAAACTACTGAATAAATAGATTTTGATTATTGATTGCATAACATTAAAGTTAATTAGTAGTTTGAAACGTGATATGTAGAATGTACATTTTTTTCTGGCTACCTCTCAAAGTAGAGCAGAGGCTACTCACCGGTATTCTCGACTGAACTCTGTCATGAGCAATCCTTACCAACTATTTCCAGTTGCTGTTTATCCATTTGTTATCTGCTTCTAATTCTCGACGCAGTGTTTTTTTGTCTTCCCTCTTTTCTGTTTTCCAACAGAATTCCATGTTAATGCTAGTCTCGTGATGCAGTCTGATGATTTTTGCAATACACGTTCTATCCATTTCCAACGTCTTTTTCTAATTTCCTCGGCGACTGGAAGTTAGTTTGTTCTCTCCCATAGTAGGCTGATGCTAATGGTTTCCGGCTAACGGTTATTCCATATCTTGCGTAGGCAGTTGTTTATAAATACTTATACTGTACTGCGTCTGTAGCTCATCTAGGGATACTGCCGGTCCCAGGTCAGGGTAAAAAAGGAGGGTTGGACTAATGGCTAGAATTTCCATCCCCGGAAAACACAAGTTTGCTAAGAAATGTTAACCAGATTAAACAAACAATCAAGCTCAGCTATTTACTTAGTGGTATTTGACTAGAATAGTCCGTTCGCCAATCCACATATGAGTATTAACATTCAGATGAATGTATAATCCAACATTATTCATACTTGTCAACTAACACTGGTTAAAACGGAGCAAAGAATCAACAATCACAATTAATCAAGTCTATTCTTCTTCGTAGTAACATGATCCCCGTTAACCTCCATTCAGTTAAACATTCAGTCACTATGATATTTCCTTTACACAATATGTAATCTTTACACAAATTCATTAACCGTTGTCATGTGTGCTACCCATTCACAAATTATTGTAGCCTTATTATCATCTGAATATTTTCAATCCTGTATGCAACTCCTAAACCCCTTCCCCAATTCAGTCTTCATTATATTTTGTATTTGCCGTTACTAGTTAGTCCATTGTATGTTATATATAAAGGCCAATGTATTGGCTTAATAAATGACTTAAAATGAAGTGTCATTTTGTCGGTGTTTATTCTCTCCATCCATGCTTCTCGGTGGATTGGTGAGGTTGGGGGGCGATGGAGAGTTAAAATTAATCTGCTATCTTGTCAACTAATTATCAACTTTCTAAGTCTATCAGATTGTAGTCACCGAACAAATCCGATTAGCTGGTTTACCATTTAAGCAACTGCAAAGTCTTTTGAGCAACGGATATAACGATGTCAACATTATTTCAATATTATTGAAGAGTGGAATGTCAGCTCATTAGCTCATTGTATGAAGTATGCTAAAGTTTGAAGTAGCTAAAGATGATTATTGACTACATTGTCATTTTCTTAATAACTTGTCAGTAAGTAATAATAATGAAATAGTCTTCATCGAATGGACAAATGATAGTCAAGATTGATCAATTTCCATCCTGAATATCAATAACATGATATTATCGTTTTCAAACTTATCAAGATATAATTAAAGCATTATTGTCAGCCAACATTGAAGTCGAAATTCCCAAAACAAATGTGGAGACATTTCTGTTGTATTGAGCTGAAATTTGTAGAACTAAGAAAACCATCCTTCAAAAGATACAAGTATTTCTAGACAACTGTTTGTGTACGATCCTTTGAATCTGTTGATTAGATTCGATTAGCAACAAAACCTTCTATAACAGAAAACAAACTAATCATTATCCTGCCGACGGAAAAATTAATAAAATACTCTCAGGGTAAATATGACACACATTGAATTGATCATCCAACTATGTCCCAACACAAACAGGAAATTGAAATCCTTAGGCCAACAGATAAGGGAAAGACTGAAGAGCACAATGCTTTAGGAAGTGGAGACAGACATGAAAATAATGAACAGCACTTGTGAAGTGGTAAGGGAATTCCAGGACAGAGTTTGTTGGAGAAAGGTGGTCGGTAGATTGAGCTACACATGGGTTAACAGGCCTTGATTGATTGAGTGATCCCCCTCTAGACCTAGCAACCACATTTTTTATTTGAATCTGCATTTTACATTTATTGGGAGTGATATGAAGCCTCAGAGAATAATGACATAGTGTTTTAGAATGTTGGCTGAATCCATTTTGTGTTGTCAGTGTGCTATTACGACGGAATCATGGTTTTATACAAGCCAAGTTAATTAAATGCCTTCCATTATTAGCCAATTATTGTAATCGAGTGCTATGGAGATTGTTGAATGTAAATTTGAAATTATGAAATGGTCTAAATGATTCAACCATTTATCGCCAGGACTCTTCAGCAGTCCGAATCCACACCACTGCCAGGGATCGAACCCAGGACACTGGTTCCATGACAAACGCTTTGGCATTATACCATTAAGTCACTCCCAACAGTTGATATTTGTAATCCTGTAAATTCATGCTACGTTTGCCTGAGCACATCCGTTGCCGTTAATGGATAATTATTTCAAAGTCGATACAGTTGAATCCCATTGATTGCATTATCTCACTAGAACTCTAGAAATTTCTACTATAACATCCAATTTTAATCAATATCAACTCACTAGTGACTACATTCTCAAGAATTACATAGAGTTCTAGTGAAAGAAATGTGACCAATGGAGTTCATCCATGTTGAGTGTAAGTTAGTTACATATCGTTGACAAGGTCTACTAATCATCACTTTATCAAATCTATCAATTGTAGTCATAGAACAAGTTTCTATTACTGAGTACCAACCAATTACATAATCATTTCACAATCAATTCACTTTGATATAATCATGCAATAAATGAATCCATTTCATTGTATAACAACATTAACACCATCCCTAAATATAACCCTTTCATAATCAACACACTGAAATTCATTTCAATTTAATATATAGTTGAATATTGAATAGAACATTTCATTATATAAGTTGGATTGTGATTCGAACTCAGTCCGTTTCGTGTCAAACGCCACAGGGTTAACAGGCCTTGATTGATTGAGTGATCCCCCTCTAGACCTAGCAACCACATTTTTTATTTGAATCTGCATTTTACATTTATTGGGAGTGATATGAAGCCTCAGAGAATAATGACATAGTGTTTTAGAATGTTGGCTGAATCCATTTTGTGTTGTCAGTGTGCTATTACGACGGAATCATGGTTTTATACAAGCCAAGTTAATTAAATGCCTTCCATTATTAGCCAATTATTGTAATCGAGTGCTATGGAGATTGTTGAATGTAAATTTGAAATTATGAAATGGTCTAAATGATTCAACCATTTATCGCCAGGACTCTTCAGCAGTCCGAATCCACACCACTGCCAGGGATCGAACCCAGGACACTGGTTCCATGACAAACGCTTTGGCATTATACCATTAAGTCACTCCCAACAGTTGATATTTGTAATCCTGTAAATTCATGCTACGTTTGCCTGAGCACATCCGTTGCCGTTAATGGATAATTATTTCAAAGTCGATACAGTTGAATCCCATTGATTGCATTATCTCACTAGAACTCTAGAAATTTCTACTATAACATCCAATTTTAATCAATATCAACTCACTAGTGACTACATTCTCAAGAATATACATAGAGTTCTAGTGAAAGAAATGTGACCAATGGAGTTCATCCATGTTGAGTGTAAGTTAGTTACATATCGTTGACAAGGTCTACTAATCATCACTTTATCCAAATCTATCAAATTGTAGTCATAGAACAAGTTTCTATTACTGAGTACCAACCAATTACATAATCATTTCACAATCAATTCACTTTGATATAATCATGCAATAAATGAATCCATTTCATTGTATAACAACATTAACACCATCCATAAATATAACACTTTCTATAATCAACACACTGAAATTCATTTCAATTTAATATATAGTTGAATATTGAATAGAACATTTCAATTATATAAGTTGGATTGTGACTGGCAAGTGGAATCCATGATGCACGTTTCGTCCTATTTGGGACTCATCAGCTTGATGTACCTGCATCCCAATGTTGATGTTCACGCTTTGATTCGAACTCAGTCCGTTTCGTGTCAAACGCCACAGTGTTCACCACTAAACTACTGAGTGCAGACAGTCACACTTGTGCAACGGGCGCATTGGTACTAGGATAAACTTGTATATTCCCGTTGATTTGTTATAGACTTAAGCTGGTCAGTCATTGTTGCCATATGTGCACGGTGGCGTTCGACACGAAACGGACTGAGTTCGAATCCAAGCGTGAACATCAACATTCGGATACAGGTACATCCAGCCGATGAGTCCGAAATAGGACGAAACGCGCCTCCTGGATTCCGCTTGCCACTCACAATCCAACTTATATAATACTTGTGAAAAATTCGCTATATCGAGGCAATCCGCTCAGGATGCACATATAGCAACAATGACTGACCAGCTTCAGTCTATAACAAATCAGCGGGAATATACAAGTTTATTCTAAGAACATTCCATTGTTAATTTTTTTTGTGTTTTTTTTACATTCTACATAATCATATGTTTTAATTTAATAAAACAAGACAATATTGAACATTGTACAAATGATGACATTTATAAAAGAATTAGTGTAGGTAGTTAATGCCTTGATAAAACAAGAAACTGGATACTTTAGTTAACATAGAAATAGGAATTGTACTAATCAATTGAACTAAATAGTTTAGATTGTTAAGCATTGATCATAAGACTCGATGCTTATAGAATAGATTTACTGGCTAAATTAAAGATTGTGTATAACGCTGAAAAATCTTATACTAGAAGGAAATAGTTGACTAGAACTGTTTAGTTTACATTGATATACAAACATCATCAATCTATGATGAAGAAAATCAATTAAATATAGAATTAAGTATATCACAAATTGATGGAAGTGGGAATTCTATCATTGGATGCCGACGTTAGTGGTGCTGATGGCAAGGCGTTCACCGTTAACTTGAAGCCCCTGGTATGGAATCTAGGGTGTGCACTGCTGAGGAGTTCCAGACTAGAACGAAACAGCTGTCCAGTGCTTTCTTGTTGTCAATGGTACCCTGTCAACATCAATCTGTGATATATTCAATCAAATAAAATATAGAAGAATTGTTTAGATTCATAGATCCAGAATAAGATAACTATAGAATGTTTAATCAAGTGTAAAATGTGTAATTCATAAATGGACTTTACTATTTACGGTTATCCACAACGTTTGTTGCATCCATGTACTTTGATCGAATGTCAGTTGTTGATTATGTCAATGAACGCTTATCAATATGGGTAACAATTCACTAAATTGTTGATATTATCTAGTCAGTACAAATATAGTAACTTCTAATAGTCAGACAAACTAACTAATATTTTTAAGTCTACTGTGATTCTCTAACCCTTAAACCGAATAGAGGTACACAAGAAAACTAAGGTAAACAACCACTGTCAGGTTATATTTTACCCATCCGTTGATATACATATAAAACCTAACCACACAGGAGACTAATTAAGAGGATAACATCAATACCAATCAGTGAGAATAATAAGAAGAAACGAGTGGTGGTGGTGGTGGTGGTTCTGGAACAAGTACATAGTTAATTAATAGTAAATCACATGGCAACAGCCGATCGGTTAATTAGGAGGTTAGAGTAAGTTAGGTAACATAATAAAAATAATGAGATAGTCTTTTAGAAGACATTTCGGTAAGTTAGTTGTTCTTGTTGACAGCTTTCAACCAGGAAAAAGACAATTTTCAATTTATTTCATTGAATGTAAGTATTCTTTAGACGACATTTATCATTGAAATACATTACCATAAAGACAAGCCATTTAAATTAGTTGACAATACTTCTAAGTAGATAAGTACTTTTAACTAAAGCCGACTTTGTGTTCTAATTGTAAAGCATTCGCCGCTGAGCCAGAGGGTCTTGGGTTTGATCCCTGATGAGGTCATGTATGCGCACTGCTGAAGAGTTTCATGCTAGGAAGAAAGAGCTATCCAGTACTTCCAGGTGATCAATGGTTGTCTATCTCTGCAACCCCCTCTTCCAATTGTTACATAATTGTCAGAATGATGAAAAACTGATCGAAATGATGATTAATTTACACATTGAATGGATGGTCGGTATATCTCTACATGATCGACATGAAGTAGAGATAAGTATTGAAGAAAGTAGGAGTTAATGTGTAATAATAGAACATGTTTATCAAATTATTTGTAGAGTATCAGAAATTAAAGAGAATGTCCATTACAACAGAGTCAATGTACAAATAAAAAAAATAAAGAGTTAAGGCAACAGTGAATTCAAGGATCAGATATGCTGTTTGTGAACTCAGAGATGGCTTTTAGCTTTAACAGCGTATAGGAGGCTTATTCGCCAACCAACCTCAAGCCCCGTTTTTAGGTCAAACTTTTGACATCGTAAATGATTCTGAAAGTTTACTCCGGCAAAGCAACAGGACTTGAGTTATTAAGGCGTTCTTGCATCAGTTTTGTTATCTATTTGCACTCACCATTTAGGAACCATATCGGATAATGTTCCAAGATGCTCCTAATAAAGGATCATTTTCTTTAACCAATATAACAAGCGCCATAGCAACAAATAAACTTAGTAAATTATTTGCATGTCAGATCAATTCATCATCAGTTAAACAATTACGTAACACATTTGTGATTCCTCTAATACTTGAAGTTCATAAGCAACTTATTACGCAATCGCTAGCTTTTTTCAATAGATAAATACCTTGTAGAAATAACCTTATCTATGATTATACATCTATTTTAAATTATCTCCTCTTTAGAAATAAAATAGTTTTTTTCCGCTGAATGGTTACAGGAAAGCAGTATTCACAGTGACAGGCATAGTAAAAGTTAAGAATATTGATTGATTGATTTGGATTGATGTAGGCTGGTGGAATCCAGATAATCTTTTTGTCCTATTTGGAACTCGGTTACTTTTGTGCCAAACGCTACCGTGTTCACCACTAGTCTGCTGAGTCCAGACAGTCACGCTTGTGCCACAGGTATGCATAGAGTTATAATGTATATAAACCTTCCCATTATTTTGTTATGGACATCCAGTTGACAAATCCCATGTAAGAAGAAAACAACATCTAGATTCCACATGCCAGTAACAATCTAAATCATACAATACATGTGAAATACAGCTGTACCGAGGCAATCTGTTCAGGATACACATATAGCAAGAGACACTGATTAACTTCAGTTCATAACAAATCAAATACAATTTAACTAAAGCGCCATGATTTCAGTGTGCATCAAATTATAGATAATGATTAGTTGGTTGATAACACCTGTTACATAATAACTTAACAAGTAAATAAAATCTAATTTACATGGAGATAATAAAAACAAAAAAAACACGATTGTAAACATTTTATTCTTATCAGTAACTAACATGTTTATGATTGAATTCAGATGGTTTATGCAGACCAGTATTTTAGTTGATTGTTTACGTCACAGATTAATATTGACAGGGAAATACTGAAAAACGAGGAGTAAAGCACAACTGTTTTGTTCTAGAGTAAGACGTATGGTAGTGTACACCCTTGACTTCACCTCAGGTTGATGAAGACCTGACACTATAAACCACTTAACTAGCCTTCAATGGTAGTATGCTTAGTCATCTGAAGTGCTAATTACAATCATGATCAAGTAAGAATAATGAAGTTAGCCAAATCTACATTATCTACTGCACTTCTAATTACATTTTCATAAGAATAAACAATGTAGTTCTATTCATTACTACTTTCGATGGTACCATGTCAACACAAATCTATGACGAATTTAATCAATCAAAAACTTTATACGAATCTGCATAAACTATCACAATTCAATTACACTAATAAACTCACTGGTAGTTAACTTCAAGATTTTTCTAAAGATTTAGTTGTAAGTTGCGACTGGTAGACTTCCGAGTTGTCAGGAGTAAGATCGTAATTATTGATTACAATAGATGATCGTCGAGTTTTACCACAAACTGATGGAAGTGGAATGTCTACCATTCGATACAGTTAGCCGGATAGTGCAGAGGGTTAGGCATTTACCAACCTGAAGCCTCCGAGGTGGATAGCATATTTTCATCAGGAGGAGTTACTGACAAGTTATAAATCCTCATTCCATTTACTTCTAGTTTCAATAATTAGATTGTTTTAATCTTGTACTTACATTATGGTTGACTGTAAACATATCAAGTGTGCCTATTGAGTCAACCGTCTACTTTCTTTGCTTGTTATTCCCTTTTCTCTATTCCATTACATACACCAATCCAAAAACTCGTTCCCAATACAACCTACATTCATATTAGTGTTGAACTTAATCAGTTGAGTGGTAGGTATGACAAAGGTTTGTGAAAATCTCATTTAAGTTTTATTAGGTCTGTCAAATGGAATCAGGGTCATGAATTTTACTCTATTTGTAACTCGAAATACCTAAATCTTAATGGTGTTATTCATACCCTAACTGAAATTCAGTTTGCTTCATATTAAACGCCACTATTTTCACTATATATATCTACTGATTCTAAACAGACATATGTGAACAACACGTATGGATTCCATTTCTATTAAGTACAATCCGATTTATATCACCGTTACGAACTTCCGTATCTAGGCGATCTGCTTACAATAAACAATAACAGCAACTAATCAATTACAGTCTATGATAAATCAACAAGAAGATTCAATTAGCTTCATATTATAAATAATCAATATGATAATACATAGTAACAATATCGATTCATCAACAACTTATATGTTTTGATATCTACATAAATCATGTTTCAAAAAGAGAAATACTACCCTTGTTATTGCATAGATATAAATGAAATAATCAATACTTCCATCTAATCAATATCATCAATACATCTAATCATTTCTATTGATTGAATTCAGTTAATATTTGTTCTTTTATTTCTAATTTTTAGTTTAATTTCATGTTATGTTTCTTGTTTTTGATTGACTAAATATAAACAAATAAAGAATCATTAAGATGAACTTGTATCTACTAGTTGAATTAACATGGACTGAAACCGATCAGCTTTGGTTATCATATGTGAATCCTAAGCGAATTGCTTCAATGTAGCGATAAATCATAAGTATTATTTAAGGTGGATTGTGATTGGTAAGCGAGATCCAGGACGGACATTTTGTTCTATTTAGAACTAGTCGGCTGGATGGATCTACAGTCAAGGGTTGTTGTTAACACATAAATTCGAACTCAACCAACCTAATAACACATATACCCGTTGTGTAAGTGTGAATGTCTCGACTTAGCAGCTTAGTAGTAAATGCGGTGGCATTTTGCACGAAGTGAAGTAAGTTTTAATCCAGGTGTAAACACCAACATTACGATTCAGGTAAATTCAGCTGACGAGTCCCGAATAGGATGAAAAGCATGTCTTAGATTCCACTTGCCTTTCACAATCTAACATAAGTAAATAAATGATCTATGTTGAATGCTTAATATTCAATAACATTCAATGCTTTGCATAGACATACTCAACATACCCATCTGTATGTATGCTTATGACTATATATGTAGAATAACACATAACATGTTCCATTCCAATGAGAATATTCCAATACTGATGTCAAAATAAACTAATGTGAAGTGGTTTATAGAAAACGGTACCAAGTTTTTAGAGAAATGAATTTGTCATAGATTAATGGTATCAGAGTTCCATTGAAAACTAGGGTGTACTGAACAGCTTATTCGTCCTACTGTAGGACTCATCAGCAATGAACAACCTAGATTCTATCTCAAAGGCTACAGGTTTGTAAACGTCTAACTCTTTACATCATTCCATCAACCAGCTTTCAATAATAGAGTTACTACTACCATTAACTTGATTCTCTTTTTAAATAGATTGAATAAATACTATATAACTTTTAACTATAATTTACTTATGCTTTATATTATAATACAATCATATATAGTTAACTAAAATACTATTCAATGCATGAAATGAACATTGAACATACAATATTTAATGTAATGATGATTAATGAATATAAAGTATAATACTAATCAAGTAAACAAATTGATCGAACCCAAAACCCTCTGGCACCGCGGCGAACACTTTACCGTTGGACCACTGAGTCGACTCCTAACGGTTGATATTTCTAATTCAGTCAGTTCCTGCGTCCGATCCCCGCTGCGGTCATGAATGCGCACTTCTGAGGAGTCCCATGCTAGGACGAAACAGCTATCCAGTGCTTCCAGGTGATCAATGGTTGTCTGATTCACATCAATTCGTGATATCAAGATTGACAGTTTTATTTACATTTTGTTAAGTAAAGTAATTATTATAATGTAGTATGGAGAAGGGTAGTAGTTAACAGGAAATCTTTAAGTTACATTTCATGTAATATTTTACTTGTAAGATTTATTTGCAATGTTTGTAAGAATTTATGTTACCCTAGAGATTCGATCACAGTCAGTAATCGTTGTCACTAAGCTATTTGTCCAGGGAATAAATTCACCCCCCCCTTCTTCTCTTGTAAGAATATAATGCCTTTATCGTTACACTGTACTAATAATGTCAAGTTACTACGATTAATGATGAAATTACAACTTGATTGAAAGAATTCAATCAACATTATCAAAGATAATAGAGATTCAGTTGGTTGCTGTTAATGTAAAAGTAACTAATATTGGTAATTGTTTGTATCACTTAGACTGAGGATACATTTTGACTTAATCATCATTAGAATTGTAACAGCATTATAATATAAAAAACAAACACCAAATTAGGATGAGCTTATATCTTCTCATTGATTAGTGATAGACTAAAACTGATCAGACTCTGTTGCTGCATGCACATCCTGATCAGATTGCCTCGATATAACAGTGATTCACAAGTGATATTTAATACGGACTGTGATTGACAAGTAAAATCCAGGACGTGCGTTTCGTTCTACTGGGGACTCTACGGCTGGATGTAACTGCTCCCTAATTACATATATACCTGTTTCACAAGTGTGATTGTCTGGATAGAGTAGATTAATGGTAAGCGTGTTGGCGTTTGACACTGAACGAATTGAGTACCAAAGTCGGTGTAAACATCAACATTGGCATGCAGGTACATGCAACCGATGAGTTCCAAATAAGACGCTACGTGCATCCTGGATTGCAATTGCCAGTCACAATCCAACATGATCAATTGGCTTTTCTATACTAAATTTATGAATTGGTCACATATCAAAATAACCAGTCAAAAGAAAATAAACAACATATTTAGATAGAAGAACCTGTGAAGTTACATCATCATCATCATCATCATCATCATCATCACATCATCATCATCACATCATCATCATCATCACATCATCATCATCATCACATCATCATCATCACATCATCATCATCATCATCACATCATCATCATCATCATCATCACATCATCATCATCATCATCACATCATCATCATCACATCATCATCATCATCATCACATCATCATCATCATCACATCATCATCATCATCACATCATCATCATCATCATCATCACATCATCATCATCATCATCACATCATCATCATCATCATCATCATCACATCATCATCATCATCATCATCATCACATCATCATCATCACATCATCATCATCATCACATCATCATCATCATCATCATCATCATCATCACATCATCATCATCATCACATCATCATCATCACATCATCATCATCATCATCATCACATCATCATCATCACATCATCATCATCACATCATCATCATCACATCATCATCATCATCATCATCTGATCAGATTGCCTCGATATAACAGTGATTCACAAGTGATATTTAATACGGACTGTGATTGACAAGTAAAATCCAGGACGTGCGTTTCGTTCTACTGGGGACTCTACGGCTGGATGTAACTGCTCCCTAATTACATATATACCTGTTTCACAAGTGTGATTGTCTGGATAGAGTAGATAATGGTAAGCGTGTTGGCGTTTGACACTGAACGAATTGAGTACCAAAGTCGGTGTAAACATCAACATTGGCATGCAGGTACATGCAACCGATGAGTTCCAAATAAGACGCTACGTGCATCCTGGATTGCAATTGCCAGTCACAATCCAACATGATCAATTGGCTTTTCTATACTAAATTCATCATCATCATCATCATCAGCAGCATCATCATCATCATCATCATCATCATCAACAACAACAACATCATCTAGATCATTATCAACTGATAATAATTTACTTACTTCAGGTATTTCTTTTCTACGATTAATTCTTCTTTGTGTTGATTTTACTTTACATGTACAACAACATCCAGTTTTACAATAATCCTTATTATTTATTGAATTTTTATTTTGTATAGGCATATGTTACTTTATTAGTAGTATTTTCATTTTAATATAGAAAAATAAAAAGGAATAATAAGATTTCAGTGAAATTTTCTTTTAATCCATTTTGAAAACAGAAAAAATTAACAAAATGTGTTCGTTTTTTTTTTTTGAAAAAAAAAAATTGAAATAAAATTTTTATGTAATCATTAAACATAAATCATATGCTTATTACGTAATCCAATTTCAATATTCAATAAATTCAAATGATTACGCCTGATATAAACAAACATTTGGCGGGAATTTCGACTATCATGACTATCATGAAAAACAAAATTTATTGAATTAATGAATTATTGTATGACAATCATTAATTAGAAACACATTGAACTACTTCATGCTTATTGACAATTTCATTGGAATATTGAATGTAGCATTCTGTATACAGTTAAATAAGTAAAGATAAATATTTTAATTTAAAATTATTGTTGACATCTAATAAACAGATTGGTTAACATATATGTGAGATCTAGTGAAATGATTATCTAAATATAACCTTGAAATCGAATAGTAATAATCCCCGCCTCAGTTAAACATCAAGGTCATGATAAAAAAGACCATGCAATTTCAACCAATCAGTGATTAGATATGATTTTGTTGTAGGGTAAGGAAAGTTAATTTAAAAAAGAAAAACGATACAGTAGATTGAATATAAATTGACACCTTTTGTTACATAATAATATGAATCAAATGTAAATATATTAGATATTGATTATTATTATTAATTAAATAATTAATATTGATTAATTATTAAATCATCTAAAATCAATTAAATGTTTATTGATAAATGTAACATATAGTTCCTGAAGAACAAATGTTAAAAATAGTGACCTTGGTAACAATTAACCAATCATAATAGAGCAAAGAGAAATGATTGATATTCATGTAACAACTAATTGAATTATAAAATAATATAGTACTTACATGATATTAATGAAATATTCAATAACTGTCTTAATTCATATACAATAATCAGATCACTAGTACCTGATTTCAAGATGTCCATAAAGATCTAGTGGGAAGTTATGATAGGTGGACTTCACAATAGTTGGTTTTAAGACAGTTATCACTGATGACAATTAATGATCATTGAGCTATATATGGAAATTTGTTGGAAGTAGTAATTCTGCCATTAGATGCCGACCTAGTGGTTCAGTGGGTTAGGTGTTTGCAAACCTGAAGCCCCTGTGACATAATATAGGGTGCTCCATGCTGAGGAGTTCTACACTAGAACGAGACAACTGTCTCTCATTGATCCCTGATTTGTAATGGCACCCTGTCAATATCACTCTGTGAGGTATTCAACCAAACATTGGTAAAATTTAGATATAATTAGAAAGATACAAACCTAATGTTAAACAACTCCTAACGTGCTCCTAATTCCTAATCTACTTCTAACACTAAACCTTAAATAATCTTAAGTATAAGTCACAACCCACTTCTATAATCTACTGCATCATGAAGAACATTAATTCGCATAGTATTAACTTGGAATAGTAAACAGATGAATCTTTTCTTATAAATCGCTAATTCCAACAAACATTACGACGAATTATCACGCCATCTTGGCATTTATGAACGCCTATTTCATTGCCATAATAACCAGAAAATATCTTGTTTACTAATCCCACATCTGTGAAACATTTAGGATACGCCATAGTTGTTTTAGGATTAAAATTGCACATCAATCAATCTAGAGTGACAATAAAACTTACAATGATCTTTATAAACTATACATGATGAACTTGGTACTAATTACTCTCCTGTGATTAGTCAAAACTTTAACTTTTGTTTCAACGGAACTATAAATCATTTTAACCTGTCTATTTGAGTTGGATTGTATGTAACAATCGAAAAAAAAACATACGATACTTGTGAATAATCACTATATCGAGGTAATCCAATCAGAATACATATATGTCGATAGAGACTGATAAATTTCAGTACATAACAAATCAATGGGAAGAACAAAATTTGTCCAACTTATAGATTCATACCGATTGTTCAAGTGTAGCTGTCTGAATTCAGTAGACTATTGGTGAACATTTAGAAAGGAACTAACTTCGTGTATCCGTGCAAATATGCACACTGGGATGCAGGTACATTTAGTTAACAAGTCCCAATTAGGATGAGACGTAAGTTCTGGATTCCGCTTCCTATCTACAATTCAGTTCAAAGAATAACTGTGGCACATTGTATTTAATAACAATAGAATGTAGAAGTAGTAGATAATGTCCCTATTCATTTATTCATCATAAGTTGTCATAGTGTGGTTAACGATACTTTGTCGTTTCAGTTTATACTATTTCCTTTTAGCCTATATATAGGTACAACTTCAGATGTTAGTCTCGTGTTTACAAGAAACGAGACCTTTTTAAAGGATATTTATTCCTTTTAAGTCGATGACAAACCTTATGTCTACTGAATGTAGTGACGTTTTCAAGTTCTCTTAGATCTTAGAAGAATGTAGAAATAAACTACATAGAATGATTATCTTCTTCTTAGTAAGGTTAACATAGTCACGTGATTCTTATTTTAACGCCACATCTTCGACCTACACCTATTTACAGTACAACCATCATGTTAGACCATCTCTTAGACTATCATCCTCGTCGTCAAATTGTCGTTAACTTCTTTTCTCATTAATGTGACATCATTAAATGCAACTAAATACATTTATCCTATATAAACTGGATTGAGTGATTCTGTTAATAAATTACCACTTTTATCAACAGACATAAATTCTAGGTACTTTTACGAAAGTGTCGTCTTTCAAAAGATGTTAATTTTCACTTGTTCACTAACTTCTTGAGATTTGATGATTTTACTCCGAGTTAGACCGGTGATTTTATGGTTAGACGTTTATCATAAAGTCTGAAGGCCTTGGGTTCAATTTTGTGGTTAGATAATGAATGCTCATTGCTGAAGTGTTTCATATTAGAATGCAACGGTTGTCCAGTTCATCGTTATCTTCAGTGTTAGTCTAACTCAAACCAACTAGTAATATTAAACCAAATCGAAATTCAGCTATCTAAACAACATAAAAATACATTCAATATCAATTCATTAATCAGTGACTAATTTCTTTAGATAATTCCAGTAGTTCTACTGAAATGATGTGAACGATAGAGTTGAAGCTTCTTAGGCGTAAGTGCGTTATTTACTAATGTAAATGGATGAGATCGTACAAATTGAAATGACCAAGTTAAAAATATTAACCACTGGTTATCGGCCGAACCAAGGGTCTAATGGTTTAGTGTTTGTTTCAAAGCTTGAAGTATCTGAGCTCGACTCTGTTTTGAAGTAGTAGAAGAGTAGTGTTGAATTCTTCCATACTAGAATAAAACAATTATTCAATGGCATTTCATTGTTTTCATTTGTCTTCTAACTCACATCAATTGAAATTATAACAACAGTTAAAATAAAGTATTAGATGATATTTAGTTAAACAGATGGAAGTGATAGCCAGAATTCCCGGTAACAAACGATTTTTACGTAGAACCACATGTCAATAGAGCTTACATATAGTATTGTGTGAACTAATGACTCTTATAAAACCAATACTAAGCTTGAAAAGAAATATAATAATCACTACTACTAATTACATAATCAGCGTAAATTTCACAGTCCTACATGAACTTAATAGTAGCCTGATGATGATGTTGATGATGATGATAAAGTGAGCGTCGAAACTAAATTACCCATTGAATACCTTTAAAGTTGATTACATCCATATTTCATAGAAAAAAATTATTTAATTACCATTTCATTTCATTGTTTTAATCAATAATAAATTCATTTTTGTTACTATGCATCATGTGATTATATGAACATTGTTTTTTTTTATTTTATTATGATTACGTAATTGTATTGATTAAATAATGTTGATTATATTCGGTAAATGTGAAGTTACTATAAGAACTCAAATTATAGTGGGCCAAATACATTTTTATCTGTTGCTTGCAAATTTATGATTGATTTTTGATGACGACAATGAAAGGACAATGTAGTGTTGCAAAAACAAGCACCAACTTATGTATGTATGCATGTATGTATAATCAATATAGAACCTGGCACATGTGTGCATCGGTTCAAGTTACCATACTTCTATGGAACTGCAAGATTAATACCACCAACATTAGTAGAAATTACTTCAATAAAATAAAATAATAATAATAACAAGGAGTGTGAACATATAGAATATGGTTCAGGAAGCGTTGAAAGTTCAAGTTAAAGCTCATGATTCAAGGGAGGATAATGAGTGAATACATCTGCGCCATTGTGACCGATTCTGGGACCATGTCACTCAGTGTTTCTAGCCACTGGTTACGGTAATCGCGAGGACCCCATCTAGGTAGTCTGTAGCTACCGACACGACTCAAACCAGCATTCAGTGACTTAATGGACTGATGCCATGTTTTAGTTAGACCGCCTCTAACTCTAATCCATCCTGCTTGTATATCAGCCAACATGGCGCGTCGAGGCAGACGGTGGTTGGGCATACCCAACACAAGTCCCAACCACCTCAGTCAAAAGATTCAAACCTTATCGACTGATTTACCACTGTTGTCTAACACTCGTCGTTTAACCTCGTTATTACTTACTCGGTGATCCCAGCTAACGCGAGCGATGTTTCGTAGACATCAGTGATAAAAAACTAATAACCTTCGAGTGTCATCTACCCTTAATGGCCACGTCTCACACCCATACAGTAAGACAGAGCGAACTGTTGCGCAGTATACTCTCCCTTTCGTTGAGAGACGGATATCCCGTCTAAGCCATAGGTGACGTAAGTTGGTAAAAGCCAAACGGGCCATTTGAAATCGTACTGACATTTCATCAGAGACTAACCGATTAGAGCTAATCAGACTTCCAAAATACGTGAAGTGGTCGACATGCTGAACTACTTCACTCCCTATCCTTAGTTCAGTCCTTGAGCAATAGTTTACATTTAGAGGGGGATAAACGCATAGCGAACATGCATGCATTGGAGCTTATTGTTGTTAAAAGTTTCTGCATTTTGTCATCGTCTTTGTCAAACAGGACTATATCGTCAGCATATTCTAAGTCAATAAGTGGATCTCCTGGTATGAGATCAATTCCTGAAAAGTCAGGCGATGAAAGTGTAATTTCCAACAGTACGTCAACTATGAAATTAAACAAAAAAGGGGAAAGTGGGCAGCCTTGACGGACACCACTTGAGGTTACGAATTGAGATGACAGTTCGCCATATGCTCTGACACGACTAATAGTGTTTGAGTAGAGAGCCTTAACAAGTTTTATGTACTTTCGGGGCACGTCTTTCAATGAAAGACACTGCCTACAGATACTGTCTACAGAGTCAAATGCCGCTTTCAAGTCAAGAAAAACCACTAGTGTCGGCCGCCGAAAAGTATGTCTGTGATCTAAAATCCGACGAATGGTCTATACAACCGCGACCAGGTCTGAAACCAGTCTGGTTTTTTCGTATTTGTAGATCACGAGTTGCAGTTAAGCGTCTGATAGTTATAGAAGCTAGTATTTTAGACACTATATTAGTCAAACTAATTCCTCTATGGTTATTGCAGGACGATTTTGACCCTTTCTTATATACCGGGACGATAAGCGATGGACACCAGTCAGACGGAATTATGCCAAGTTCCCAGACCTTAGTCAAAATATCAGTCAGCCTGGTTGTCAATGTGAGAACACTATTTTTAAACACCTCTGGGGATAATCCATCTGGACCGACTGCACCAACTTATGTAGCTATGGTAACTTGGACAATAATAGTAATTTTATTATATACCATAGTTTTTGTTAGGGTAAAATGCTTTCGAATCTAGTAAGCGTGTTTTGTCCTATTTAGGATTCATTAACTGATGTTGTTTACACCGAAACACGAACACTGTTCGATTCAATATAAATGCATGTAAGTAAAACCACTAAACTTACGAGTTCTAAATAAGACCAAATATACATTTTACACTCTACAATCCAATTTAGTTCATGCTTGTACACTACTGTCGTAACAAAAATATTCGTCCAGGATGTACACATAACAACAGGAACTGATCAGTTGTAGTTCATAAAAAATCACCAAACGACTACAAATATATGCAAACTAATCTTTGTACCAGTTGGACATAACATTCTAAATTGATATTTTATCTGTTAACCAATTTTCCAATTTAACATCTTTCTTCTAATTCAACAGTCACTACATTGCAACACGATGGTTAGAATTCGATCTGCACTATAAAGGACATGATGCACATTCAGTTGGCCACTACGCACTGATCAACTAATGTATCTGTCATAGTCATACAGAGAAGCAGTCGCGGTCTAGAATAATTACTAACAGATGATACACATTTTAGTGACAATGGGTTCTCCAAATTGGTTAGTTCATTTGGGAGAGGGGACTTCCACCTTCGTTCTGTACAACATCTGACTTCGGGTTAAAGTAAACCTGTATGTTACGCAGAATGACAGAGAATGGTCTACACCTAAAATCAATCAGGCAGTTAAGTAAATCATTCACTTCAGCAACAAATCATTATCATCATCTTAGATGATACGTAAACCTTCATGTGATTTATGGTAAGATTGTGGAATAAGTATTAAGTTTAGTTGTCTGTATATGTTACACACTGAT
The DNA here is from genome assembly GCA_034768735.1 of Schistosoma mekongi. Classification (NCBI taxonomy): domain Eukaryota; kingdom Metazoa; phylum Platyhelminthes; class Trematoda; order Strigeidida; family Schistosomatidae; genus Schistosoma; species Schistosoma mekongi. The sequence continues at coordinate 17,668,256 of CM068312.1, forward strand.
GTTAGTTGGATACCATTGAAAGACAATAAGCACTTGACACTTATTTTGTTTTAGAATGTACCAACTTAGCAGTGCTCACCCTCGATTATACCATGTAATCGAACCTAATGAGTTAAGGTCTCACTAAGAACGTTTTACCATCTTCACAAATAAGGTAGCCAGCTGGCGTTCAATTATCGAATTCTCAATCAACATCAATTTGTCACGTGTTCAAACAACTAAATATGCCTTTAATGTCCTGCTACCTTTATTGTGTTCATTTGAAATTATAATAACAGTTAACAACTTCAGTCCTTTCTGTAAATAGTATGCTGAATATTCTTGATTATTCTAGTAATGAAATACACTTAAGGTTGTAACCAGTAACTGTAGAGAACCAAGTGAAATAGAATAAATCGTTCATTAATTCTATACACGGAATGTATACGAATAAGAGTATGAAGATAGATGTTCACGTTGAATGTTGTAAAGATTGTTGTACTTGAATATGTCGGTTAGAACTTAAGATTCCTAATTGCAGTCACGATGTAACCTAGTAAGAACTCAGAAGTAGTAGTAGAATTGTAATATAATAACCAGTAATAGGATTACAAACCGACAGTATTCAACACTCAGCTATCTAGGAATCACCAATCAAGGGAATAAGGAATCTAACTACGGATAAATATATATGTGTATAGGGGTACAAATCTGCGAAATATAGATAGGCACAAAGACGTAAGATTTAGACAACCAATGATAAGTAACAAATGTGATGGTAAGCCTAACATACTTCACCAAAGCAATATAAGAAAGGAATAAGCAAGCAGAAACACATAGGGAAGGCGGAGGGGCGGGAGAATACATGAATTACATCACACAGTAAAACATTTATAAAAACACCAGGTACAAATACGTCGTATGATTGCCTAGATTCACCTGAACTAGATAATGAAATTAATCTTTTCATTAAATTAAGAATTTTATATGATGTAATCTTAAGTTATGTAACTTCGGCGTCATCAGAGTAATATACTTCCACAGTCCTCATTAAAGAACGGAATCCGATTATATTTGATCTTAAACTTCACGGCAATGTTGCAGTGATTGAAAGGTGGTTTGTGAATAGTCGTCAAGATACTCTGAACCTAGGTTTCGTGAGATTTAGCACTAGTCAGCAAGGCGTCCATACAATCTTTGGTGAAGAGGGGACTTATGCTCCCAATGCAGATTCGACCCCGAGTCACACAATCTCAGAGTCTGTAATTGTTACCATTGTGGTGTAAATCGCAGAAAGAATGAATGACTGTTATTACGTCTTAAAATTATGGTGGTAATTTTATCTTGGCTTCTTTTGATACGTGGTTTGAAGTAGTTGCCATGATACTATGAATATAGATTATCACCAAAATGTGTCTTCTACGTTGAATAAATCAATACTTCTTATTACATTAACCAACTTTATAATATGAGACTCAAGAATACATTCCGTCGGGAATTAGAGAAAGACATGAAGACAACGAAAACACCTGAAAAAGTAGTGAAAAGGTGAGTTGTTGACAGAGTTGGTTGGAGAATGTTAGTCGGGCAACCTATGCCTCACATGGGATAGTAGGCATTGATTAATTGATTGAAACCTTCAAGAGTCATACGAAGCGTTAATAATTTTAAGATCCAGGACTAATTCACTACTTTGAGTAAGTACTGTTTGTAATCATCATACAATGATGTTGTTTAAGTACCAGAATACTAGAGAGCAATGAACAACTATATCATTCTAAGATAAGACTCTGTGTAGCAGTTTTTATAGCACCCAATTAATGTCAGTCTGTAACGAATTACAAGCAACTAAAGTTAACGTCTAACTCTATGAAGTCACCTCAGTTAAATTATCAGCTTTAGTTATATTTTAGATGAACTCAGCAGATCACAGCTACTAATAGAAACTATTGGAATTCTTATACGAAGTTAGTTAATTGCAAGTAAATAATAATTGTTATCATATGATATTCTAGTGACTGTTCTCGTAGGATACCACTATATTTAATGTTTATGACTTCAATTATTCATTGAATTAATAGTTGATAGTCAGAAGGCAGTTCTGAGTTCCAATTTGGGGGGGGGGTTGTGGAAACAGTTAACTGTTAATTTTGATATCACGAATTGATCTAAATCAAACAACCATTGATCACCTGGGAGCACTGGACCGGTGGAATTCAACCTTGTCGGGTGTGGATCAGTAATCCACCGATGGCATGCGGGAGGTCGCACAACACATCACGAATTGACTGAATCGGAAACATCAACCGCTAATAGCCGACTCAGTGGTTCAATGGTAAAACGTTCGCCGTGGGGCTAGTGGGTCCCGGATTCGATCGCCGCTGGGATCGTGGGTGCGCACTGCTGAGGAGTCCCGTACTAGGAAGAAACAGCTGTTCAATGTCTTCAAGTGATTAATGGTTGTCTGGTTCACATCAATTCGTGATATCAAAATTCACAAGATCTGAACTATTTTATAATTAGTATGTATTCAAATTTTCCCTTTGAAATTGACCAGTGTTTATTGCCATAAGGGCATTTTGATCAGATCGCCTTAATATAGCGATAGTTCATAAGTATTGCTCAAGTTGAATTGTTACTGGTAAGTAGAATACAGAACGCGTTTCGTAATATTTTCAATTCATTAGTTAAATGTACAATACTTGTAAACTGTCTCTATATCCAGGCAATTCGATCTGGATGAATATATTCCAACAGAGACTGATAAAATTCAATTTGTGGTAATTGAACGAGTTGATCCAAATACATTTCAATTATATATATATATATATGCATACCTGTCGCACAAGTGTAGCTGTCTGGGCTCATTAGTCTACCGGTAAATGCGGTTATGTCTGATATATAACGAACTGAGTTGGGTTCCCGGTGTAAACATGAATAGTAAGATACAGATACACCTATCCGACGAGTCTCAAATAAGACAAAACTTGTATCCTAGATTCTACTTGCTAGCCACAGTCTAATTCATCCAATTCATCTATTATATTTCTGAGTAAAGTTTACCTTAGTAACTGAATACATTGAATCTAAAGCGAAGAGAGTAAATGAATGAATACAATAATCAATCGTCATTTGATATATAAATCAACTAACACTATAAAATACTAAATGATATTGAATTATTGTTGAAAAGTTAAATTTAAGATTTGTGTTTCGTTTCAATTAAACCTCATCAATATTGTCAAATATGAATGAATTACCTAGAAAGTTGATGAATCTAGGCAATCCGGCTAGTTTAATCAATATGTATATGGATGATATATTCAGTTGATAAGTTCTAATTAGAACATAATAGGTGACTTAACATCAAGTTGTTAGCTACAATTTAACTTTAATTCTAATTATGAACTCGAAATGTATTTAGGAAACACGCTTAGAATGTACATATAGTAACAGGCAATGGTTTATTACAGTTTGTAATAACAGTGAGGTTAAATGACGTATCCAACATATTTACATCGTGGAATCTAGTTCCTGATTATCCTGTTGTTTTCCTTAGACCCTTTAACAGTTTGTACCCAGAACATTGAACTTTTCAGTCATTTCATAAACATCAGTTGGATCTACTAATATTCATTAGTACTCGATGACATGTATAGATCCTTTAGAGATTGGTACAATATTTGTCTAGAAGCTTCGTGTATTTGCCAAAAGTTGAAATATTGGTAACAATGCAATTCAGGATGCCAATTTTGCCATGTTTGGAAGTCGTCAGTTAGATATACGCAACTAGCTTAGTACAAAACATGTACTGGTATTTGGTTCGATAGGTTCTAGTTTCACACTTCATTGTGAACATCAACATGGGTATGCTGTTGATATATCCATGTAATGAGCAACAAATGGAATAAAAACACATTTCCGGGAACGAATATATCTAACCAGTCTTCAACTTAATTAAAATCCATTTGTTTATCATAGTGGGATTAGTCATCTGGTTGGTTGTGAATGCACACTACTGAAAAGTTTAATACTAGAATGGAACAACTGTGCAATCTCATCTTCCTATTATGAATAGTAATCTAACTCTACTTGTCAAATTCCGATTCATTAATCTCTACAATATCCAGCTCATTATGTAGTGATAATTACTGCAGTTCTAGTGAAATGATGTGAACAGTAGAGTTAAACCGTATTGAGTGTGAATGCGTTACCTACTAATGAAAATGGGTGAGGCAGTGCAAATTCAAATGACTGAGTTAGAAGTATTAACCATTGAATGTTGGCCGGATCACCGGCCTACTAGTTAATCGTTTGTAATGAAACTTGAACTAGAATACATCATTTTATTTTTCCTAGTTCACAACATAATTTTCAGTAGAAATATGAGAGTTTCGTCCTAGTTATGGACTCATCACTTATGAATGCATAAACATTCATATAAAAATTTTTAAGATTAAACTGTTTATAACGTAGCTAGTGAATGTATTTCTTTGTATTATTAGTATACACTACATTATTACATTAGAGAAATTAACATTAGATTGTAACAGCTTCAGTTCAGATTATTGGTACTAATCTGTGCTAATTGAATAGGATGTTAACAGCTGTAGCGGTAAATAATCCCCAAAATAAATAGGTACATAGGTTTCGACATTGATGCTGACCATGTTTGTTTCAGCGGACACTACTAAGTTGAAGGCGCTCGGTCACGCATCACAACCAGATCACGTCACGCCGTACCGAAACAAGCAACCCTCTCTAGTTTGCCAGCCTAGACGTTGCTAACCCATTGCCGCTCCATTCACGATCAAATATAACTTCTCTTTCATCCTTCATTGCCTTCTGATTTCTTCTCATTCGTAAGAGTGGGTTCAATCGTTAGAAGTTGCTCTGGTAATAATCCAAACGTAACTTGGTCATATACCAGGTGCACCTTCACAGCGATTGCTCATCCAATTCAATTTACTTATCAACAATAAAAAGAACTATCTTTAAGTTGAATTGTAACGGTCAAGCAGAATTCAAGACGTGAGTTTTGTACTACTTGGGATTTACCTGCATCCCAATGTTGATTTTCACACTAGAATTCTAACTCAATTCGTTTTATGCCAAACGTCACTGCGTTCACTATTAGGTTGCTGAGTCCAGATAGTCTCACTTGTGCAATGGGCAAATTTGTAATTAGTAAAAAATAAGTTGAACATATAGGAAGAGAGTGACCAGCTTAAGTCCTTAATAAATCAATAGGAAGATACAAGTTCGACGTAATAACTAAAAGAGCATTACGAAGCATTCATTTACTACTGAAAGAAAAATGATGCTTTAGATTACTGAATATAAATTTGTTTTTGGGCGCCAAGTAATTACACTTTTGTAATAGAATGAATTATTCCAATTTGGCATAAGTTACGTATTGCGTACATTAAGAATGATAAACTTGTAATGTGTAAATTACATGCATGTAGACTAACTGACGGCAGAGTGTTTTAACTAAATTCAATCGATAAGTAGGATGCGGCTTGATGATTTGGACTACACGGATGATCTAGCTCTTCTATCACTTACACACCAACAAATGGAAATGAGACCAACCAACGTAGCAGCAACCACAGCATCAGTAGGCCTGAATATACATAAAGGAAAGAGCAAGATCCTCAAATACAACACACAGAGCACCAACCTAGTTGAACTTGATGGCGAAACTCTGGAAGAAGTGGATACTTCCACGTACCTGGGAAGCATCATCGATGAACATGGAGGATCCGATGCAGATGTAAAGGCAAGGATTGGCACTACAAGGTCATTATTCCTACAGTTGAAAAACATATGGGGCTCAAAATAACTGTCAACCAACCTCAAAGTCAAACTCTTCGATTTGAACTTCTGGACAGTTCTGCTGTGTGGAGCTAAAACGTAGAGAACCTCTTCAAATATCCTCAGAAGGTTACAAGTATTTATAAACAACTGCCTGTGCAAGATATTGAATGTCCGTTGGCCGTATGCCAACAGCAAGTCTACTATGGTAGAGATCAAACCAACTTCCAGCCAAAGAGGAAATTGGGAAAAGACGTTGGAAATGAATAACAAATACATTTAGGCAATCATCGGACTACACCTCAAGATAAGCATTAACTTGGATTACTGGTGGGAAACAGAAAACAGGAGGTCCAAAGAAAGCACAGTATCGAGAATTGGAAGTAGATATCAAAAGAATGAATAGCAACTGCGAACAATTGGAAAGGACTGCTCAGAACAGAGTTCACTGGCGAATCCTGGTGGGTGGCCTATACTCCTCTGTGAGGGGTAACGGGCTTAAGAGTGTTTCACAACTGATTAATTAGTGATATGACATTAGCTTCACGTGTAATACTTATTTTGTATCAGAAATCCATGCCACAGATGGTATAATATAAAAAGAATTAGTATTTAGACTGAATGATTGAGGATTATAGTTGACAACAGATCTCTAATTTTAGAAATATAATCTTCCGTAATCCTGTCACTATACTGCATATGTTCAACTCAAAGGTCTAAAGACTACGAGTTCACTGTATGGTCTAAGATTGCTCAGCAGTGGAGACACAGGCGCATAGATTCGATCAGATGTCTCATACTAAAATAGAAACGGTTGTCTAGTTTATCACACGTACACAGTAACTGAAAGGCAGGAGCTGTCACTAGACAGCTACTTCATTCTAGTATGAGACTCCTAATTGGTAGTTATCCACAATTCCACTGTAGAATAGAGCCTAGCCTCTTTAGTCATAGCGGCAAACTCTTAACCAATAGACCGATGAGCCTACCTGCAACTATCAATTGATGTTTCTAACTCGGTCGATTCGGAATACATTTGCACGAGTTTATCGATTCCCAATAGTGAATAACTTACTCTCATTTGACATTAATGGACTTCACTGGTCACGTTCTGTCTATTCATCAACTGGATTGATATCGACTGTCAAAGTGTAATTTTCTAAGTTATCATCATACGTGTGCCACATGTTCATCTGTGTAGCGCAAACCTAATATTTAATTGAGATGGTTACTTTCGTGGAGGCTGGTATTTTTGATTGATTGATGGTGAAAACCAGGGAGCAATGATAGACAGCTGTTTCGTGCTAGTATGGAACTCTTCAAAAGTACCCACCCCAGATTCTGTACCCAGGGCTTCAGGTTGGCGAACACCTAACCACTCATACCATTGCTACGGCATTCAGTGGTAGAATTCCTATTTCCATCAATTTGTGATGTGTATCCCGACGATTATACATTGTAATTGGTGATGACTGTCTCACTTCCGACAAGTGTGATCTTTGCATATCCCGACTTCTTACTAGATCTTCAAGAGCATCCTGAAGTTAGTCCTTAGTGATCTGATTATTGTAATTAAATTGAGATGCTTAGTTTCTCAGAGATTAGTATTATTATTTGATTTGAATGTTGGAATGGTATTATTGAAAACCAGGGAGCACTGTCAAACAGTTGTTTCGTTCTAGTTTCAAATTCCTCGGCAGTGGGAATTCTACCATCGGATGCCGACCGAGTGGTGCAGAGAGTTAGGTGTTCATAAACCTGATATGCTGTATAAATAATATCATTATGTCAAAAATTGTTTAATGAACATTAGAAACATTACGGATAAATTAAGCCGACTGGTGTTACATCACAAATAGAATCAATCATCATGTTCGATTCAGGTGATTTTCTAGAGGTAAGTATGAAGTTTAGTTGCTTGTATTTGTCACAAATTGCTATTGGTTGGGTACCAGTAAAATCCAGCACCATGGATGTTTCAGACTCTTATGGAACTCTTCAGACGTGCGCACCCTTGTATCCGGACAGAAAGCTTTCATGATGGCTCATACTTGCTCATACCTGGAGATCATACTTGTAAAAATTTTCACCAGTCACAATGTATGATCGTCACGAAATATCACGAATTTATGAAAGTTAGAATTCTACTATTGGACGGTGGATGGTCGATTCAGTGGTGAGGATAGTTATACATTTGCCTGGAAACCATGGTTGGATTCTTTGATGAAATACGGAGTGTGCACATTTAAAGAGCCTTATTCCGAGAGGAAACAGACATTGAGTGCTTTCTAGTTTTCAATGGTACCTAACCAACATCAACCTGTAACAGATACATGCAACCATCACATTCATTATTCTTTCTGTATGAACATGTCTGTTGTCCAATATGAAGGTTATCCATTTGTAAAATGAAAACTGTAAATAAGTCATGATTAGAAACGAAACAAATGGATTATGTCACTGTCGAAAAAACTGGATGGTTCATATTACAAAGGTATCAAGAAGTATCATAAGTAATAACTACCCATTATAGTTAGTCTACAGAAACACTACGTAAATACTTTTTTCATTTCCATTGAAAGTGTTAAGTCGATATCACTAACTGGTCTGAGTTAGACAACCATTGATCACCGTGAAGCAATGGGTAGCTGTTTCTTCTTAATATGTAACTATTTAACAATGTTCACCTAAGACACCATCAAGGGATCGAACCCATGACTTTCTTGACCTGGCTCGAAAGTTAAGTCGGCTCCCAATGGTTGATATTTCTAATCCAATCAATTTGCGATATGTTTTTGGACGACCAGGTGGAGATATGCTGGTGAAGAGCTCCATACTAGGATGAAACAGCTGTTCAGTTAATTGTTGTCTTACTCAAACCAATTAATCATATCAGAATGACATCCAGCAATCTCTACAACACCCATTAATAATCATATTTCTTTATGACATACATAAATACAGTAGTGCACAAATAATACTTAGCGATTTTTTTACATCAATGATTATGTACATTAGCTAAAACGTACTCTATTCAAGGCCTACACTTTATGAAATGTTTCAAATCAGTTCAGATGTTCTGAGTTGAAAGTATCAAAATTCTAGTTTCAATTAGACTCTTATTATGTTTAAACTACTAGACAACATAATTGAAGACTGAAATTTTTAATTATTTGTATTCACCAAAGTATGATAGTGGTTGGGTACCATTGAAAAATAGAGTGCACTTCACAGTTGTTTTGTTTTAGTATAGGGCTACTTGAAAGTTCGTACTACTAGCATCATTGAGCTGGCCAACTAGCGTCTAATAATAGGATTCTAACTTCCATCAATTTGTGATATGTTGCGGTGATCATGGATTGTAACTAGTAATAACCATGTCAATCCTGAGAGGTGTGAATCCTGCCAGTTATGACTTCATATTTCAATTTAAGCAACATCCTGAATTTAGTCATCAAAGATATGATTGAGCGACGATCATCGATTGTCACTGGTGATAACTGTCTCACTGCTGACAAGTATGAACACCGGTCACGACTTCTCAGTAGATCTTCAGGAACCTCCTGAAGTAAGTCACTAGTGAGCTGATTATTATAGGTATAATTGAGATGGTTACTTCTTACGGAGATTCGGGTTGTTAATTGATTGAATACATTAAAGAATGATGTTAGCAGTGTAATATTGAAAGCCAGGGGACACTGTCAGACAGCTGTTTTGTTGTAGTGTGAAACTCCTTAGTAGTACTCACCCCAGATTCCGCCTCTAGAGGCTTCAAGTGCTTCTGCGCTTCCCTTCTAAAATTGATCGGTGACATATTCAATCAATCTGATAATTCACAAAGTCAAGTTTGCGGAAACTTTATTACAACCGTTATAGATACACTACAGTACACCTACCATTCAAAGGAATAAAGATAACTACCTAGTGACAGACTTTTCACTCAACTTCATCATGAAACGTTTTTTCAGCATCAGTAACAAACTTAAAATTAAATGTCAAAATTAACGAACTCCTTGTCCTACCAAATATGGAAGACGACATATCAGAAATCACAGACTACTAAAGATGTTAAGAATAAACGTCGAATACGATTCAAAAAATTAACTACAATTAATTGTATGTAAAGTAAAGGACGAGATAATAAAAAGAGCGAGGAACAAATATTACATCGGAAAAAGAGGCAGATCTCTTAATCTCAATCTACATAAACATCAGTAAATTGTCAAACGCCACGATGTATCTTCTCCTACATATACATACACTGACAATCAAGGATAGTGGGTTGACAAGGAAAACGTGGTAATTGTAAACAAAGGAGGCACAAAAGGAAACCATATGAGCTTAGTATTCAGGTAGATCGGTAATAAGCAAACTACATTACTATGCATCAAATCAAGAGTGATGATAATCAAAGCAAATATACAAAAGTTGACAAAACCATAGTCAACAACTCTCAGTCGAATTCAATATCAACAGAACAATATACTAGTTATTTGTAAAGAGAAAATCTCATACCACGCATCTATGAGAAGTGTTGAATCAATTAACCTATTCAGAATCACAGTGCATGTTCCACAAGTAAACTGTCTACCACAGAGAGTGTAATATAACTAAAATAATCCTATCTGAGGTATAGATCTTCTCTAGGACATTTTATATGAATTCAATTACCAATTTATGTACACTTTAAATGATTCTGGTTATGGTTACGTTGAGGTTAGGGTTAAAAACAGTGTCAAGTCTTGCCTTATGCCCCATTCGTGTTACTTACTTACTTACGCCAGTTACCCCTCATAGAAGAGCATAGGCCGCTCACCAGTATTCTCAATTGAAATCTGTCATGAGCAATCCTTTCAAGATCTTTCTAGTTGCTGTTCATTCATTTGATATCTGTTTCCAATTTTCGATACTGTGCCTTCTTTGACCCTCCTGTTTTCCGTCTCCCAACAGGATTCCATCTTAATGCTTGCCTCAACATGCAGTCTGATGATGTTCGTAATGTATGTCCTGTCTATTTTCAGAGTCTATTCCTAATTTCCTCTTCGAATGGAAGCTAGTTGTTTCTCTCCCATAGTAGTCTGTTGCTAATGGTTTCCGACCAACGGACATTCGGTTTCTTGCGTAGACAGTTGTTGATAAATACATATGCCCTTTTGAAGATGTTTGCAGTAATTCCCCACGTTTAAGCTCCATATAGCAGGACTGTCTTGACGTTCGAATTGAATAGTTTGACTTTGAGGTTGGTTGACAGTTATTTTGAGTCCCATATGTTCTTCAACTGTAAGAATGCTGCCCCTGCCTTCACTGAAGATGGTTATTCTTCACAAAACAGTTTTCACAGTATAAGTTAAAGTAAATTGTAGCTAGCAAATGGAATCTAGTGAATATCTTTTATCTTATTTCAGGCTTATTAGATGGAAATACCTGTATCTTAGTATACATATTTACACAGGAACTTGAACTTATTTCATTTCTTGTGAAATATCATCCCTTTCCCCCCCCCAACCGTTTACCACTAGGTTACTATTTCTAGGCTGCCTTACTTATACAAATATTTATGCCTACATAGTTTAAAGGTATTTACATCATATCAAATAGGATGAAATATACATGTTAGATTTTGTTGATAAGGCACAATTAAGACATAGAATTCAAGATGATCAGCTCAAGATTGATCAATTTCAGTTCATCATATGATCAATAAATGACTACAAACACTTTTAAATTATAATTAGGATAAGTTTGTATTTTCCCGTTGATTTGTAATGGACTGAAACTGGTCAGTCTCTCCTGAGCGGATTGCCTCGATATAGCGTTATTGCACAAGTTATGTATTGATGTTGGATTGTGACTAGAAAGCCGGATGCAGGTAAATCCAGCCGATAAGTCCGAAATAGGACGAAACGCGCGTCCTGGATTCCACTTGCCAGTCACAATCCAACATCAATACAAACACCTTTAAATTAGTTTCTATAGTAGATTATAACCAATCTCTTAAACTTTTCTATATTCATAATGTTTTCTATTATAGTAAATGAATATAAAGTAACATTATAATAAATTTTATTTACAATCAACTTGATTATTCCTAATTAAAAGATATAACTAATTATCGGAAGTAGATTAGTCATTTAGTCATAGATACATATAATTACCTTTTGGTATAATTGCCTTTCGTTTCTCTCTCTCTCACTCACTTACTCATCCTTCCCTCCTTCTACCGCTCACACCCCCCCCCATCATCACCATCATCACCATTAACCTAGCAACTATTCTTTACAATACAAACATCTTAATAAACAAAGATATTTACTGATAATAGAGTTCAATACACTTGTAATCAACACTATACCATTAATGAACATTGATTAATTTCATAAAACAAAGCATAAAGACTAAAAGAGATTGTAAACAATCTTGTTTACTTTATTCTCTTCTATTCTTATTGTAGATAATACAATCAGTTATGCATAATGTACTAAATGTTTGATATGTAAGTAAACATTGTAAATGATCCAGATTGATTCTATGTGTACACGTTGTTGTTGTTGTTGTTGTGTAGTTTATTTGTAGAAGACAATTATTTGTGTTACGCCGGGTGATCAAAGAAAAGTAACGAACTTTCAGAACTGTATTTTAGGAGATTATTTTCTTTATTTTATTCATGAATGATGTAATCATTTTATGTTTATGACTGTTACGTTCCCCTTGCCCGGTTCTCTCGTTTAGTGTATTGATTCTTTGTGTATTGTTTATTATTACGAACTACGTCTACTTTATTGTGTACAAGTTCTCCCCATTCACTATCACTATTTCTTTTGTTCTGTATCAATGTTAGATTTCCGATTGGCTTACTGTGTGGTCTGATTTTATGTATATATAAATGCATGATTAAAATATAATATGCTCTCCGGTTCTCGGTTCTCAATTCTGGTTGTCCTATTGTCGGCCTAGGGGGGGGGTGAATGGGCTTAGGTCAATCGTACCTTCTCAACTAGGCAAGCATCTCATTGGTGTTTACATCCACCAACCAACTTCATCCCCTCCTCTTTCCTTTCTTCACGTCATAACAATTTGGAATGTTGTTAAGAGTATGAGAATAGTTGTCAGTTCATTGATTAGGTATACTGTGGAAAATGTTCATTTTCTGGAAGTTCATAGATGAGAAAAATGTAGATTACAAGTGATTTTGATCAATCGAGTGTAAAACTTAGTAAATGATTCTTATGGTTAGTCATGGACAACCTGTTTAATGTATTAGCCTGATACTTATTATGACGTTATCATTATAGACAGAAGTCAATAGGGTAAGGCATAGTATGCAGTTTTTAATTTCGACTTTCTTCTAACTTCAGTATCATTATCAGGTTAATTATCTACAGTAAGCACTTTACTATTGTTACATTTCTATATTATCAGCAGTACGACTTCGTTTTCAGCTTCTGGCTTTAAGTCTTACTGCCTTTCAACCAACCTACCTAGTATAGTAGATTCTTAAAGAATGATTGTTTCAGGTAGCAGGCCTAAGCACTTTACTACTGTTACACCTCAATTCATAATATTGAAGTAGAATGAAAGAAATTATTGGCTACCAAGTCATAACATAAGATAAGTGCATAAAGTTAATATCTTCTAATATGACTTATGTTATAAGATGTTGACTATCTACTTGGGATTCATGTGAATACTCTAAATAAAGATTAAAGATACTAGACGATATGACATAATCAATGTTATAGTAGCACAATTAAATTTATTCTTTTTCTTTACTTAAATTATCAGCTTAATACTTATATCTTTATTATCTTACTATGAAGTAAGTCTTTCACCCTGTAACCTGAAATTTCACTATTACAACTATTGAAGTAACTCTTAAATTTACTAACGTGTTGTTGTTCTTTCTGTCTTGATGAAGTATGGAAAATTCCACTGATGGATACATATTGTATCTCTCTCTATCTATCCCAGATCTATCTATCTATCTATCTATCTATCCCTGATCTATCTATCTATCTATCTATCTATCTATCTATCCCTGATCTATCTATCTATCTATCTATCTATCTATCTATCTATCTATCTATCTATCTATCTATCTATCCTGATCTATCTATCTATCTATCCTATCCCTGATCTATCTATCTATCTATCCCTGATCTATCTATCTATCTATCCCTGATCTATCTATCTATCTATCTATCTATCTATCTATCTATCTATCTATCTATCTATCTATGTATCTATCTATCTATCCCATCTCTGTCTGTTTACTTACCTACAAACCTACCAATAAATCTAGATGTATACACAATTATTATCACTATGATATGTAAATAACATTGATGAATAAGACACATGAAGAAGAAGAAGAAGAACATGTAGCATTGTAATTCACCTCCAATTATTATCGAGTAATCAATGACTGAATTGTTGAATGAACTAGATACCAGAATTCCCTTTTTGTATCATTTCACTTTACTAAAAAAATTATGTCCAGTATTCAGTGGTGTTTAACTGAAAGTTGTAGCAGAAAAAAATTGAAAGACGAAGAAAATCAATACAAATCAACAATTATTGATAGCATAGTTTGTGCATATGTCTATCCATATATTTCTATACAAACATGCACAGACATACAACATACACACACATATTGACGTACATACATACACATGACAGACATGTCTACCAGTCTATCTTCATACAAAATATTTTCCAGGTTAAATATGATTAAAATTAAAATGCACCCAAAATGTAAAATGTAGTTATGGTTTAGCTTGAATAGACCCCACCACCACCTTTACTACAACTACTACTAATACCAACATCAACACCACCAGCATAGATACTAACAGATGTTGTTGCTAACAGCTGAACACAAAGTGTTTTCTATTTTTTGAAGGACAACAGACGAATTTTTAAAATTTAAAAATAGAAAAACAACATTTTTTCAAAGAATTTTTACTTAAACAGTTCAATGCATACATATAGGAAACAAGTAACTAAGTTAAGTAATAAAGTAAGTAGAAGTAAGTAAGTAAGTAAGTAAGTAAGTAAGTAAGTAAGTAAGTAAGTAAGTAATGTAAGTAAGTAAGTCAGTAAGTAAGTAAGTATAGTAAGTAAGTACGTAAGTACGTAAGTAAGTAAGTCAGTAAGTAAGTAAGTCAAGTAAGTAAGTATAGTAAGTAAGTACGTAAGTACGTAAGTAAGTAGTACGTAAGTAAGTAAGTATAGTAAGTAAGTACGTAAGTACGTAAGTACGTAAGTAAGTAAGTACGTAAGTACGTAAGTAAGTACGTAGTAAGTAAGTCAGTAAGTAAGTAAGTCAGTAAGTAAGTAATGTAAGTAAGTAAGTAACGTAAGTAAGTAAGTAAGTACGTAAGTACGTAAGTACGTAAGTAAGTAAGTCAAGTAAGTAAGTACAGTAAGTAAGTAAGTCAGTAAGTAAGTAAGTAACGTAAGTAAGTAAGTACGTAAGTAAGTAAGTACGTAAGTACGTAAGTAAGTAATTAAGTAAGTAAGTCAAGTAAGTAAGTACAGTAAGTAAGTAACGTAAGTAAGTAAGTCAAGTAAGTAACGTAAGTAAGTAAGTAAGTAAGTAATAAGTAAGTATAAGTAAGTAAGTAAGTAAGTAAGGAAGTAGTAAGTAAGTAAGTAAGTAAGTAAGTAAGTAAGTAAGTAAGTAAGTAAGTAAGTAAGTAAGTAAGTAGTAGTAAGTAAGTAAGTAAGTAAGTAAGTAAGTAAGTAAGTAAGTAAGTAAGTAAGTAAGTAAGTAAGTAAGGAAGTAAGTACGTAAGTAAGTAAGTAGTAAGTATAAGTACGTAAGTACGTAAGTACGTAAGTACGTAAGTAAGTAGTAAGTAAGTACAGTAAGTAAGTAAGCTAAGTAAGTAAGTGAAGTAAGTAAGTAAGTTAAGTAAGTAAGTGAAGTAAGTAAGTAAGTCAAGTAAGTAAGTAATAAGTAAGTAATAGTAAGTAAGTACAGTAAGTAAGTAAGAAGTAAGTAGTAAGTAAGTCAAGTAAGTAAGTAATAAGTAAGTAATAGTAAGTAAGTACAGTAAGTAAGTAAGAAGTAGTAAGTAAGTACAGTAAGTAAGTAATGTAAGTAAGTAAGTAAGCTAAGTAAGTAAGTAATTAAGTAAGTAAGTAGTTAAGTAAGTAAGTAAGTATAAGTAAGTAAGTAAGTAAGTAAGTAAGTAGTAAGTAAGTAGTAGTAAGTAAGTAATAAGTAAGTAGTAAGTAGTAAGTAAGTAGTAGTAAGTAAGTCAGTAAGTAAGTAAGTAGTAAGTAAGTAAGCTAAGTAAGTAAGTAGAAGTAAGTAAGTTAAGTAAGTAAGTAAGTGTAAGTAAGTAAGTAAGTAAGTACGTAAGTAAGTAAGTAAGAAGTAAGTAAGTAAGTAATTAGTAAGTAAGTAAGTAAGTAAGTAAGTACAGTAAGTAAGTAATTAAGTAAGTAGTAGTAAGTAAGTAAGTAAGTAAGTAAGTAATAAGTAAGTAAGTAAGTAATAAGTACGTAAGTAAGGTAAGTAAGTAGTAAGTAAGTTAAGTAAGTAGTAAGTAAGTAAGTAGTAAGTAAGTAGTAAGTAAGTAAGCTAAGTAAGTAAGTATAGTAAGTAAGTTAAGTAAGTAGTAAGTAATAAGTAAGTAATAAGTACGTAAGTAATAAGTACGTAAGTAAGTAATTAAGTAAGTAAGTAAGTTAAGTAAGTAAGTAGTAAGTAGTAAGTAAGTAAGGTAAGTAAGTAAGTAAGTAGTAAGAAGTAAGTAAGTAAGTAAGTAAGTAAGGAAGTAAGTAAGTAAGTAAGTAATTAAGTAAGTAAGTAAGTAAGTAAGTAAGTAAGTAAGTAAGTAAGTAAGTAAGTAAGTAAGTAAGTAAGTAAGTAAGTAAGTAAGTAAGTAAGTAAGTAAGTAAGTAAGTAAGTAAGTAAGTAAGTAAGTAAGTAAGTAGTAAGTAAGTAAGTAAGTAAGTAAGTAAGTAAGTAAGTAAGTAAGTAAGTAAGTAAGTAAGTAAGTAAGTAAGTAAGTAAGTAAGTAAGTAAGTAAGTAAGTAAGTAAGTAAGTAAGTAAGTAAGTAAGTAAGTAAGTAAGTAAGTAAGTAAGTAAGTAAGTAAGTAAGTAAGTAAGTAAGTAAGTAAGTAAGTAAGTAAGTAAGTAAGTAAGTAAGTAAGTAAGTAAGTAAGTAAGTAAGTAAGTAAGTAAGTAAGTAAGTAAGTAAGTAAGTAAGTAGTAAGTAAGTAAGTAAGTAAGTAAGTAAGTAAGTAAGTAAGTAAGTAAGTAAGTAAGTAAGTAAGTAAGTAAGTAAGTAAGTAAGTAAGTAAGTAAGTAAGTAAGTAAGTAAGTAAGTAAGTAAGTAAGTAAGTAAGTAAGTAAGTAAGTAAGTAAGTAAGTAAGTAAGTAAGTAAGTAAGTAAGTAAGTAAGTAAGTAAGTAAGTAAGTAAGTAAGTAAGTAAGTAAGTAAGTAAGTAAGTAAGTAAGTAAGTAAGTAAGTAAGTAAGTAAGTAAGTAAGTAAGTAAGTAAGTAAGTAAGTAAGTAAGTAAGTAGTAAGTAGTAAGTAAGTAAGTAAGTAAGTAAGTAAGTAGTAAGTAAGTAAGTAAGTAAGTAAGTAAGTAAGTAAGTAAGTAAGTAATGTAATGTAAGTAATTGGGTAAAGAAGTGAGTAATTAAGTGAGTAGGTTAAGTATGTAAGTAAGTGATTGAGTAAATAAGTAAGCAAGTAAGCTAGTGTGTATGTGAGTAGGAAAGAAAGGAAATATGGAAGTAGGTAACTAAGGGACTAATTAAGTAACCAAGTAAATTAGTTAGTTAGTTAGTATCTAATCATTATTTAACTGGTGGTAATCTAGTTTTCTTTCTTGTTGCCATGTTTCATTCAACATTACCATCTGAACAATCTATTGAATGTAATATAGATAGAAAACTGTTCATAGTTAGATATGTAGTTTGATATTCATTTATGTACAACATACAAATCTCAGTTATATGCATCATTTGAAGAGTATTAAGTATGACAATCAATATTAAGTCAATAATGATTAATTTCTAGATTATTCCTAGAGTTCAAGTATGAGGGAGTGACCAGTTTACTTTTAGTGTGTCGGGGGGTACGAGGCAGTTATTCACCGGTGGAAATGAAGTAAATGGTACAAACCTATCACAAATTGACTGAACTAGATGTGTTAACAATTGAGGTCAAACTCACTGTATTAATGGTAAATTGTTCTCCACGGAAACAGTGGGTTGTCTGTCTAATCTCTGATAGGATCGTAAATGCGCATTACCGCATAGTGACATTTTAGTACGACATACATGTCTAGTGCTAGTTCATGGTTGTAATTGATTGTCTAATACAAACCAATTCATGATATGAAATTAAAAATTCAACAATCATCACAACCATCAACTATAATTCTATAATTTACAATGTATCATCAGTTTTAGACGTATTCACAGACAAGTTAGTAAGCATGTAACTTGAGAGATCGGTTAGTAAACCAGTTGATTTAGTTCTGTATGCAAGACTTTTAGTTATTCCGCCAAACATTTATTCAATATACAATTGATTGTTTTCTATTGAAGAATGTTATTTTCATCGATGATTCCATTTGAAGTCTTAACATCCATCCAGTTGATCAAATAATGGTTCACCAGTACATTTGATTGTAAACAATTCTAGTACACAAACACTTTGAATCATGAGAGTTACAATATCAGAAACAAAGTAATAGTGAATACTTATTCAGTTTATTCATTTCTTCCTGTAGGATAAGATATATACATCAGTACATACGTCAGTTCGTATTCTATCCAGAGGATTTCCAAGAAACACTTTCGACCGGTTGACGAATACCAACAATGGTTACATTAGAAGTACAACAATAAAACAACTAGTTACCACCAACCACTAGATTTAGAAGTAATTTGTAAAGTGATTAGAAACTTGACTCTTATGAATTGCAGTGCATTTTGCCATACACATGAGGAAAGACGAGTTGTATGTACAAAACAAAATACTTCATGTATTCATGTTACTATGTAGATGCATAATAAACCTCCATATTAATCACATAGTTATTGTTCACATATTGTCCACATACTGTTAGGTTATTCCAGCTCTTCTCTCCCGTTCATGATAATCAAACGAACTGATTTTACACACTACACCACCAGAACACCGTCTAATGTTAGAATTTCTACTTTCAACGATTTCTGATACATCGCGACGATCACCTGGTGTCATTCGCGCTGTGCATCAGTTCCGACAAATCTGGACATCACCAGTCAACAAGTTCCTGAATTTAGTCATTCTGATCATTTTAACTGAAATGTAGTGATTTCGTGGAGATTAATCTTAAGTATAGTTGTCTGAATTTGTCACAGATTAGTACTAATTAGGTACCATTATCACACAAATTTATGGATGCCAGCCAACTCATTAATGCAAATAGTTACGTGTTCCCCAAACTGAAGACCCTACAATTCAACCCCCCCTCACTCCCACCCCAGTCAAAATGAGGGTGCACACGGCTTAGCAACCTCATATTCATACGAAACAGTTGTCCACTGCCCCATGGTTTTTAAGTGGTATATTCATTCATCAACTCTAATTAAAGATTCATTAATTTCAATTTTGTTACTATGTTTACCTAATTGTAATTGCATTATATAAATAATTGTACTTACTCACTTACTTACGCCCGTTACTCCTCAATGAGGAGCATAGGCCGCTCACCAGGGTTCTCCATTTAACTCTGTTCTGAGCAATCCTTTCCAATTGTTTCCAGTTGATGTTCATCCTTTTAATGTCTGCTTCCAATTGTCGACGCAGTGTGTTCTTTGGCCTTCCACTTTTCTGTTTCCCAACAGGATTCCATGATAATGCTTCCCTCGTGATGCAGTCTGATGGTTTGCGTAATGTATGTCCTATCCATTTCCAACGTCTTTTCCTAATTTCCTCTTCGTCTGGAAGTTGGTTTGTCTTCTCCTATAGTAAGCTGTTGCTGATGTTTTCCGGCCAACGGACATTTATTATCTTGTGTAGACAGCTGTTTAGAAATAATTGTACCCATCTGATGATGTTTGCACTTAATCTCGAAGTTTCAGCTTCATACAGCAGGCCTGTCTTGACGTTCGAATTGAAAAGTTTGACTCTGAGGTTAGTTGATATTTGTTTTGAGTCCCGTATGTTTTTCAACTATAGGAATGCTGCCCTTGTTTGCCGATCCTTGCCTTTACATCTGCATCGGATCCCCCTGTTCATCAGTGATGCTCCCCAAGTATGTGAAAGTATTCACTTCTTCCATGACAGCTAATTTATGATCATTCCAGTTTATGGAATATACGAGGAAACAATTTACAATCTCACAATGAATGAGTTGATAGTGTTTTCTTGAATGACTATTAAAGTATGATAATTTAATCATTCAAATCAGAGAACACAACTAAGAAGTTTCAACTGGTCAATATTAGTCCAGAGTAGGTTACCTACCTACAAGTCGGCTATGAACTACATTGAACCGAGATGGTTATTGAATAAATGAATATTAAACTTAGTTGATTCTATTAATTACAGATTGATATCGGTTGAGTACCACTCAAAATCAAAGGAAGCTGGATAACTGTTTCGCCGTAGAGGTTATCTCCACACTAGTGTACAATTTCAATTCTATCAGAGAATTCAACTCGGATCCTTCAAGTTTTATGATAAACGCTTGGTTATATGTGCTACATCTAATGATAGAAATTCAACTTTCATTAGCTTGTCATATGAAACAACGATCAACCATTATCTTCTATGATAACTGTCACAATTCAGATAAATCTAGATTAGACTGGTCATGACTTTTCACTAGAACTTCATGTGCATCAGGAAGTTAGTCATTAAGTAACCGACTACTGTAGTTAGATTGAAGTGTAACTCAAATAAATTAGGAACTTTTTGTCGATTTGTTGTGAATTGAAACTGGTCAGTCACTGTTGCTACATGTTAATCTTGAGCAAATTTCCTTTATCTGTCAATTATTCACAAGTAATGTTTAAGTTGGATTATGACTAGCAAGCGACATCAAAGATGCGCGTTTCGTCCTGGTTGGGACTCACCGGCTGGATGTACCTGCATCTCAGTGTTGATATTCGCATTAAGACTCTAATTTAGTTTGCACTGTGCAAAGCTACATTGCGTTCACCACTAGGTTACTGAATCCAGGCAGTCACTTGTAGTGAATGCAGTCTCGTTTGGCACAAAATGAACTAAGCTCGAGTCCTTGTGTGGATATCAACATTGGAATGATGGTACGTCTAGCCGATCAGTCCAAAACTAGGAGAAAAAGTGAGTTCTGGATTCCACATGTCAGTCACAATCCAACTCAAATAATACTTGAATTGAAATGGTTTCTATGGTAACTGATATTAAGTTTATTCATTGTGTTTTCATCACTGTAAGTTTAGTATCCGTGCGAACTTCTTCCATTACATTCATAGTGAATTTGTGTACAACATTCAGTATAAAATTCAATAAAATGATTATTTACGTTAAGAAATTAATTACTACTGAAATGAGTAGTAATTAGTAGTCATTATATTAATGATAACATTTTCTATTCTAATTATGAAAACTTCAATCTATGTTGCCAAATACTATGTGATGATGGTATAACTGATATTTCAATAGAATACATACAGATTATTGAATTGTCAGTTGAATGGGACTCTTGATTTTGCATCAGTTCTGTTTCTTCTCGTGGTTACCTGGATTATGTAAACTGTAACATCTCAAGATAAGCACAGGATATAGTGGATAATATGGACATTGAAGATGACCTAGCTCATCTATCCCGTGCATATCAACAAATGCAAGTAAAGACTGAAAGTGTTTCAGCAGGTTCTACAGCCAACAGTAGGCTTCAACATGCATAAAAAGAGAGGCAAGACCCCCAGATACAAAAAAAGAGCACTAAACTAATTACAGTTGATAAAGGAGCTCTGGAAGATGTGAACATTATCATCGACACACAAGGAGTATCTGATATAGATGTAAAGGTATGAATTACATAGAGAAAGACAACATTTCTACAACTGAAGAATATCTGCAACTCTAACTAAGTGTCAGCTAACATTATAAGAAGCATCATTCAAAGAAATAAATATTTATAAACATCTGTCTACGCATGATATTTTCGATCTGTTGACTAGATACTATCAACATCAAACTTCTGTGGCAGAGAACAAACCAGCCAACTTCAGTCAGAGAAAAAGATTTGGAAAAGACTCTGTGAATGGGTAGGTGACATATTGAGCAAACCACCAAACTGCCTCACAAGACAAGCACTGACATGAAATCCACAAAGCCAAAGGAAGAGTCAAAGAAGAGAGAACACACTGCTCCAGGAATCTGAGACACACATGAAATACATGAATAGCATTTGTGAAGAGGTGGCAAGCACAGCCATTGACATAGTTGATTGGTGAATGCTCGTTGGTGGGCTACCAGCTACGAAGAGTAACAGGAATTGATTGATCCATTGATGCATAAAGAAATAGCAGAATTTGAAACTTATCAAAAGATAGAAGGAGATTCCTACATTAAGACACTAATCACCTGGATGGTAATTGTCTATTGAAAAAGGAAATGAAGAAGTTACGAAGAGAAGTTTCAATCTCGAGTTCTCGCTTCATAGTCGTATTATTTCTTATTTTATATTGTTTACACTTTGCCATTAGATATAAATGTTTAGTAAGCTATCAACTACATCTTCGTCATTTACCTTCTTTCTTGTATATTTCCTTGTACCAATAGTTAAGCAATACTTTCTTTTCTAGATACTCCGATTACGTAACTACCTTGTATACATACTTTTTTGTACAAATATGATTCTTTGAATTCACTTACCTACTAGTGAACGTGTTGACATTCATCATGATACAAACTAAGTTCGAATCCATATATACACATCAGTATTTAGATGCAAGAATATCCATTTGACGCACTAACTGGATACTACTTGCTAGTCAAACTTCAGATTCCAATAATGCCACCTATTCATTATATTCATATCTTTATATTGATTTTTTGTGCTTTTACACTTGTAAACTGTCTAAAATCGGGTTGATTTCTATAATTTAGAACAATAAACATTAATAACAATATTGATTATTGATTAGTGATTAAACCATCTACTTACTTACTTACTTACGTCAGTTAACCCTCACAGAGGAGCACAGGCCGCTCACTAGGATTCTTCATTGAATTCTGTCCTGAGCAATTCTTTCCAACTGTTTCCAGTTGCTGTTTATCTGGTTAATATTTGCTACCTATTCTCTACACAGTTTGTTATTTGACCTTCCTCTTTTCTGTTCCCTAACAGAATTACAAGTAAATACCTGCCTCGTGATGCAGTCTGATGATTTCCTCAATGTATGTCTTATCCATTTCCAACACCTTTTCCTAATTTCCTCTTCGGCTGGAAGTTGGTTTGTCTTCTCCCATAGTAAGCTGTTGCTGGTGGTTCCCGGCCGACGAACATTCAGTATCTTGCGTAGGCAGTTGCTTACAAATACTTGTAACCTTCTGAATATGTTTACAGTAGTTCCCCACGTTTCAGCTCCCCACAGCAGAACTGTTTTCACGTTCGAATTGAAAAGTCTGAATTTAAGGTTAGTTGATATTTGTTTTGAGTCCCATATTTTCTTCAACTGCAGGAATGCTGCACTTGCTTTGCCAATCCTTTCATTTACATCTGCATCGGATCCTCCTTGTTCATCGATGATGCTTCCCAGGTACGTAGAAGTATCTACTTCTTCCAGAGTTTCTCCATCAAGTTCAATTAGGTTGATGCTCTGTGTGTTGTGTTTGAGGAACATGCTCTTTCCCTTATGTATGTTTAGGCCAACTGATGCTGAAGTTGTTTCTAAATTGGTTGTCTTTACTTGCATTCATTGGTGACAATGATCTAAAAGAGCTAGATCATCCGTGAAGTCCAAATCATCCAGTTGCATCCTACTTGTCCATTCAATTCCGTGCATCCTCTCAGGTGTGGAGGTCTTCATGATCCAATCAACCACCAGAAGAAAGAGCTCCTCACTGTTTGGCTTTTTTTTAGCTAGCTTGTGTTTTCCGTGGTGGGGATGCTAGCCCCAATGAGTAACCCTCCTGTTTTACCCGGGCTTGGGAGCGGCAGTAACACTAGAAGATCGACAGTCGGAGTTAACCATATTAAAACAAAAAAGACCAAATTGTTATTCACCAAAAGAAAAATGTCCAAAATATCCTGGATTAATGAAGAAGATTTTTTTGAGTGCTTTAATTGATGCAGTCATTCTTGATTTTCCATCTGTTTACCCCCTCCCCCCCATATCCTCCTCCACTTCCAACACCGTATTGTAATATTGACAGGATTAATAAGTCACCACCCTACCTACAATCCCTATTTACTGAACATTGAATCTGATAAGTTAATGTTGATAAGTTTTCCACTTTCACCCACCTCATTTTGTCGTCCCCCCACCGCCTCGTTCTCAGATATTTTTTCTCCTTCACACATTGACTGTAACCATGACAATAAACATACAGACAAATAAGCACAAATAAGCACACCCAAACAATCACTTACAGATTCTGTCAACAAAACAATGTAATAAGAAATAAACATACAAAATTGTAAACAATCATTTTTTTTTCAATGAGTAAACAACTATAATTGATGATGATGATGATTGTAGACAGAAAAACATTTTTAACTACTGATGAGTAATAGAGTAGTAAGTAACATTTAACTGTAAAAATTCATGTTTTATCTACTTCAATGAAATGTATTTAATATGATTGTTATGATAATTTAATTGATAATAAGTAGTATTTATTGTATATGTGTATGCAAATGAAAAGAAAATAATCTAAGAAGCATGTTTCGTCATTTGAATGTATCCGCATTCGAGTATTGATGTTTACACTAGAATTCGAATTCATTTTATCTTGTGTCAAATGCCACCGTGTTCACAACTAAGCTAATGGGTCAAGAGGGCTATAGTTATGCAACGATCATGTATATATCAATAGAATGTATTTGAATCTTTCTACTAACTTGTCATGAAGTAAAATTGATCAATCTCTGTTGCTGTGTGTTCATCCCCCAGTGGAATGCCTCATCATGTTTACTAGTTACAATCAAACTCTAACAATGCTTGTGATTATGTAGGTATGTTTCAGTTTTCCTCATAGAGACAACCACTAACCGAAATAGGAAGGGCGACTGTAAACAGCCTTGTAAGATACAGGCCTTTACTTCGAGTGAATCTGTGAATTGACCCGCCATGCACGATTTTGAAGTGTAGTCTGTCGTAAGAATTTCGTACAATGTTCACTATCTTTTCGGGTACGCCACAATGTCAAAGAAGGCTCCATATTTTTCTTCTATCCACGCTATAGATTGCTTTTTTGTAGTCAAGGAAATTAATGCAAAGTGATGAATACCATTCAGTTGATTGTCCTTTTTCTCATTATTTTGTACAGAAGTAATGTAGATTAACCCCAGATTCCGCACCAGGGGCTCCAGGTTGACGGCGAAAGCCAAATCCTCTGCATCACTAGGTAGACATATAATGGTGGAATTCTCACTTCCATCAATTTGTGATATATAGCGCGTCGATCATCGATTGGTGATAACTGTCTTACTTCAGACAAGTCTGAATTTTACTAGTTACAACTTCTCACTAAAGCTTTCAGAACATCCTTGAGTAAGTCACTTGTTGGCTTATTATTTTTAAATTAGGATGGTAATTTTTGAAGAGATCGGTTATTTATTTCATTGATGTTGGCACGGTACAATTGAAAACCAGGGAGCACTAGACAAATATGTCGTTCTCGTGTGAAACTCCTCAACAGGGGTTTTCAATGGTACCCTGCCAACATGAATCTATGATATATTCAATCAACTAAATAACTAATCCCCACAAAAATAACTATCTGAATTGAAATAAACATGCATTACAAATTACTACATCATTTTTTCACACACACACACACACACCTCAGTATTAGATCGGGGTGTGGGGAGGGAGTAGTACGAGTGTAGGTGTGTATATGTGGGTATGAATATATGAGTTGGGGGGGGGGGGGAATGTATGAATTTTACGCATGGAAATACGATCTATGCATTTTATACATAGTTTACATGTAGATGCCTATAATCAAAATTATACTACTTATATTTAAATAAGTAGATTGTTTACATTAAAATAAACTGTCCATTTGTCCAATAATGAAGTAATCAATTTTAGATTGTTTAGTTTTATTTTTTCTTGTTTTCTTTGTTAAACATAAATAACCATTGATTATTGTTTATTTATAAATGAAAATGAATCATCAGTTACTATGTAAAATGATTTTGATGTCATTGTAGAGAGAGAGAGAGGTAGAGAGAAGTGAAGAAGTGTTGAAAAACACTGAATTACCTTTGAGAAGATACTTATCATTCGATATTCATAAATGAATTAGGTTCTTGAAGGTGTTGTAGTGTTCATTTGATAGGGTGGAATAACGTATAGGGTATGAAGTGATGGAATGTTGATGCAATATGGAGTGTGCTGCTTGTAATACTCACAGACTTCACAGACTTAACATGTATGAAATGGTTATACATGGCAAGCTTCATACTTCTATCCATTAAGTTATATTATCAATTCATTATAGACTATTATGTATTCTATTTTACACATTCGGATACAACAGATTGGGTAGATTTTTTGTTATGTAAACAACCGTAAGGTTGTGTATACGTTCTAAAGCACAAAGTAATAAAATCAATAATGTAGTTAATTAAGCGAACAATTTAATTCAAACATTCAACTTAATGAATACATTCATTATAGAAGGATCTATTCATAAGTGGTTAGTTGTTTATTAGATGAATAGTTGAATTGAAGCAGTTGTTTGTATCAATTTCTTATTTCATTCTATACATGTTGATGTAGGTACATTCAATTGATGAGTCTTAAACAGAATGAAATACAAGTCATGAATTCCACTTGTAGACTATAATCCCGGTCAAATAGTTATAGATACTACTGATAAAAATGAGTTCAGTAGATTAATATGTTGAGACAGAACAACATAAATATTAAGCATAATAGTCATTTTGAAGATATTGAATAAGTAAAGTATTGATTTCTCACTATTGATTACAATGTTGACTAAATATTGATTTTAGTTAAAATCAATAAATCGATTTATTGATTAATCTGTATGATTATATTAGATGACTACAAAAACAAATGATTATAAACTATTTTGATTATTGTTTAAATGAGATTATGAATAGCAATGGGAATCCATAAAATGCGTTACGTCCTATTTGAGACTCGTCACCTGGATATACCTACATTTTAGTGTTAATGTTAACATTAGAACTCTAACTCATTTGGTTTTGTACAAAACGCCACCACATTTACTACCAGACGAAACACGTGTCCTGGATTCCGTTTGTCAGTTACAATCCAACTTGAACATTACTTGTGAACTACCACTATATAGAGATAATCTGCTCAGAATGCTCATATGGCAACAGAGACTGATCAATATCACTCCATGGTAAATTGATGGGAAAATCCGAATGCATTTTTAGTGTATATTTATTTACATATATATACTTTCTGCACAAGTGTGGTTGTCTAAACTCAATAACCTAATGGTAAAAGTAGTGGCATTTGGCATGTAACGAACTTAGTTCTTGTTTGGGGTTTGAACATCAACACTGGGATATAGGTATATCCAACTGACGAG
Source organism: Schistosoma mekongi (assembly GCA_034768735.1). NCBI lineage: Eukaryota > Metazoa > Platyhelminthes > Trematoda > Strigeidida > Schistosomatidae > Schistosoma > Schistosoma mekongi. Next base: position 17,695,824 of record CM068312.1, read on the forward strand.
TTCTATACAGGACAAAAAGCACGTTCTAGATTTCAGTTGTCTTCACAATTCGACTCAAACAATATTTAGTAATGTGCTTGTTTTTAAGTATAGAATGTAAGAATTGAAATGAGAATATACCTAATTGTGTCAATAGTCAAGTATTCACTGCAAAGTCAAAGATTCTTCAGTATGTATGTTTGATAGTAGCCAACTTACGCACTACAAATGAATGTCATATTAAAACAAAACAATATTTCCTTATTCTAACAGATATCAATATGTGTCACCTTACTGTCAACTCAACTACTTAGTAATCACTTAGTAACAAATTACCGGATAACTAAAAAAAACAATTAAATAACTATCAACCCTCATAGAGATCATCTAGACTGTGTAATCCACTTTGTCCTGGGTTCCTTTCTGTTCCACCCCCCCCCCCACTTCCACCATCACTACCACCCCACACATTTCCATTTTTTCTCAAATTCTATTTCACTCATATGGCTAATAACTAGTTATTCATTAAATTGTGTCCAATAGATAAAACATCACTTGTGTCCAACTTTTAGTTTGTTTCTTTTAAGTCGTTCATTTGGTTTTTTTGTAATTTTTTTTGGTTTTTTTCCTTTTGTTTTCTTTTTTTCTTTACTTATTGTGTCTTTTATGACGTACTTATTGATTATGGAACTAACTTCTGATTGGTTTATTCAAGTATTGATTTGATTGGTTACAAGTGTACACTGAATTATTATTGGTTATTATGACAAACATTAAAAACAGAATATTAAGATAAGTGAAATAGGTTATTATTTTTTGTTCTTTTAATAGGAATGAAGGTGGGGGGGGGGTAGGGGAAGGGATTGGATAGTTCTACTGATTGAACTGTGAAGTTGACCAAATTAATTACAAAAATACATACATACACACACACACACACTCATATATACACAGAAGTAGAACTCATTAAAGTTACTCTACATTATTGTAGTAATTGAAAATGATTAGTGTTAGATAAGAACACCTAAGAACTGGTACATTTTATGCATTACCATCATTGTCATTAACTTCTATTCTACGACCAACGTCTTTCAAGGAAACAAAAAAAAAAAGGTACAAATGAATACATTTTGAGATATACTTATCACTGATGATAGTATATGATCATTACACATATTACATATCACAAATTAGTAGAAGTGATAATTCAACAATTGGATATTGGTCTAATGATGTAAGAGGTTAGGTGTTTATCAACCTAAATCTCTAAGTGATGAAATATAAAGTATATACAACTGAGGAGTTCTTGACTAGGACGAAACAGTTTTCTAATGAAACCTTGACAACATTAATCTATGATGAAATCAATTAATTAAAATTTAATATTAATCTTCATAATTAATAATTTGTAAGTTTCAAGTTTAAATTATTTAGATTATTCTATTCTATTTTACATTAGTAAATATGTCTTACTGATTAAATGAAATTGTTATCGGGTTTCGAGCTAATCAGTTATGTCTAATACAGTATGATGAACAAATGGTAACACTTTAATGAATTTGACTATTGAATTAAATATCGTTATTTACTTCTATACTTGGATACTTGGATTACATTTCATAAGTTGTAAATTAGATTGATATGAGTTAATACATTTTAAAAAGTAGCAGCTAGGTAAATCTCTTTATTATGTTCGCCGACGAAGAAGGACATGTGTATTAGTATCTTCTTGATAGGATTCGAACTTATATCATATCAGCCTGTTCCCATTGAGCTATTCGGAATGTAGATGATCTTACGATGAAATATGATATTTACGCTATTACTATATGATTAGTTTCAGGTGTATACAGATTACAGGACGATTGACAGATTCATATCAAACCCTAACCCAAAATGAATCCGTTTTAAATAGTTAATTAATGATAGACATGTTATGTATATGAAGTAATTAAATATAGAAATAAACTACATAAATCATACACTTTGGGTTAGATTGTAACTGATAAGCAGAATGCAGGAAGCGCATTTCATATTTCTTAGGGCTCGTCGGTTGGATGTACCTGCGTCCAGCGGATGATGCTCACACCAGGATTCGAATTTGGTTCGTGTTATGCTAAATGTCACCTGTTACACAAGTGTCATTGTCTAGACCCAGTAGCCTAGTAATGAACTTGGTGGCATTTGACATGAAATAAACTAAATTTGAATCATGGCAGTAACATCAACATTGTGATGCAGATACATCAAAACTGCAAGTCGTAAATAAAACTAAAGGCGCATCGTAGATTTCACTTGTCACTGTTACAATCCAATTCAACGAATACTTGCGAACCTCCACTTTGTCAAGACAATCAGCTCATGATAGACATATAACAATAAAGACAATTCAATAACAGTCAATTAAAAATCAATGAAATATGTTAATCATACTATGAATACATGATAATGAGTAGTAGTAACTTACAATGCAATTATGATTTTGTTTAATGATATTTAATAGTTTAGTAATAAGAGGTCAATATATAGATAACTAAATGAAGTAGTATAGTGCTAATCGAATGCTTGACTAAGTGTACACCTGTATTATATAAGTTGGATTGTGACTGGCAAGTGGAATCCAGGACGCACGTTTCGTCCTATTTCGGACTCATCGGTTGGATGTACCTGCATCCCAATGTTGATGTTCACACTGAGAGTCTTAAATAGGACGAAACGCTCGTCCTGGATTCCACTTGCCAGTCACAATCCAACTTATATAATACTTGTGAAAAATTTGCTATATCGAGGCAATCCGCTCAGGATGCACATATAGCAACAATGACTGACCAGCTTCAATCTATAACAAATCAACGGGAATATACAAGTTTATCCTAATAAGTGTACACCATTTAACTTTTACATTGTAACTTCTAGTTCTGTTCTGTTTAATTTTTGATTTATGTAATCAAGTCTATAAAAGTGTTTTATATGAATTCAAAATGTTACACATTGAATGTAATACAATCTGTTTTACTGTAGTATATTGATCAGCTTTTATTTCCAAGCCCCACCCCTCCACACTCTCACTCACTACTTTACTCCCTATTTATCATAATGATGTCATAATATAAATCATTTCAAGGTTAGCCAATCATTGAGAGGGAGAAAGGTAAGTGATTGAATATTGTCTTGCATAAAGCTTTCAGGTCTAAGCCAGTTAACTAGAAATGTTCGTTGATTACATAACACGGTTAATAAGTTGGATTAATGATGATTATTGAAAAAAATAATGAAAACGCTGCATAACACTGAAACCTAGAGAATACTGGACAGATGTTTCATCTTAAATTGGGACTCCTGAATGATCTACACTCATGATTTCAACAGGGAATCGAACCCACGACTATGAGATATATTGACTTATAATAAACTTTTGAGTAGTTGCTTGGAGGAAGCTAAAGAATGAAATTTGTGTTATGACTATGACATGATAAACTTGAGAAATGGTGATTTGTTGGCTTTGTGACTATGAGACCAATGTCTACCATAGAGGTAGGGATAGACAGAACAAGCACGAACAAATGACAGTTATGATCTAGTTGTTTGTTGGATAAAAACAATGATCCTTGCATATCATATACTAAAATAAACAATAATAGAATATACATTAAGGATTGGATCCGAGAAGTTATGCACAAAAATCGACATAATGAGGTCATAATAAGATTACAATAAGTAAGGGAAGACAAACAGATATGACAACAGCTAATAAGCCTAAGAAAAGCATAGGTACTAAATGTTCAACAGATAAAATGTAACAATAGAAGTTCCGATATCACAATGAATCGACTCTTTAGGATGCTACATCCTGCCTAAATCTCCGTCATACGATTGTATAAACATTAAATATACAGTAATGTTCATAGTCACTAAGTTCTAGTTTCGTTAACTAGACTGTCTTAATTGTATCATTCGTTATTCTGATCAGTTTGGTTTCAAGATTAAATTCGCATGAATTTGTCGATCACTGTGTAGTGACTAACTGATCGAAATTCAAACCATCATGTTATAATGTGGCCACTAGTCTTAGTAACTCGATATTACTGTCATTACATAGAGATAGAAATTTCCTGGAAATCTTTCACCTAGGTTTTATGTTATTTGACTATAAAAACGACTTGATGAATATCCCGCCGGTCACTATACAATAATAGATCAACGTACATTTTACGGTCGTACATGAGATCAGCCGCTGTTATAATAGCTAAGGTGGAACAGTTCCATGCAGGCGTATCCATCTGACGATTCCCAAATAGGACGAAACGCGAGTTCTAGATTCCGCTTGGCAATTACAATCTAATTCAAATAATACTTGTAAACTATCGTTATATCGACGCAATCCGCTCATGATGGGCACATAGTAACAAACACATTTTAACTCTATAAATTATTCTCTTCATTGCCTACTTAATTGACATTATATAAATCAAATAACATTAATGACCTGAATTAAGTAGTCGGCAGTTATCATTAGGCTTTTCATTAACAGTGTACAACCACAACCTATAAAGTAAATGATTCAATGACTTCCAGGTTTTGTTAGCCAACAACGATTGAGTAAGTCTTTGTTTTGTCATATGTCTATCGTGAGCAAAGTGTCTTAATATAACAGTAGATCACAAGTATTGTTTGAGTTAGATTATAACTGGCAAGTGGAATCAACGAGACTGATTTCGCCCTATTTGTGACTTGTCAGTTAGAAGTACATACTCCGTTGCATAAGTATGACTGTACAGACTCAATAGCCTAGTAGTGAACTTATTAACATTTGATATAACATTAAATAAGTTCGACTTCTGATGTGAACATCAACACTTAGATGTAGTTACATTCAACTGACAACTATCAAATAGAATGTAATTCATGTAATCCTCGATTCCTTCCAACAACAAATAACTATTCTATTGTACTTATACCTATTTTTACATTATCTAATTTGTATAAATTATAAATGGCACCACTTTTTTTTGGTCTTTTCATTATTATTGTTATTATCAATGTTGTTAGGTCAATGCTCAATATTGAAGTGAATTCAGGACAGATCTATTCAATATTCAATCATGATTGGTTTGCTTTTTTTATTATCCTTAAAATGAACTGAATTTAACCTTAACTATACACAACTATCTACCCATCTACCTATCTACCCATCTATCTATCTATCTATCTAACTAACTAACTAACTAACTAACTAACTATCCATATATATAAATATATACGCATTAAACAAATGAATTAGTTTAATATAAACAGTATGCTTATCAATAGTCAATTAAACTAAATAGGTAAGTAGATTGTATTGTAGAATATATCAGTAGTATATACTGATATTGATACATTTTAATACTATTCTATATATGGTAAGTAGATTATACATTTATAGTGTTGACAATAAGTTATATTGTGAATGTTAAGTACATTTTAAAGTTGATGTTTTATTAAGTTTAGATAGGTATAATAATGTATAAGAAATGTTATAAATGTATTCATCTGATGAAGATAAGAATTGGACGAAACATGTCTACTGATTATCATTTATCAATCATAATCTTATACTTATAAACGATTATAGTATTAACGTAATCATCTCAAGAGTAGTCATTCAATCAATACCTGTTATCCTACATGAAGTATAGGCTACTATCTGATAGTGGAGAGTAAGTTTTACTTCAGTGAGATTACAAACATTTTAAGATGTACATATGATGACAACAGAAAGTCACTGGGATTAGTCTTTCATAGAAATCAAGAAGATACAAATATCTGTAGTGTATACTACAATGTCATATATGATATATGTATGCAATCAACTTATGTAATCAGTTAGTAGTTTTTCAATGAGTAGTTGATTAAATTAACTGTATAGACTCAAGTATACATTGAAGTAGTTGAGTAGGTACAACCATAATGAATTGATGTTACTAAATTTATACTAAAAATTAACAAGGAATCGACTGGCAAACGGAATTCACGATCTACGGGTGGTTACATTTGTGACTCGTTGGTTAGATGTACCTGTATTACAAATTTGATGTTTACACTAGGATTCGAGCTCAGTTCGTTTCGTGCTAAACGCCCTCGCATTTACCACTTCATATTTTATTTCATTATATAAATTACCCATTATTATTATAATTATTAAGTCATATAAGAATTTTAATACGTTTCGCATTTAGTCAAAAGGTACTTGACGATCCATCGTGTTCAGCGCCACTTGCATTAGTCAATTTCAATGAGGTAGGAAACATTTAATAATGAAAGTAATCAGTTAATAATTGAAATAAAATTTACCATCCCACCCCCTGCCTATTTTGGATAGGAAGCCACCGTCCAGCTGATTGATGCCTTAGTTTACGCTAAGAATGTGGCTACATTTTCTTAAACCACTCGTTACTTAGGGATTGATTATAAAGGCGAGAACATTTTGGGTTATCCTCGTAGGTTCGTCAACTATATAACATATCATATCTATTTACAAGGTACTTTGTATTCAAGGAATTGTTGGATTACATGGCTAAGAAAGCTTGGAAGTAAGTGAAGTAAGTGTAGAAGGTTAGCCATTCTATAACTTGAATATCATGGACTTGATTTCCTGATGGAATGAATGATGAACGCTGTTGAAAAGTCTCAGACTATGATAAATCATCTATCCAGTACATAACCAACATCATTTTGAGACGAAATGGTAAATAAAGATTAGAATATAATCAATGCGAGTTTGTGGGTGGATATGCTCGGTGGTGTTGAGAGAACTTTAATACCAAAAAAAGTTTTTAATCAAAATTTGATTAAGAATATCATCACCGGGTGTTTTTCACCCTCACGCGCTTGATAAGTCATCAATGCTGATGAAGATAAACAGTAAGTTATTATGTAATATGCATTATAATTACTAAATTTGTAATGTTACGTAATAGTAATACTCTACAAAGTTATTAACTATTGATTTGAATCATGTTAGTAGATACATACTACTTAATTGGGGTTCGAATCATTGTCATGATTAATGATTAGAGATTCTTAGTGAAATAGTTTAGAAGTAATTACATTGATACAGTTGTACATTCATCATTAACCACCATGAAACTGACAACTTAAATTATGTCATAGTATTCTTCCCTTGAATTGATTCATTCTACTTGCATTACATTGTTTATATCTATTACTTTTTATTAACTCCAACCTTACTACTATCTATACTACATTAATATTGATCTTGTTTTGCATATGAGGTATTATAACTGGGACCTATTCAATATTGTACATGGCTGACTAACTGTTATTACGTAACAAAGTTAAATAGATGTTAATTAAGTAAATGCAAATTGTACAATGGTATTATAACATATGAAAGTTCTTTTAGTTGGATCTATAACGCGTGTTTCGTTCAAACTAAAACTTGATAACTGGATATATTTGCATTCGGACTCAAACTCAGTCGGTTTCATATCAAACGCCACCGCATGCGTAAACAGATTATTGAGTCCAGACAATCACACTTGTGCAATGGGCATGTATATATATATATATATATATATATATATATAGAATGAATTTGAATATTCCCGCTGATTTGTCATGCACTGAAAATCAACACTAGGATACAGGTACATCCAGCTGACGAGTCCCAAAGAGGAAGGAAAAGGAGTTTGGATTACGTTTGTCAGTCATAATCCAACTCAAATAATACTTGTAGACTATCACCATACTAAAGCAATTCTCTCAGGATGCACATATGGTAACAGAGACTGATCACCTTCAGCTCATGACAAGCGTCTAAAAGTAAAGATTAGGAGAGTCGTTTTGTTCTCCCATTATCAATAGTGCAAAGTAAGTACCTCATCATGTGAAGAATCCTAAATAGAATAAAATGTACATCTTGATATTCATTGTTAGCCAAATGCCAACCGTACAAAAGCATAAGTTTAAAGTCGGTATTAAATTAATCCACTTAAGATGTACACTTTTCGATTAAGGCAATTATTTCCACTGTAATTGGAACTGAATAACATTTCCGCCACTCATATAACCTCAGAGATTCATTTACCTTAAAGGTTAAAGGTTCACTGATAAGCCAGATTGTTCTAAGTTCCACCTCTGATTGAACTCAGTATTCCATGGTTTTCAAATGGTACCCTTCTAAAATCAATCTGTGATTTACTCAATGAATTTAATTTATCATCTATTGAAAGCCGACAGCTTCAGTTATTCATCAATAAAAGTTCTTCGCTACATCTGTTGTTCTTAGGTTTGATTCCGTGAAGAAGTCGAATGTGCACACTAATGAGGTGTCCCATTTGATGATGAAACAGCTCTCTAACTCCATCTCGCCATTTTCAATTGTTATCTAACTTAAATTCAAATAAAATTCAACAATATACATATTACCAAATTACATAATTTTGCTGATTTACAATTTTGATTGTTGATGATGTTGTGATTCGAACCCAACATATTTTGTTTTACGTATCCAATATACTATTTAATGAGTTGCCACTAATTCATTCATAATGTTCTACGATTGTTTCCTTCAGATATTCACTGGTGTAATTCATCAATATGTGCTGATATATGCCCACTGTGAGCTGAGAGGTATTTCATAAGGTATTATATAACAAATTTCAAACTGATAGCAGAATCCAAGATACCTGTTTCATTCTAGATAGTCGTAGTACATCGGCGTTGATGATTACACTGTGGGACTTTAACAATTCATATTCAAGATTCAAAGACAGGTATACAGATGGATTCTTTAATGTTCTGATTATTATTTATTACTAATTATGTACATTGTAATGTTTGCATATTGTTGTCGTAGGAGTAGGCTGAAAGAAAGCTAATAGTGACCAAACCAAAACATGTCACCAGTTCATGAAGTCATTGACATTTAATCTAAGCTTTGTTAATGTGTCAACTATCTGGTTGGGGGCCCACATGATGATCGTAACCAACGATTAGAGACTTTACAAGACATAGCTCTGAATCACTAACAATAACATAGATGCATGTATTACTTGTTCTCCTTTGAATTCTAAGCTTCTGAATTATATTTCCTTTAAATCTTATCTTCTATCTTTAATTATCTTCATTTATACTTGTTAGGGTTCTAGCGAATAATTTACAACCTTGATACCTGCTAGAGAACGTATGACCAGTGACACAACAACCAGTAAGCTAAGCTATTCACAGTGCCCCAGCCCAGGTAACAAGAGAGAGAAGTCCAAAGTCAGAGGAAGTTTTTAATTCCACAGGCAGCCCAGCAAACGAAACGACAATCAGACATCTCATGCGTATATATACAAAAAGAGAGAGCGTCCTTAAAATGTTACAAAAAGCGTACTAAAATAAACAACGAACCAATAAGATTTAATGTCTCACTAAGTGGGTAACACAAACTGAAGGTGAAAAGGGAAATTTCTGGCGCGAAAATAAGAAATTTAAATTTACACAAATAAATCACAAAAATAACAGGTTTACTAAGAGAATTCTGAGGATCTGACATCTTCAACAATACTAACTCTATTACTAAATTCACTACACTGGAATTTCATCTGAGAATTTCATCTCTATCTACTTATTAACTGAGGAAACCGTCAAACTGTGTCACAAGACAAGCACTGACTTGGAATCCTAAAGGCCATAGAAACAGAGGAAGACCCAAGAACACATTGCGTCGGGAATTGGAAACAGACATGAAGAGAATGAACAGCACTTGAGAAGAGCTAGAACGGAAAGCCCAGGACAGAGTTGGCTGGAGAATGCTGGTGGGCGGTCTATGCTCCATTTGGAGTAACAGGCATTGATTGATTGATCTACTTATTAATTCCTGTACACAGGTATCAAGTTCTACATTGTAATTGACTTATTTAACCAATTCAAACATATCAGATAATGTGTATATATGCATGTATATACATCTATAATGAAACAAACAGATCTATCTACTTTATGGACAATTAAAAACTAACTTATGGAAATTATAATCTTTCTTTGTTAACTAATGAATAACTTTCTTTAAATAAGGTTAACTTGATAATGAATGAAATGAAAGTAAACATAATAAACTACGTTACGTTAATTGAGAGGTAACGTTGAAATGAAGGTAATTGTTATTATTATCGTGTTTAATCTGGTTTGCGTTTTTTTTTAAGCAACTTTGGGTTTTACGGGATGGGGGTGCTAGCCCCATGTCCAACCCTCCTCGTTTACCAGGGTTTGGGACCGGTAGTAGCCCTAGGAGAGCTACAGGAGGAGCACCAACTGGATTCAACTTGATGGAGAAACTCTGGAAGAAGCGGGTACTTTCACATATCTGGGGTGCATCATCGATGAACAAGGAGAATCCGATGCAGATGTAAAGACAAGGATTGGCAAAGCCAGGGCAGCATTCCTACAATTGAAAAACATATGGGACTCAAAACAAATATCAACTAACCTCAAATTCAGACTCTTCAATTCAAACGTGAAGACAGTCCTACTGTATGGAGCTGAAACTTGGAGAATTATTGCAAACATCATTAGAAGGGTACAAGTATTCATAAACAACTGCCTACGCAACATACTGAATGTCCGTTGGCCGGAAACCATCAGCAACAGCTTACCAGGGGGGAGAACAAATCAACTTCCATCCGAAGAGGAAATTAAGAAAAGATGTTGGAAATGGATAGGACATACACTACGCAAACCATCAGACTGCATCACAAGACAAGCATTAACATGGAATCCTACTGGGAAACGAAAAAGAGGAAGGCCAAAGAACACACCGCTCCGAAAATTAGAAGCAGACATTAAAAGGATGTGCAGCAACTGGAAACAATTGGAAAGGATTGCTCAGGGCAGCGTTGAATGGAGAATTCTGGTGCGCAGCCTATGCTCCTCAGTGAGGAGTAACGGGCATAAGTATGTAAGTAAGTAATTGTTATTATCTTATATTGAAGAATGCAATTGACTAGTCTATTAGTAAATCATTTAATCAAATTGATAATGTAATGGTGACTAATCTTAAATAGTCTACATCATTATTAACAGTATATTTTCAATGTTAGATAATTGAAAGTAATCAAATCGATGTTGTTCTTTGATGTAAACTATGTACTATATGATAATAGGCACTTAATAGTTCCTGTTGTTTTGAAGGAATTGATGCTTTACATATGAGATTCAAATCTATGTCATGTAGTTTTATAGTCCCAATCGATCGATCAATCAAGCAGAGCATAGACCTCCAACCAGCATCATTCAACTAACTCTGTCAACAGCTCTCCGTTTAATTTCTTCCTAAGTGATGTTCATTCTTTTCATATCTGCTTCTTATTCCCGAGGAAATGTGTTTATTGGTTTTCCTCTTTTTCAAGGATTCCATGTTAGTGCTTGTTTTATGACATAGTTTAGTGATTTCCTTATTGTGTTCTATCTACATCCATTTCATCCTCGGCTGGAAGTTGGTTGGTTTTTTCTATACCACAGAACGTCATTGATGATGATGTCTGATCAACGGATCTGAAGAATTTTGGGTATACAGCTATTTATAAATGCTTATATCTTTTGAATGATGCTTTTCGTACAGAACTACGGCACCAGTAACACGAAACTCAGGGAACATGTAAACAATCAATGAGTTATAGTTCATGAATAGAAAATGGCATAGTGACAGTTAATAGATCAGATGGAAGGTTAAGAGTTGGATGGGAATATACAAATAAGAGAAACAAAACGTTTGTATTTCAGGTGATTGATTATAGTCCCAAGACCCCCTTGGCTTGTTTAAACGCAAGACCAATTGTTCAATTAGTTTGATCACTTAGTACCTTTCCTACACAATAACATCTAATAAAATAATTTTAAAGACCATGAATTCACGTGATTGATTCTTGGTTTCCATAAGGTACAACAAATTCCACCAAGGTAATTAGTGGTCCCTTGAATTATAATACTTTAAGCCATAATACATAGTAGTCTACAGTACAGTATTAGAACGAGGAAATGTGCTGGCTATAACGTTCATGACCAGTGAAGCGGACTGAGTTCGAGTCCCAGCGTGAACATCGACATTCGGATGCAGATACATCCAGCTGATGAGTCCCAAATAGGACGCAAAACGTGTCCTGGATTCCGCTTGACAGTCACAATCTAACTTAAATAATGGAAACATAGTTTTGTAGTGGAGTTACCTTTGTTATACCACAGAAACGACCATAATGACTTCCATTTATGTGACCGAAAGCCTTTCAGGTCATCTTTTTAAAGATATCAAACGAAGACACAATGCAGTATACTTTCTCCATCCCAATCCCTTCATATAAAAATTATTACTAAAATTTATGCATAGATGGATACATACCCTAGTGTTTCGATTCATAAACCAAGTATATAAATAATGTTCTCCCTGTAAATCTCATTTTACTCAAGGTTTCATTGGGAGAGAGGGGGAAAGAAACATGGCTAAATTCCACTTTCGATGTTCACATCAGGACTCGAACTCACTTTTTTTCGTGCCAAAAGTCACCCGTAACACAAATGTGGCTGTCTAAACTCAGTGGTGAACGCATGGACATTTGGAGAGAAGTGAACTGAGTTCGAGTTCAAATACAACGTCCTGGTTTCTGCTTGCCAGTTGTAATCCAACTTAAACAATATTAGAAGTTATGGAACAACATTACTGTAAGATTAGGCAAAACAGAATACTTCAAAGACCTACATTTCTCATACATCCTTCCTAACGTTTTACATCCTATCTTCCTCAAGATTTTATAATTTCACACCAACATTTAAACTTACTAGGTTAGTTTCAGTCTCTATGTGAATAGACTGGAAAACTGATTGGTCAATGTGGTGACCACTAAATTGATGTAATTCATTCTTTTCTATAAAATATGCTGATGAACTCTGTATAGAATGAAACCTAATCACCTTTATGCTGTCATGTAGAACCTGATATCGAATGCATGATTTAGAATTAGGATAAACTTGTATATTCCCATCGATTTGTTATAGACTAAAGCTGGTCAGTCATTATTGCTATATGTGCATCCTGAGCAGATTGCGTCGATATAGCGAATTACAATGCGGTGGCATTCGACACGAAACGGACTGAGTTCGAATCATCAATGTTTATCCATTCCACCAACAGCGTCTTTTCATAATTTCTTCCTTGGTTGGAACTTCCCTGCCATAGTAAGTTGTTACTGATGGTATCTAGCAGACAAATGCAAATTAACTTACACAAACAATTGTTTATCAAATACTTGTATCTATTGAATGAGGCTTTTTGTAGTTCTCTGAAGAAGCTTCAGAGCAATACAATTGATGTTTGTATTGAAAATTCCCACTTTGATATTGCGTAACAGATGATGTGAGTGTCAGATGTTTTTAATTGAAGAAATACTGCCCTTATCTTGCCAATCTGTGCCTTCATATCGGAATCAGATCCTCTTTGTTCATTAGTGATTAAAACATAATGATACTGTTGTCAAAAATGATCCGTAAATGGATATCAAGTTTATGATAACTTTAGTCCAGTATGTAGCCTTAATTTATGTACAATTCACTATGAAATTAGTTCTATTCTCAAGAACTCATTGTTTACATCATTAGTTTCTAAGTATGGAATAAGATGAAACATGACTGGCAGGTTTAATCTAAGAAGCACATTTCGTTATATCTAATTAGATGCAAATACCTTCAGATTAAATATAGTTACCTATTGTAGATGTATGGCTGTCTTAACTTAATACCATAGTGTTAAACGTAGTAGTGAACGATACGAAATGAACTGAGTTTGAGTTATAGTGTAAACATTTACACTTAAATACAAGTACATCCAGCTGACAAGTTCTAAGTTGGATGAAACGTTCATCCAGCATTCCACTTTCCATCAACAATCCAATTTAATTCATACTTGTGTACTACCGCTGTATCCAGATGATCTGCTCAGGATTTACATATGTCAACAAAGGCTAATCAATTTCAGTGTATAATAAGTTACCAAATTTCTTTAGATCAACAAAAATAAAAAAATGCAGGGACTTGATGCATTTACTACTGAGGTTGGATGTATCGACTGCTTCATTTATTTCGGTAGATAACTTACGTCACCTCGATCGTAGACATGATGTCTGTATGCTAAACAGAAGATGAGTGCACTGCCCAGAGGTCCATTATTTCTTAAGCAGTAAATGCCAACAATAGATAACTAGCAATTGATCATAAGTGTCTTTGAAACACAGGATGAATATGCTTGGACTATTGGGTAAACAACAATGATTTTCAGCGTAGACTACTAAGAAAAGCTGATGAACCAGTTGATTAGTTCATTGTGATTACATCATATCAAGCCATTAACTACCTTCAAAATTATACTTGATCATATAGAAGTACGTCGGAATGAAGTTAGATCAATTCTTGAATTCGTAGGCAATTGTTAGCCTCAAATCACTTGTATAGCTTTTGCATGTTTATTACATAATATCAATCAAAATCGATAAGACTGGTAAATGTTCATTCAGTCTTCTAGTATTCCATAACATTCACTTTCTTTCATTCCTTCTTTTTCGAATGATGACTTACTGACTAAACGCACAGATGACATAAACACTGATTGTCTCAATGGAACTGATAAATTTAAACTGACTAACAAACGCTTGTTAACAGTTGACCTATTTCTTGTTAATGCTGACATTGGAAGGTAATAAAGGAGG